>JAJEJH010000007.1:299452-899452 GCA_026122585.1 Anacardium occidentale | reverse complement strand
ACACAAGACATATATTTAAGTTTTCTTTGGTACCCAAATGGTTTTGGGTCCAAGAAGGTTAGTCTTGATTGTCCCTTTAGGAACTCAAACCTTCTTAATTCTATAAGGTTTGTCATTCCTAATTGGATATTTTCTAATAGTATGTCCATGGAAAGAGCAATATTTACACTTTAATTCAATTGATTTAGGTCTTTTTAGAATCTTATGGTTGTTTATAAATGGATTACTTCCATTATAACCTAATCCTTTTTTATTTAGCCCACTTCTTTGAGATGCAAGCATCTCATCTAATCTTTTAGTTCCTATTTTGAATTTTTCCAGGATTTCATTTGATTTGTTCAAGTTAGCTTCTAACTCCTCATTTTCTTTCTTAAGTAAATTCAAGTCATTTTCAATATTTGTTTTCTCCTCTAAAACCTTTTTACTTTCATTCTCAGCTTTTTCTAAACTTAATTTTACACAATTCATTTCTTTCTTCAACACTTTGTTCTTAGAGCTAACATTCTTAAATTCTAACAATAGTGAATCAAATGCATCTTGTAATTCATTAAAAGAGAATGAATTAGATTCACATACCTCATCTTCTTCTGAATCACTTTTGGCCATGAAGCACAAGTTAGCTCTCTCCTCTTCATCATTTTCATCACTAGAATCATCAATGCCACTCCAAGTAGCAGCTAAAGCCTTTTTCTTGTATCTTTTTTCACCATTCTCCTTCTTCTTCTTCTTCAGCAGTGGACAATCTTGTCTGATATGTCCAGGCTTCTTGCATTTAAAGCAAATTACCTCATTGTCATTATCTTCCTTATCTCTTCCTTTAGACTTAAAGTTGCTTCTCCATTTCATTCTCTTATTCCTTGACAGGAATTTTCCAAACCTCCTTGCTAGCAGGCTGACATCCTCCTCATCCATGGAAGATTCTTCATCTTCCTCTTCTACAGCCTTAAGAGCAATGCTCTTAGGATTTTTGCTTTCATCCTCCCTTGGCTTTCCCTTCATTTCAAATGTGAGCAAACTTCCGATCAACTCATCCATTCCTAATTTTGTTAAATCCTTGGACTCCTCTATCGCAGTTACTTTCATGGTCCAAGACTCTGGCAAGGACCTCAAAATCTTTTTTACCAATTCCACATTTTCAAACTTCTTCCTGAGTCCTCTAAGATCATTGACAAGGTTAGAGAACCTTTTATACATATCCGTGATGTTCTCGTTCCCCTTCATCTCGAATAGCTCATATTCTCTGAAAAGAAGTTCAATTTTCGATTCCTTGACTTGACTTGTTCCTTCATGAGTAGTTTGAAGGATAGTCCACACCTCCTTAGCCGATTCGTATGACGATACTCTATTAAATTTTGTAGAATCCAAAGCACAAAATAAAATGTTAATAGCTTTGGCATTTAAACTTAATAGTTTTTCATCCTCATCATTGTAATCATTTTCATCCTTAGGTAAGCCAGTTCTAGGATCTAGAGGAATAAAATCTTCATGTTCAATTATTTTCCATAGCTTATAGTCTATAGACCTAATGTGAAGTCTCATTCTAATCTTCCATTGAGTATAGTTAACACCACAAAACAGTGGTGGCCTAGTAGTGCATTGGCCTTCATTAAAAATAGGAGCGGAAGTGCTAGCCATTTCTCTAAAAAGATCTTTAACTCTAAAAATCGTTAGATTTCTTTAAATTCCTAGAGCCCTGCTCTGATACCAATTGAAAAACCCTTAGCACTTAGAGAAATAAGACTAGAGGGGGGGTGAATAGGATTATTTAAAAATTTTAATAAAAGAACACAGCAAAAACAATAAAAAGATTAATGCACAATAAACACAATTAAGAGAGAGAGTTCAAAGGTTGCTCAGCCAAGTTTAGAGAGGTTCGGAGCTTTGAACACAAGCCTCCTACGTCCTCTTCTTCAATCAAACCCGATTGAAGTTTCCACTATCTTCAACACCCGAAGATACAATAGTTTTGCCACAAGGGAATTTCGCCCTTTTTACAGATGTAATGTTGATAAAAGATTGATTGAAACTGCCTCTTAATAGGCTGAAAATCAAATGTAAAGTACAGAGCTCTCAATGGTATGAATGAATGAGCTTAGAGAGAGAAAGTATATTCAAAGATTGAAGAAGATGGCTTAAGCTTTTTGCAATTCGTTTCAGTGACCCTCTCCACTTCAAATGGCTCTCCTTTTATACTTGATTCATTGCCTAGAATAGCAATGAGCCGTTTTGCTAGCTTTGTATCCGTTGAAGTAGTTGGAAAAAGTAAGTTCTGCAATAAATTTTCCAGGTGCACGGTCATGCTCCTCGAGTGCACGATCGTGCATACTGCATTTATTGCCTTCTACTGACTCCCAACAGTTGACTTAAAAGCTTAGCGCCAATGATACACGGTCGTGTGTCCTTGACGCACGGTCGTGCTTCGACCCTTCATGGTCGTGTTCCTTAGATGCATGATCGTGCATTGATACTTCAAAGTTTTGTCCAAAAGTTCCAGAAGCTTGTACGGGTTGGCTACACGATGACCGCACGAGCAGCACACGGGTGAGTTTAAGCTAGAGCATGGTCGTGTGCCAATTCTGCATGGTCGTGCGTGAGATGAATGTCTGAAAGCCTTTGCACGATTAGCCTTGCACGACTTCCTGGAAGTGCTCTTGGTAGTGCTTCGTATTTGTCATCACGCACGGTCGTGCGTATTGAGCGAGCACAGTCGTGCGTTGACTCCTTTTCTTTGACTTATTGTACGGTTTCCTTTGCACGGCTTAATCTCCCGTGCTCTTCATAGGTTATGCGCACGGTCGTGCTTCCAATGACTTTTTGAATCCTTTGATTTCACACGGTCAGGCAGCACGGTTGAGATGGTAGTGCATTGCTCGTGTTGCATATGCACACAATCGTGCATAATGACGCACGCTCGTGCGGGTCTGAGACTTTTCTTCTAGAAAATCACAGAACCTTACACGGTCAGGCGCACGGTCCCGTGTTTTGGACACACGAGGACCTGTTTGGTCAAGCACAGTCGTGCCACTAAAGCACACGGTCGTGCGAGACCTAAAACCTGCAAAAATAAATTTCTTTCTCCCTTCTTTGTCATGAATTACTTCATGCAAGGGATTAATTAGCATCTTAAACACATTTTAAACATTAATTAACAACTTAATTTATATTTTTTCATCATCAAAACATCAAGTGTTCAACACATTATCCCACCTAGGGATGTCCATTGTTCTCCACCTGAGAATGGATAGATGATTGTAGATGGAGATGAGCTTTGCCTAACTCTCCAGATTGTCCAATGTCTCGTATAAGAAAAATAAAAAAAATATATTTTAAAGTTATTACTCATGTAATTAATATATTCAATAATAATTAAATAAATCATTGTTAATTTTAACTTTAACATAATCTCATAAGTGAAACATATACCTTGAAAACCTACGAAAACCCCATAATTGAGTACATAACCAATGAGCTTTGTTTCTTTTCTAGATTTGATGAGGCTGTTAATCGATCTAAGAAGTCTAACAACAATCTAAACATCAACTCTTAAAACTGGACTCCCTAAAGATAGCCATTAAATGTCTCCAACCTATCAACTAAATATAATACTTCTTTTAAGACCATTTTTCTATTGTCAATCCACAACAAGCCATAGTAAAGATAGTATATCAACATTATCTTTATTGAATCCTCATCGTTTGTTTGCCATCTTTTCTCCTTCTAGATGCAATGTAAGTCTCCATAGGCAATGGATGGTAGGCCCCCAAAATATCTATCTTTGATCCTTAGACCTTCTACACCATGTAAATATAGTTACATCTCAGTCCTATGATTGAATCTTAAGCCTGTGATAAGGGTAAACTCGTATGGGTTATAACATACATTAACCCTATTAATTCTACATCATAACTCCTCGTTAGGGTTCCCCCTTACTACCCCCCTTAGCATCACTGAGCGCATTAGCTCCATGAACATTACTTGTTGCCTCTCAATCAAATTCCTCATGATCTTCTTCATAGCATCATGAACTCATTAGAGAGATACTTGCATCTTAAAATGGCACGCTTCCTTAAATTCCCTACCAGACCACTGTCTTGCTCTACCTTATGCCTTTTATATCCAATTGAAGTAAACTGTTATAAAAAAATTTTTAAAAATTACATAATAACCCTTAAAAAAATGGAAAATAATTAAAATAACAAAATTTTGAAAAGTAGCAAAACACCCTCATTCTTAACTCAGCCAGCCACAATTGAACTTCGCATGGTGGCATCTAACTACACATGTGTCATCCAACTGTAAATCACTATTTTTTTTTACCAAAATTCATCACTAAAACATTATAAACCTATTTTAACATCATTCCAACAAAACTTTTCATCGAAATCAGCACAAAAACAATCAAAATCTTGCAAATAAATGCCTAAATCCATACCAAATATCATAAATTTATATACTAAAGCATTCTAAACGTGGTAAGGATCGATTTAACAACTTTTCCACTCATTTTTGTTGTTGAAAATGAGTCAATATTCATGTCATAGTCCCAAAATCTTTTTTGAAAAATTTTGCATTTTAGCATCATGTTACAAGGGTTGAAAACATTATATATATATAAAGGTATTTTGGTAATTTTTATGACAAAAATTAACCTAGTTCACAAACTCTAAACGCATAATTCTTAAGTTTGCACGGTCACTCTACGTGGTGGCAATGCATTTTTGCTGTTAACAGTGGTTCGTTTAGTTAATACACAAATTTTAGATAACGGTAAGTCAGTATATATAAATTTGAGGTCAAATTCATTTAATCATAGAAAGTAAGGCTAAATTCATTTGAAAGATTTAAATTGCAGCATTTTTATTATTTTCCCTATATTCAATGTACCTTAGAGTTTGTCCACTAGAATTTTGCAAGAATTATTAATACCAAAAAAAATATATAAAAGAGATATAAGATTTTGAATTATTTTTAATTTATGATCGAAGGCATACACTCCTACCTATTTTAATGTTAGGACTATTATCACACACCTTCTTAAGGTTTAACACAACAATTATTTTTTCGTGTTTATCACACCTTCACCTAATTATTAATTTTTTTCAAGTTTCAATTTCCTTCATTCATACTTGTCCTAAGACTCCAGGAGAGGATTTAATACACCAAGTGAAGAGAAAAGGAAAGGACAACAAGAACGGAAGGAGAAAAGAAAAGAAAGCACGACTGTTCAAGGTAAGACTAGATTCAAATTGAGTTTGTTAGAGTTTGAACTTGAGTTTGACTCGATTAAGCTTATGTTCGATTCAAACGAACTTAGTTCAAGCGAGCTCAAACTTAAGCTTGCTATTTTAATATTATCAAGTTTAAACTTTAGGAGAGTTCAGTTCGTCAAATTTGGAATTTGAAATTTTTGATCCAGATCAATTAAAACAATATTATTTTATCAATATATACATTAAAACATTGTCGTTTAAGTGAATTATTTTAAAAAACTGGTTAAGTTTTACCATGAAAGTCTGAGAGTTCGTTTTTATTGTTCATTATTTGATGTATTCATATTGATGGTAAATTGAATTAAATAAGAAATTATTCATCTAAGTGAAACCGAAACTTTAACACCTTTTTATATTTGATTTCTTCAGTTAATTGTTTTAATTTAATTCTTTAAATTAGCTATGTAGTTTAAGCTAAGTTAGATTAATAATATAAGATAAAAAAAGGCTCAGACAAATTTTCTTGATTCATTGAACAAAAAATTTATATCCAAATGACAAACAAAATTCCTGACGATGAATTGAACTTTCATATGAACTCTGTTTTTTATTAACAGGCCGCATCAATCACCTAAAAAGGGAAAGGAAAGAAATCAACTGAAAAATTGATGAATGAATGAATAAACATTAAAAAACTGAAGGAAAGACAGTTACTCCTTTGCAGATAAAATATTAAATCAGAATCATGTTAACTTTGTGCCCTTCTGATGATATGTGATTTGGTGAAATGTTTAAAATAAGAAAGCACAAACTAACATCACCATCCTTTTCATTTGGTTACAAAAATATGCACACATCTAACAGTAATTTGATCATTTTGGCTCCTCAACCCCACACAACAGGAATTAACCCTCATCCTTGAAATTTACGAATAACAAAACAAAGAATTCACCACTGGGAATTTGATTAGTTTAATCATGATCTATAATAAAGTAGGTATTTGGTGGGAGGGAAGAATGTGGGGTGCAAACCCTTCTGGTTGGCATTTTCGCAATCTATAGCTTGGTAGATAGCATCTACAAGTGATCTGAACTGTTGCCCACTTCTCCTTCTGAACCTCGCCGCTTCTTCTTCCCCTCACCATGTCTTGACCGCCTTGGTGCCTCATCCTCACTCTCACTCTCATCATTTCTGAAGTTTCCAGAACCAAATTGATCTTCATGGTGTCCTTTTAATCCTTCTTGTTGATATTGTCCATCATCCTCCATTCCTCCCCCTGGACCAGCCATTTCTTGACCCCTGCCCTGGTCTGATCCTGCACTATATCTGTCAATGCGATCATTGTTTGGTGCTCTCTGATCTCTCTTAGAAGAACGACCAGTGTTTTGAGAGGATGATGGTGGGGGTGGAAACATGGCAGGCACACCAACTGGCCGACCAGCTCGAGGATTTGTAGCATTTGGCCCCAACCCTCCGATAAAAGGGGCTCGACCAGGACCCATCATCATCCCAAAGCCATTAGCTGGAAACACAGCCCCCGGTTGAGGAGGTCGCCCAGGAAACATCATGCCAGATGGGCCAGTAAAATCACCAGAAAACCTAGGACCATATGGTGGAAAAGCACGGGGAGCCACACCAAACATATCTGGCATTGGAAAACCCTCAGGTGCAACAGGTCCATATGAAAATCCATCAGCACCTATCATAACAGGGGGAAAACCTCGCATCCCAGGTATAGGTCTAGCCCCACGTGCTAGTGGCATGTGAGGAGGCCACATCATCCCTCTGCCCCTCCCTCTGCCCTGACTTGCAGATCCGAAGCTCTCATCCTCCTCTTCACTTTCTTCCTCTTCCTCTTCTTCATTGTCCTCAAATGGAACAATGTCAGGGTTATCCCCAGCATTCTCTGGATTGACTCCCTTTGCTTTTTCCTCTTCTCGTTTTGCTTCTGCTGCAACTGATATAGCCTGAATTCCAGATAGAAGCACAAAATGAGGAACCATTAAGTCCTCGCCTCCAGGCATAAACATGAAGATAGATTGCTATCATAAAGTAAAATATCAAGCTTTACACCACCTTCATCAACTCACTCAACCATAATGGTTCAGCGCTAAAAAATTTTTAGCAAAAACCTCCTCTTGTATTTGGCTAAAATTAAATGTCCTAGCTACTGAGCAGACCCACAGAAAGCACAAAATGGACTGTACAAGAAATCTAACCCATGGCAATAGAGAGTAATGTGACAGGAATAATACAAACTAATTATAGGTGCCTTAAGTTTTTCTTAAGTAGATTAAAAGAAATTTGCTACTGCTAGCCCTTCAGAAAAAGGATCTCACTAATGTTCATTGACAAGAAACAATGATCCTGAATAAAAGAAGAATTTGCCTTCATTTCACAACAAATTTTCTAAAGAATGTCCTCTCATGCTATAGTGACTCACACATGTTAAACAACAATTTCCAAGATCATTTGAAAGTTCCTGGAATTGTAAGTATTCATCATAATACTGAAAAAATTGTTTCCAAGGAATTCACCAATGATGTTAAACTATCAATAGGTATTACAATATATAAAAATACTGGTAATTAAGATCCTTAATTCTAGGAATACACAAATAGGAAACTGCCAAACAAAGAATAGAGAATACCAAATATAAGTTGACCTATATATAACCCTATAACATCAGGATTTATTCTAGGATTTTATTCTGATTATAAGGTATCGAATTCGGTGTAAAGACATCAAGTTTTAAACCATGACTGGAAAAAGCTAAGTCCCCTCAAGATTGGAGGCTGGCATTATCTTAGGAACAAAATTGTGATTGGGATGAGAGATGTGCTCAGAGAAAATGTGGAGATGCTATCTGCTATGCTAGACAAACAATCTGATTATTAGACTGCTACGGGTTGAAGGTATTACAACTGCGCTCCACAAGTGAAGCAGTTGAATGCAGTGTTTCGAAGGGCAAGTCATCAGCTTATATGACATCGTTTTGAGTATTATTAAATAAATTAGTTGTAGTGCTTATTTAGCCATCAGATATCCTACTTACGAGAGAGAAACACATCCTGTTGTAAAGACAGAGGAAGAAAGATGGTGTACGTGAAGCAGTTACAGCTGGGACGTGAGAGTAAATGATTGTTTTTCTTTAAAAAGGAATTCTTTATAACGAAACTGTTATGGATGGAATGTATTGATTTTTCTCACTCTGTCAATTTATGTTCTCTTTCTAATTTTTGCTTCGCAACTATCTACAATTTCTTAATCTCATTTCCATTAACTTCAGCTTGTAACACTGACCCTTTTTTTAATTTTTTTAAGCAAAAGAAGAAAGTACAAATTTTGTTAATTGAAATAGTAGAATCAGGGTTAATTAAGATCATAGGATTCTAGTTCAAAATCTTTTCTATTGTTGCTTTGAACTTGACAGTGGTCGTAGACAATGCAGATTCATACTTCTACACTAGCAATGTCCTTGTTCTAATATGTGGGAAGATGCCAATTCTAGGTGTATCTCTGTGATGTGCACATGCTAGTGCATACTTACGAAGAAGCATAACAAAATACATACATGTAATGCTGAGGGAATTTGCTATCTGAAAAAATTTGATCCAAAACTACTCCAAAAATTTCTGCCATACCCTCCATGTTACAAGATATATAACATACCATAAGTTCACTATCTGGTTCGAGATAAAGCAAGGAAGCCAATTGCTCACCAATAGAGGGCTCTAATTCCTGACAATCTCTACTAATCTGCAAAAATACAATTACAAAATATGAGTTTGTACTAAGATTAGCAGCAAACTACACCATCATATAAAAGCAATATGCGGAGGCACAAGATATAACTAAATTATGTGGAAAAAGGATTTGATAACACAAACATGTATCTAGATTTGTGTAAGTAAATACAGAGTGATACGATGCCAATAATTTCCAATCCAACACATAAATCAAGATAAGCTCAGACCAATGAGTAAAACCCCAGTTCAATAATTTGCATTACAATTTTTCTTTAAGATTATGCTACAACTTTAAGTATGTCATTCCAGCATTTTGTAGTGGCTTTCATTTTTTTTTTTTTTTCGTTAATGGAGATAAGGCCAAAGTGTTGTGGAATTGTTTAGCTACTTTTGCATGATTTGGCAGAAATCAACAAAGAAATCTTTGAAATACATGTGAAGAAGACATAAATATTCTGTGGGACAAAATTCTAATACTTCTCCTTCAGCATCAATTTCTAAAGTTTTCAAGGACCCCCCTTTTTAATTCATTCACTTAGAGTAGGAAGCAGTTAATAATTTCATACTCTTTGCATTGAAATTGGAGTTCTCCATAGCCCTTTTCAGTTAGTCAATCTATATTGTATAGAGTTTTGTGATCCATCAAAGGGATCTTAAACTTTTACTGAAAATTTATTCACACTTATAATTATATTAATCCATAATATTTGTACATTTCTTCTCAGAAAAAAAAAAAGCCTCAACACCAGTTAGTTATTCATGCAAATTTGTTCAAAGATATAAACTTTATATATTAATTACAGTCCCAAAAAAAATGAGAACATGACACTAATGATTTTTGAACTGTCATTGGCCTGACAAGCACAGATATAACATCGTCTATTAGGATCAAGTCCACTCACACCCAAATCCAGCTCATGGCAGCACTCAGCACTGCCTTCTCAGGCAATGCCAAGGGAAACAAGGATGTTCCGCAAACCACCAGTTATGAGGTTGCTTAAAGACAAACAGGGCCATCTTCCAGGCAAAATCTTACTTCGATCATAACAACTAGGTTCAGATAAGACCCATCTCCATGCTAATGCAACTACATAGTAAATTGTAGACATCCATAACTCTCAAAAAACTAAATTGACATGCAAAAACAAATGAATTTAATTAAATAATAAGAGAAAGGCTAAAATAAAGGTGAAGCAACATATGAAAATATCCAAATAAATATATGAATAACCACAGAAAAAAAGAAAACCACAAACTGATACAAGACAGCAAACACAACTTAGATTTCATTACTCTCAATGCCTCTTTCTCAGCTTTATAGAACAGAAAGTTCTTACAAAATGGTACATCAGCAATTACTAAAGGCAGTATTTTACCAATTGAAATGATCTTTCAACATATAAACCCTATTCCTCAGCTTTATAGATAAGAAAGTTTCAACAAAAGTACATCAGCAATAGCAATTGCTAAAGGAACACAAAACCAAGTTTGCAAAGTTTTCAATTTGGACAGATCAACTTTAGAATCCCACTCTGTGTTCCATTGACACAGCCAATCCATTACTATATTCACCAAATTCTTGAATGGGGTTTCAAAAAGTCTAGTAGTTAAAGATGCACCAGGAAAAAAACTTCAAATTGAATACAAAAGTTTCGACAACTCCAAATGAAATTTAAATTTGATAAAGTAGAATTTAATCCAAATTTAGGCAGATTTTGTACCTTCACGGGTAAGTTTTCGTTGTATGGGTTCCTCAAATGGCGAGTCTTGTGAAATGACAGTTCACATAACTGCATAAAAGAAATCACAATTTGTATCAAAAAGTGCATCTTTACAATCAAACATGCACATAAAACAATTTACATATATTTAGAATACAGGGCTAAACAAATTTGAACTGCCAACTTAAATTCTGCACAGCATGTCATGCTAAGATTTAGCACTATGACTGTAGGAATTGGTGCAATTAGTCATCATCATAAAAAAATTTAAACCAAAGGCAACTAACAATAATTTCTTAAATTAGTTCCACCTATCTTCCTCCTAATTTTATCTCTTCTCATTTCTCAAACCAAGGAGATGGATTTCTATGTCAGATTCTATTGAAATACAAATTAAGCCATAAAGTGCCCATGAAGAATCAAATGGGTCACTATGGATTCCCTAAAACATACCCTGAGAATTACAAGGCGATAATGATCTGTAAATATATTATATAGAGAAGCAAGCTAACATTTTAATCAGACTTCTTTAACTAAACTAAAAACAGTATAATAACAAGATCCCTTCAACTTTCTCTTTGCTTCTACCAATGATTAAACAATGTGCATACCATTCAAAACAGTGCAGAGAGCATTTCCGAGGATTAAGGCAGCCTTTGCAGTAGAAAGGATTGAAAACTGAAGTGAAGTAATATAAAGCAGAGGGGAACAAAAACTCTAATCAGGTCCCTTTTATTTATAGAAAGAAGTTGGGGGATGTACCTTTAACCATTTGACAGAGAAATTCCGCCCGTAATGTGCAGTTCCATGTGCATATTTCCAATTCCCTCCACCCACAGACCCACCAATTTTCGATGTCATCTTGGCACAACCCTGAAACCAACAATTATCCTGTATTATACACCTTAAAAAGAAAAAAAGTTTTTTTTCCACCGCAAAAGAAACAACTGATACATGATGTTGTACTCCAAAATACCTGGAAGTGTCGAGTTCGATTGACTGAGAAGATTAAAATCACATTTTCAGCAGAGTCAAAGGCTTCATTTAATTTAGCTTCATTGCTCCTTTGAGTTGCCCAAACCCCTTGTTGTACAGATAATTCCAGATTTTCTCGGTTGCAGCTTTTAACAATAAAGTACCTAAGTCCAGAATAAATATGTATTTTCCACTCATCAAATATCCAACCTAATTGATGAAAAATACTTCAATTGGAAGCAAAAAAAAATAGTAAACAAAAACAATAATTTGCATGCATAAAATTTGAACAAGATTACCAACTACAACCTGGCATATGTATATCCATCTAGAGTAATACCTCCTATCAGCTTGACAAGGCATTAATTGATAATAAACCATTTACATACAATTCAAACCCAAAATCAAATTTCTAAAAATAATAGGACACCTGACTCGCAGGGAATTGACAACATGGTGGAATAGAGTTACTAGAAAATGCAACGACTGGATGATTGATTACAAGTTTTGATGAACATAAAATTTTAGTAACATAAGAGCATCTAGATTAACACCAAAAAAAAGTAATTGAGAAAGAATTGAAAAGCTGGTCTTCTATTGATGACTATGCCCTCATGTACACCATGACAAAGGCAGCCTTGCCCTCAAAACCATCTCCACACACATCAATTACATGTTCCATTTTTATGTTTCTTGCACTTAGTATTAACAGCATTAAAAAATTTCAAGTACCACTTTCCCGACTTCTTCACATTGCACTTATCTCCCACTCTTTACCCCAATGAAAATCATGGAACCAGGGCTTGCCTGACTTAGGCAATCACACAGTGACATGGCTTGCCACACAACAAACAGATATCTTCTTACAGTCAACGGTTCAGCTGGCTTTCTATGATGCTTGTTTAGAATTGTTTGATAATCAAACAGCTCAGACATAAATTCAAACTTGGTTTCCTCAATCAAGCAACCTTCCACAGTCCCAAGATTGGTCCAACACGGTCATCAACCAACCATGGAAAAGAGTAACATTTTTCCTTGTTACTAATTGTTATTATTTATTTAAAAAGCAGTATAAAGAAATATTGTAACCAACATGCAACTCTGATTCCATAAATTCAACCAGCAGAGAAAATTGCCCACCTGCAAGCTCCTAGCTAGATCTTAACAATTGCTAAAGTGGACACACCTCCTGTATAGATTTTTTATAATTCAATGTTATCATCATATTATCATTTTCTTCTGCGCAAAACAAGTAATATCTCATTTAGAGAAAAGAATGGGACATCCAACAAGACCCAATATTTCTGCAAGAAAGCAGTTAAACATTTACAAGGTAAAATCAACATTTACTTAGCTGTTATTGAGCTTTGGTTCATTAAAAAGCTTGAGCAGCTATTCATTGAATTCAACAAGCTATTCCTACTCCTTAACTTTGTCATGACTATCTAAGCAACAGAAACATATAAATAGATGTCTATACCAACATTGACAGTCATTTCATCCATCAAGCTCCTTCACTACAAAACAAGCTCGGCCCATAATTGGAGAACCTCCACAAAAGAAAATAAATTTCCACTATATTAGAGTCATGCAAGATATGAATAAAGATGTCTTTTATGAATTCTTAGAAGGTACACTATATCGATCTTCATTCTGGCCGAAATTTTGGAAGTATGTAGAACAGAATGACATATCAGAAAAGGCAATAATGCACAATAAAATGTTAAACACGGTTACTTAAATTGGTATTGGTATCACAAACTTCCTTGGTAAGAACCACTTTGCAAGAATTGCACATCTATGAAATTCTTAATCCATCCTTTCATTCTTCTATATGAACCCATAATGGCCTCTGTTTGCATTGATAATAATTACCGATAATACATACTAAATGTCAGCAACCCCTGAATTTGAGAACCTGGCAAAACTGGCCTTGAAAGGCTTGACCTCAGCATTTTCAAGGAAAAAAGGCTCTATCATTTGCTTTCCATTGCTAATTCATATTAGGGTGTCAAGCCTGCTATGCTTTGGGAGACTGGTAACAATTCAATGGGAAAACCTATTTTATTGATGCCCCATTCTAGATACTTTCCCTTCTCTCTTATAAAATAGCTGGAATATCTCATCCAAAAATCAAACTCATAGTAGGCATCAATGTACAGATTAGTACAGAAAAAAATCTCTGATTGAAAATCTTCCAATCTAAAAAAAAACAAGAATCTCCCTAGTGCTTGCATGCACTCAAGAAAATTTTAAATGTACTCTCAAGTTGTCTTACACAGTTTCCTCAATGACCTTTAATTCTTGCCTTTCATTTACCTAATAGGTACAGATTCTGGCATCACAAAATCTCATGATATTAGCCTTTAAGACGAAGTGACTGATTACAAAAGTGCAGTCAAGTATCCACTCCTCCATATAATATGATCATCCTAATCCTCCGTAAGCAAACTATCAGTGAATTGAAACTTCCATTGCAAAACCTACTAGGGTTCCTAAATCTGTAACCATCTCTAGTGGAAAATTAGAACGAGCAGGAGTGAGCAAAAAATCACAAATTAATCAATATTATAAGGTAGTAAAACACCTGGACCAGAATATAGCATGCATCAAGAAAAACCCACAACTCCCCTGAAAAATAACCATGGATATGCACAGGTAAAGCTAAATAAAAGAAAATCATTACTAAAAAGAGAACATTATTGCCTTTTGATCCCCCTCAATACACCCTTTATTCCTAAGGCAACCAGCCTCCTTAATATCACTAGTAGCTTCAACTTGAGGTCTAACAGTAGATAGCTAAAACAGAAAATCTTAAAGTGCATCACCAACTTCTGCTTTTGAAAGACCAAGACCCATTCTGTATCAATTATGAAATATTTATTCAAAGCTTCCACTCCCTTCTCCACAAATTGGCACATTTGTGTATGTGCATCTTTTAAAAAACATGGAAACATGAAGGTACAAAACCCAATAAACCACAATAATGAAGGCATATACTAGTTCATAATACTAAATTTCTAGCAAATAAAATCCATTAGAATATAAACTTGTAAAATCAAATTATTAAAGACTGGTGACCATGCATAGACACTCAAAAAAGAAGCAAAATAGATGAGGGTAATAAGATAACAATACCATCATCCTATCAAAAGAATTTAAAGAATAGAAATATTCCATCTTGGTAGCAAACATTTGGAAATGAAAAAATCTTCAGAAATTTTTGTTGACAAAGAGCAGGACAAAAGCTTTTGCTTACTTAAAATAACATCTTAAGAAAATAATATGGTGTATTACAAAATCATATAAAATTAGAATTTATCATTCTCCAAAATAATCATTTCTTGTAAATTTTCCAAATTAAGTTTCCAAACATCTTAGGATGATGAGATAAAAGAGGAAGCACAACAAAGAGAAACTATTCTCTTCAGTCTTTTGAAAATTACTTCTTGGTAACATTAACATGAAAATGGTACAATTTCTCCATTTTCTCAGTGGATGCCCCATGCGTACATGAATCAAAACAGCATCCAGACGAAGAAGAGCAAACTTCTACATCAAATGATGAAATTAAGAATCTATGGCATAAAATATGCTACAGAATTTCATTAATTATGAAATCTTCTTCCTTTCGGTTATAGCAAACAATATTATATAAAACATAATAAGGATAAAAATCTATTGTCAACCTGTACGAAGCATATTACAGCTTATAGATTAAGACAGAACTCATTCACAGGATTATCAGTTGATTTACGAACTCCTTGAAACAATGTCCAAAGATGTACAAAAATTCATTTACACAACCCAGTTATAGACCTTAGAACTCTGAACACACCTAGATAATCCTTGGGGCAAGGGTGTAGCTCTGTTTGTCTGATTAGGTATGCCATTGGGAAGGTTTTGCATCTGGGTCTGTGTAACCTGTTGTTGGGGTTGTTGAACTTGCTGCTGCTGTTGCTGAACATTAGCTAACTCCACCGCTGAAGGTTTCCCTGCAGCAGCTTGATTGACAGAATTGGTAACCTGTGGAATCTGAGATTTTTCTGTTTGTTGGGAAAGAGAATTCCGTTGTTGGAAAAATTTGTTTGAGTTGCCATGAATGTATGAACTTATTTGCTGAATCTTCTGAAGGACTTCTTCCACAGAAGGAGGGGGTCCAGGCAACTTCACATGCCTATAGCGACAATCGGGACCATTTGGACAAAACCCCAGCTTGTACCTACAAAATCAACTTTTCCCAATTAAAAGCAATTAAAAATAAGTACTTAGAGGAAAGAACAAATATGACTCCTATTTAGGCCATGAAGCTTTCCATTACACCAACTTCAGACGTCAGTATATTATCTCCTATCTTGATAAAATTCAAGTGTGCAAGATAGGCTTTACAGAAACGTCTCTATACCCATAAGAAGACACAGTGTGCAACAAACAGTACTAGCACAAAAAAAAACTGATAAGTCAACTGTATAATCAGTGTCCTTGCTTGATTGTCATCAAAGTCGATTCAGATGCCAAAGCATAAGAAAGTAAGCATTAGAACCGTAACCATAAGCAATAAAAATAAAATTATAATATAAAGCTACGATCTTTGCCGACCCCAAAAAAGATAAAATTTTATTCAACTCCCTCCAGGCTTAGCCTTATACAAGTTACCAGTAATAAATGATTCTCATAGATTTTATGAAAATTTAGCATGTTTAATCGATTCAAACTGAAAATTTCACACCAACACAGCATCTGAAAACTAAACATAATCTAAAACAAATTATTCATTAAATAAAGAAATGTTAATTCAATCATACATGTTACACTCCTTGATATCTTCATTAGTGTGTTTATACACACAATCTTGTTCACGGCACTCTCCAAACATTCTAAAGAACCGACAAACCGGCATTCTAGACTTGTCATACTGGTGGAGGAACCCACAGGCGTCACCCTTCATACAAAGGCTACGTAGCCAGTGCCGACACACCGTCTGCCGGAAACTCCTCCGCCCGGCATGATTTCCTCCTGCCGCAACAGGGTCAGCCGTGGCAGCTCCGCCAGAATTAGGAGCGGCTGAATTGGGGTTAGCTATGAGGGAGGAATCGGCTTGTATGACCGGATTGGAAGCGGTGGGGACGGCGGGACCCGCATCCAGACCGCCCTCGAAGTCGAAGCTGAGACCCCCTTCTGAGTCTTCCATTGATTTGTGCAGGTATAGGAATTTGCGTTAGGTTTTCTAACGAGAGTTTCTGGAAATCATTTAAATGGGAATTAGAGATGAAAAAATTAGGGCTTTTGAGAGAGTTTAAAACAAATATTACAGATTGATTGAAACCGGCTCTGATGTATACATAAGTTGCATAAATTAATCATAACCACTTTGTTTTCAAGTAATCAAAATTAATGACATTTATCAATTATAATAATTTTTATTTTAATTTTATATTTTATTATCTAAATTACTTTTTCACCCTTCACCTACTTTATATAAATTAACCCTTGGTAAAAAAATTATAATAATTCTACAGTTAAAACTTTGGATTGAAATTCCGATTTTGTTAATTTAATTTCACAAAAAAAGAGTTTCATCTCATGAAATAAAGTTTAATTATTTATATGTTTATACGAATTTTAAAGAAATTTAAATTATATTGAATTTAGAGATATAATAAATATTATTATTAATAATCATATGGAATATATTATTTTTTTATTGCACTTACCAAACTAATATTTTGTTATTTACTAAATATTGTATTTTATAAATTACAAAACTAAAACCATAAACGTTAAAGTAAATACTATAACCATAAAATATAAATTCTAATTCAAAAAAATTATAAATCTTAAACCCAAAAACTAAACATTAAAACATAAACTTATACCCTAAACCGTTAACTTTAACCTTACTCAGGAATACTCAATGGCTATAATAATCTGAAAGGTCTTTGATACTTTACATTGACCTACTAATAAATCAAACATTTAACAACAAAATCAATTATATCCTTTTTCATATTAAACCATCAAAACCCTTTCTTAAAGTGTATATTATTTTAACATTCCCTAGATGGGTTGCATAGGCTCTCTTGTGAGTCTTAGCCAAAATCTTTTATCTTAACCCATCATCATCTAAAACACACACTGTACCTCTAAATCTCATAATCTCATCTCTCATTTCCAAATTTCCACTAAACCATCTCTAATTCTCTAAACCATTTTTTGAAACCAATCATCTGATGACTATCAAACCTTAATATAATCCAACAAAATCAACTCAATTTGTAATCATGAAAGCCTAACCATCATAATCTTAATCTACTCTCTTTGAATATCTTTGAATATCTCTCTAAATTTCCTTCTGAACTAATACCCTAGATAAAACCACTTTTTTAATGAAAGCATTTGTAACCATATTATCTTTACTAGAATGATATTTAATCTCACAATCGCAAGCCTGTTAGAAATTCTAAAACCAATGTCCTTTAGAAATTGGATATTGTCATTGGCTAAGCTTATTAGAGTTAAGTGTTGGTCATGCATTAGTGTAGAATTTACATGATAAGGGTGTCAAATCATTGTATTTTATTAGTTTAATTGGTATATAATTTTTATGATGTTTTATGATAAGTTTTAGTATAAGCTTTATATTGATATCTTCAGATTGATTATATACATTTTATGATAAGATCTTTAAATTGATTATTATAAGTTTTCAAGATTATGATATTAAGCAAGTTCATGAAAAAAAAAAAAAAAAAAAGTCATGGCTTTTAGTGTTATTTTAGCATAATATACATGTCATAGCAGTCATGAATAAGTGGAAAGGAATTAAATAAGATTTAAAAGATATTAAAAGAAGTTGATAAGTTAAGATTTAAGAACTAAAGACATTTATGATATGGATTCAAGGCTAAAGGTTATATATGTTAAGATTAAGAATTTTGTTTGCTCAGTGACTTGTCACTCATTCCAATCTCTCTCCTTACAGGTTAGTTTAAATGCGTTCGGTAAGTAGTTAAAGGAGAGGTTGCATATATTAAGGCTATAAATAAGGAATGATAATTTGTTTTAGTTTTAATGTTGCTAAAACAATTCTCATGCTTTACTTTATAAACACTTTTATATTTCGCATTATAAAATTCAATGAAGTTTAATAAAGACATATTATTCGAAAATGAGTTTATGTTATGTTTTACTTCTGCATTATGAATATGAATGTATATTATTTAAAATTTCTATATATGTTTTATGAATGATAAGTAATGTAATACTAATTATATTAATTTTTTATATATATATATATATATATATATAGTAGCCTTACAACTTTAGTCATCTTTCTACATAAAATAGGCAATTCAATCATCATTTCTACTTAGAAGAGGCAATTCAGTCATTGTTTCTACCCATAAAGGTAATTTAGTCATTATTCTTACCCAAAAGGGACAATCCAACCATCGCTTCTAATTAGAAGGGTCAATTTCATCATTCCTGTATAGAAGGGGCAATTTCATTATTCCTATTTAGAATGGGCAATCCAATTGTTTTTTCATCCTGGAAGAGGCAATTTTGTTGTTCTTGGCTAAGAGGGGTAATTCACTCATCATTTGTGCCCAGAAGAGGCAATCCTAATTTTGTTCACCTAAAAAAAGTATTCCAATCATTGTATTTGCCCAAAAAGGATAATTTTATCAATAATCTAATCTATCTTTTTATAGGATCATGGAGAATGGTAGCTTACTTTCAATGGATTCATTAGGAGTGCTAGTTTATTATTTTCTACAAATTTGTAAAGAGTGATGGCTTACAAGCAATAGATTCATTAGAAGTGGTAGTCTATCCTTCTATAGGTTTGTTGGGAGTGGTAACCTACTTTAAATGGATTTGATGAGAGTGGTAGTCCATTATTTTCCATAAATTTGTCAAGAATGGTAGTTTATAGATAATAAATTCATTAAGAGTGATAGTTATGATCTAGGTAGATTCATCAGAAATGGTAGTCTATCTTTTTGTATGTTTGTCGAGAGTGGTAATGTACTTTCAATAGATTCATTAGGAGTGATAGTCCATTATTTTATGTAAATTCACCAACCATGGTAGTTTATAAGCAATAAATTCACCAATAGTGGTAGTCTAGTATCAAGGTAAATTCATCGAGAAGTGGTATTCTATCGTTTTATAAGTTCACTAGGAGTGGTAGCCTTCTTTTAATAGATTTGTTAGGAACAATAATTTATTATTTTCCTTAGATTCATTAAGAGTGGTAAAATACAAGCCATAGATTTGTTGGAAGTAGGAATTTATGTTCCTTTAGGTTTGTTGAGAGTAGTGAACCCAAGTTTTAGAGTCTTTAAGGACTATTATAGGCTTTGGTTGTTTTGTTTTGCCTATTTGTTTACTACTTGGTATCTTTCTATGCACTTTGTTATGTTCTATATGTGTCTTGCATTTATATCATTACATTGTATACAATGCATGTCACATACAAACCTCGTAAAGTAAAAGGCAACTGTAAACACTTCATTTCAACCCTTTTCCTCAATAATGATAACCTAGAATGGTTTCCATACAAAATTTTGAATTAATAACATGTGGTATATAGATTAGGAAAGGGTGAGTGAACTTGGTATGTATACCTGAACCTAAGATTTAGGGTCCTTAGAACACCCATTAGGTTAGTTTTCCTAGAAATAGTTTTAGGGCCCAATTTGAGCTTTTTAGAGCCCATTCAGGACTTTGGGCGAAAGGGGGACTCAAGTAGTCCACAAAAAGAAAGCACCCATGAGTCTGTCTAGAATTTATTATGATAGGCAAAATAGGCTAGCTTTGCTCCTCTATAGAGAACGACCTAACTTCTACATATGTCACCATGTTTCTACACATTGCTGTAATTTTTTTATTGGTAAGTAAAAAATATTATAAAAGAACAAAAAAAACAACATAACCTAAGCTCAACTAACCAAAGTTAGCTAGCAACCATACTAAGCAATCAACCCAAGATATAACCCTAGGATCTTTCTTGCGGGCTTATATAAGCCTCAATAAAGATAAAATGCAAGATACGTCACAAGACAACCCTAAACAGTAAGCGATTGCAAATGTGGATCAATATAAAAGACATAAACCAAATATCCAACTATACGACAAACATTTATAGTCATATTTCTTTTAGTTACATCAAAATCTAAACTTATAGAAATGTTTATACAATTTTTGCCATTATCTCACCAATTGTTAATATATTTTGCAAAAAAAAATTAGTTTTAACCTTCTCAAATTCATAATACAACCCTTGGTGCAATGCTATAACTCATTGTTGAAGCACCAATTCAAAAAAGCCTAAAAAATATAGCCCACACACAGGCAAACATATTAGGTAGCTTACTTTTATGCCTAAAAAACTAGCTCATATCAACAAGAGCAATAACCAAAAACCTTAGATAGAACCCTTGAAATGAAGCTTGCATGCAAGGGAAGAGATGGATAAAGACCCCTTACCAAAAGCCCTTCAAAATGGTAGTTGAAATTCACTCATAGGAGGGGAAAAAACAACCAAACCTAGAAATTTACCCAAAAAACACTATTTATAGGAATAGTACTTGTAAATAGTGATTTTTTATATATTGCCTTTAAACCTTGATTCTAAGGTTATGTATCACTCAAATGGCAAGCCTTTAGCTTTACACATGTGTAATAATCCCAACATAAGTTGTATGAGGTCCTGAAATGAAATTCTAAGTTGAACAGTTTCATCTTGGCTTGCAAACCCAAGAACCTAATATTGTTTCCTTGTTTAACAATGTAAATGAGGTACCTAACTTTGGTACATCTTCCCTTAACTTGTTTCCAACCTATGCAAAAGTCATAGACCATATATTTTAAGCACTTAAGTAGGAAGAATCCAATTAAAGCCACCTACACATAGCTTGATTGCCAAAAACACCTTAGAAGAAAAATAAACTCAAAGGAGAAATGGGTTAACCAAGAAGTGAGAACTTGCAAAACAAGTAACAAGTAACAAGTTAGTAAAATTCACTCTTTCTCTCTCATGTTCAAGGCATCCCAAATAGGGGAAGAAAATACTAAGGTTGTTTAAGGTCATTCATATTTCCCACCCAATATTCCTATGCCTAGATAAGGATAATGACAACTCAAAGACAAGTATCATGTTTGAACACCTTATTAGGAAAAGACCAATTTAATGCAATGATCACATTTTGACTTGATCTAACATATCCAGGTAACTCGACCCTTTTATCCTTTATGATTCTTTTTATAAGGATATAAGTTCGCTTTTTGGTTTGAGGAAGCATAAAAAAGACACTATTGTTTCTCTCCCACTAAATGACATAAACAATGGTAACCAAACTCAGGTTAGCCCTAGTAAACCTAAATATGTTAACTTTCCACTCCCTCATAATCTTCTGACAATACTCTATCCACCCTTGGCCATGATAACCTAGAATGCTAAGTTTTAAAACATTGTTCCAAATGTAATGGTTGTAATTGTATTAAAAGAACAAATTATCAATATATTCATCATGCATATCACACATCACACATTTAGAGCTAAAATATATGCTACAACCTAGAAGCTTGTCCAAAGCGCTTAATCGTTTTCTCACTATAAGTCAAAGAAAGATGGCATGTCAAAAATGTGTTTATGGTCCCAGATGAGGTAGGCCCAATCAACAACCTTATTAATAATCCTATACTCATTCCACACAAAGTTAATAAAATGCTCACCTTTCTTATTGTGATTCCAAATGACATTATCATCTCCCTTTATTGAGTCATTGATTCTCACATTCTTAACCTTTATCATACCTTTAAAATTAACAATTGGCCATTTCTACTTCCCATTAATAATAACCTCTCTTACCTTTGAATATTTACTAATTTTAAGGCCGTAAATAATCCTCGCTCCATACTTAATCACCAAAGGGCTCAAGGGACAACAATTATCCCATTAAAGATAGCTATATTCCCTATTACCAACAAGGTAATTGATCTTGCCATAAAGGTCATTCGTTATGTTAAAAAAATTTCCTCCATCACTAAGGACTATCATTTGCACTATAAATATCCTATATACTACTACTTTGATTCTATTTTTCTTGACCTTATTAACCAAAATAAATTGATTGTTGGTTTGAACAAGGTTTCATAAGTGCTTAGCTACAGCAGTCTTATTCTAGTCTTTGTTTAATCTCAACCTAAGGCCACCTTCCTTGTGCAAGCAACAGATCTCTTCCCAAGCCATTTTAACCTTTCCTCTATTCAACTCCACTTCTCTCTAGAAGAAGTTTCTAAGTTTAGAATAAATTTCCTTGAGGATTTTACAAGGAAGAAAGAAATAGAAAGCCCAAACACCTAGATACTGAAGAGAATAGCCACAATGAGCTTAAGTTTGTCGACATAGAAAAGGTATTCACTTCTCCAAGACAAGATGTGAGCCAGAATTTTGTTCACAAAAAGTTTACAGTCATCTTTAATAAGCTTAGAAGACACTAAGGAGACATTGAGATATTTAAAAAGGATAGTGCCTATATCAAACCAAAAAATTTAACAAGCTTTCAATTCTTATTGTTAAAGATTTTAGAAACCAAAAAAAAATGTTGCTTTTAGCCTAATTAGCTATCAAAAAAACTAATTCTGGAAAATATCAAGCGCAGATTTAAAAACCCTAATAGATTTGTCCTTAATTTTATAGAAAAGAACAAGATCATTTACAAAACTTAGATGAGTGATCTTATTAACCTTGCAGTTTTAGTAATACTCAAAATCGTCTTTCCTAACCTCCTTCTCAATGATTCTGGATAAAAACTCCATGATAATTACACAGAGATAAAGTGAGATAGAGTCTCTCATTGCCTAAACCCTTTGGAACTTTTAAAAAAACCTTCCAGTTTTTTATTAATGCAGACTAAAAACATACGAGTGGACATACATTCATAAATCCACCACACAAAAGTATGATGGAGGCCCAGATTATTTAAACACTTGATGACAAAATCTTATCGCACCATAGCATAAGCTTTCATCATATCAATTTCAATGGCATATCTTTTCTTACTCTCTGTACTCCAATGAAATTTGTGAAACAATTCATTATAAAAGAGTATGTTATCCCCAATCCTTTTTTCTTTCAATAAATGTCGCTTAAGCTTTATTAATACAATTAGGAAGGATTCCTTTTAACCTATTAGCTAAGATCTTAGAGATACATTTATAAAGAGTATTGCAACAGACAATGAGTTTGAAGTCATTAGCAAAAGAAGGGTTATCACATTTAGGCATAAGGGCAATAATCGTGCAATTTATTTCTTTCAAAATCACCCTTTTTATTAAAAAAATATTTAATAGCTTTCGTTACATCCTTCCTCACTATCTCTTATGCAGCTTTAAAAAACAGAGATCCAAAACCATTAGGATCAGAGACTTTATTGGCATCTATATCGAATAAGGTGTTCTTAGTCTCTTAACTAGTAACCATTCTCATGATCTTCAATGTAATATTACTAAAGATACTGTAATCGATGATCCTAGTGTACGACAATTAATTGTTTCCTATGTCCTTATCTGATAAGATATTACTAAAATGGTTAACTAGCACATCTTTAATTTGATTCCTCTATGGAATAATAACCTCATTGTCATTCATAATCCTTTTAATAAAGTTTTTATTTTTTCTACCCTCTCACATTTGAAGAACTAGCTTGAATTTTGATCCCTCTTCTTAAGCTAATGTATCCTCGATTTCTACTTGAAGAACGATTCTTCGTTTCAATTAATTCTTCTATATGCCCTAGATAGCTCATTTTCTTTATCAATGAGGTTATCATCAACAGGGTTATTTAATAGACGAGCTTGAATAGATTCCAATATCTTTTTAACTTGCTTAACCCTTTTTGAGATACACCAATACTTTTCCATATTTAGCATTTTCAATTTCCTTTTGACCAGTTTAAACTTTTTCACCACTTTAAACATAAGATTACTTATAGAAAATGATTATCATAAACCTAAAAGTTAAAAATTTTAAGCAGAGTCATTCTTCTGTTCTTTGTATTCTCACATTTAATAATTAAAAGGCAATGATTAGAGAAGCTATTTGAAAGAATCACTCTAAAAGAATTAAGGAAGTTATCAAGCCATATATCATCAACCAAGATTCTGTTAAGCTTACAAGCCACCCTACGATCGTTGTCATTCATATTACTCCAAGTAACACTCAAGCCTATAACTTTGAGGTCATCTATACAAGTGTTAAAACAACATATTAAATTCCTTATCTTATTCACTCCAGTTTCTTAAGCCACTTATCTTTTCATCTTTCTTTCTTATAACATTTAAATCTCCCACGATCACTCAAAGATTATTCCTTGACTGAGTGCTAATCCTTAGAGTGTCCTTCTATAACTTTCTTCTATCAATGTAATTGTTAGCTCCATAGACAAAGGAAACAAACATCTTTTTGCCCGAGAAGATGATCTCAATCTCACAGTGAATAATTTGTTTTTTACTATCGATAGCTCTTACCTTAATAGATTACTATTCCATACCACTTAAATACGATATTTATGGCTGGCATTATAGTTATTAATCAAATTCTAGTCACTATATGACTTTTTCTAACAACCTTTCTATTAATTTCTCTCATTTTAGTCTCTACATTTGTAATAACATCCAAGGAACATCTTCTAATGAACTTCTTATTCTCTATTTGCTTTAACGAGCAGTTTAATCGCTTTATATTCCAAGAAGTGAAATTGATCATTAATCTTTATAGCAAGAGAGCGATTCCCTTATCTTTTCCCATTTTTTGCCTTACGCCCTTTCTAGTCCATCTTACTAGACTTGTTGTTTGTTTCCTTCTCATATACCATAATAGCTTTCCCAAGGGGTGTAACAATAAAAGAATTTGAACATTCCTCACCCTTTTTTCCTTATTTTATGATACCTCTTATAGTCATGTTTTCAAGGGATATCCTTTTTCGGTGAAAAGTAATCCTCCATAAGATGGTCGAAATTTCTCTGACTATCTTGAATGCACTTATCCACTATAAGCAAGTCATTATCCTCTTCCCCTTTAACTTCACTCAAAACTTTAAATTTTTTACTTAACTTCCCTTTCATTAGAATACCCTTCACATTTTTCAAGTTACTCTTATCTCTTCCCTTCTCGTTACTCTTACCATTACCATTATCATTACTACTCTTAGTAGTAACGGTAATCTTAGTATTTTCTTGCACAAAAACCTTGTGGTCCTCTCTAACATTTCTTCTATTGACCTCATTCATAATTGAACCAATTTTGCATTCCTCTCTTGCACAACCATATTGGTAACAAACTTGGCATCTTATTAACCTTTAAGCATAGTCAATTTTGAGTTTTATAATCTTATCATTAGAAAGCTTGATATCCAAGGCATCCAAAAATTCCTTATCCATTTCCATTTCTATATTAATTTTAAGAAAATCAAATTTGGACCCTTTTTTTGTAACAACATCTAGCCAAAACGGTCTATCAATACCGTTTGCAATATAACTTAGTCCCTTAATATTCCAAAACTCAAGCATGATACCAAAGGTTTTTACCTATCCAACCATAGTTTTTATCTTTTTTGCTATCATGGTAATGTTCCTTGTCTACCTTTTAATAAAAGATGGTTGTCTCCTAATCAACCATGAGTCATTTTTAAGCACTTTTTCTAAGTCTTCGACATTATTAATTTTAGAATAACCATTCCCTATCCATTAGATGTCACCTCATCAAGGCCTAAGTAACCCCGCGTCTTATCGACAAATCTCTTGACTAGTTGAAACGATTATCTTTTACCAAGGGAAAACCCTACCACACAGGCTTCCTATCTTTTGGCTCCTTCATATGCCAATTTTTTAGGAAGCATAACTAATGTTTTTCCTTGACTTGCTAGAACTCAAAGGAAAGAGATATTCCAGGTTTAACTGAATATTATTACTATTAAATAATTTGTTTCATGGCTTGATAAAGGCCTTCTCACCATTTGCATTGATAATACCACTTAACACATTATCATTCGTAGCTAGAACAAAACCACTAGTCGTCAAGAAGTTTACAAACCTAAAAAAAAATATAACTCATACTATACACACACATACTTGGAAGAGGTGAAATAAACCACACATAATGCATTCACACACCCCACTCATATACGTAGACTTCACACATAACCAATAAGCTAAAAAGCACAAACAAAGTTATAAAGTTAATGCTAGGAGCAAAGAGCAAACTAAAGCAGCTAGAGAGAGGCAATAAAAGGAAGAGACAGAAAGAGCAAAAGAGAAGAGAACACCATACCTAGTATAAGAGATGAAGCCAATAGAAAGGTACCCCCAGACAAAACACTCAAAGATATAAGAGTAGAAGAAGAAGATGCAGAGCATACACAACTTTAAAGACTAAAAAACATAAGAGAAAAAAGCACAACCAAAGCAAGGTAAGATACATAACCAAGACAAGAGAACAAGCAAAGCTGATGCATGTGCAAAAGACCAAAGACACACTAGCCATAAGGAAACACAACCAGGCCAGGCTAGAGAAGCTAGTCGATCAAAGAACATATAGATGATTGACAAGGGTCAAGAGAGGGAGAGCTATAAAAGAAATTAGAATGAAGGGTGAGGAATAAGATTTGAGGGAGGGTTATTATACATGTTCAAAAATTCAAAGTCTTTTTTAAACCATCTTTTTTTATACATGGTAGTAAATGTTACTTTTATTTAAAATCAATTTCTATTTTAAAATATTCTATTTTGATGAAAAAACTTGTTTAAAAGGAAAACTCTAATTTAACTAGGAAATTACCTTTTAGAAAGTTAGAGCATTAATAAGAATCTTAAAAATAGGAGCTAGATTTTAATTAGGAATTTAGTTTTTAGGAAACCTATATAAGTGGTTAGCTTTCTTAGTTAACAAAGGCTACTCAATATATCTTTGGCTAAGGGAAACTTTATCAAAATTTTTACATACTTTATTATACAAACACTTTAGGCTTTGTTTCTAGTATTTTCCATAGGATTATAGAAACCACTTACATAGAGAGATTGTGAGAATTGAGTTCATGAAGTCTTTTTGAAGGATTTATTATTGTATTGCATCGAAGAAAAATGACGAAAGAGCTAATATCTAGGCACATATCCTAAAAGGAAATTGATATAATTATAAATCCATTTTGTTTTCTACATTTTTATCATATTTTGTTTATTTGACACTAACCATGAAAGACTAGATGTAGTCCACTGAAACTTGTGCATAAAATCTTTTGTTGTCTAACCTTCCATTTTTGTCCACTACCTTGGTATTTCTACTGGTAGAGATTGAATGTGTAAAAACTATCGTTTTGGTTTCAATCACATGTTTACTTTCTTATTTGCATATCTTAGACTATATTAGATTCATTATATTGACATTCATATCTATCATGCATGGAAATATGTGTTTTGTAATATATAGATTGAATTCGTTGTATGAGCATTCATGCAATTACTAGAATATGCATATACATGATTTGTTGATAATGTTTGTTGGATGCATGAGCATAGGCATCATGATTGATGATTAGGGTTATATAATAAGCATAGGGAACATTTGCATGATTATTATATATGTATATTTGTTTTCTTTGTATTTTATGTTTTATTTTTAATGTGGTGCGTGCTTGAACTAAAGGGGGAAGGATTGATTAAATTTGCAGAATTCCTAGGTAGGGGACATTCTGCAAACAAGCGTAAACTTTCATGTCTTAACACTATTGTTAATATGTTTATTTGTTATTAATATATGATTGTTTGACTAACTCATTTGTTTTGTAAGTCTTGTATTATTAGACTTAATTATGGTAAGATTCTTGTATAGGAGTGTGTAGGACCCGCCACCACGAGTACCCCTGCTGTTGAAAACTGGAAGGGCCTTTTATTAATAATCTGAAAACTCGGGTACCCACGACGGGAATCCTACGAAAATAAAACTGAACTTCCTGAAATCTACTATACATTCAGAATTACACATGCGGAAGCTGAAATACATACATCAACTGTAAAATATACATATCTGTTCTGTACAATGGGCCCAATGGCCTTTCTCACATATACATATATTGTTCATTTACATCAGAGTACATAAGGTATATACACATGACCACACGGGTCCAAAACTATAACCATACATACTGAGATCGCGGTGTGCGTGTGTGCCCTCTCCGTCAGCCTTGATCCAACCACTCCTCGGAAACAGCACGAACGACCTGAAAGGATGGAAGAAGAAGGGGGATGAGTAATAAAGATCACCCAGTAAGCGCTCCTTTCTTCCCTCAAAACCCAAGCAAGCACAAGCAATCACAATAATCAAACATATATGCGCTTACTGGAATCTGGAACAGTTATCTGAATCTCATTCTCATTATATAATGATGTCATTATTATTCATGTCATGATGTGTATGTCATGCATGCTACTGAAAAATCTCATGGATGCATACATCTGAATACCTCTATCTGAATGTACCTGAAGGTACCTGCTACGCTGATCAGACTGGTGGACACAGGGATTCGACATCCTGGCCATGTGGGTTGAACAGTCTAGCTACTGGCTAGAAAACTGAATCTGAATACTGTTACCCGATCTGACTGGTGTCAGATGGTAAAATCTGAATGCTGTTGAATATTCTGACTGGTGTCAGAAACTGAATCTGAAATACTGCTGAGCGTTCTAACTGGTGTCAGAAGGTTGAATTCCACAGATGCCCCCTCGTGTTTCACCTAATGCTTTCACCCGTACATCGGGCTTTGAATACTGAATACTGCTGGATTCGGATCCCTTGATCCTTTCTGAAGCTATATGTCATGCCATGATATGCATATGCAGCTTATTATCTGAATTCGTGCTCATCTGATGCTTATCTGAAGCAATTTAGCTCTTACTCTGAATTCGCATGCTTAATTAATCAATTTCATGCTTTAATTACATAAATTCTGAAAAACTGCCGCTGTACGGGTATGTGCCTGGACACACGGGACCGTGCGTCGGTCATGCGTCTGGTCGTGCATGCTACTGGAATTTTCTAGGAATTTCACTGAAACCTTGCACACGGGCGTGTGCCTGCAGACACACGGGCGTGTGTGTGCACTTTCTGCCCGTGCATACGGGCGTGTGTCATGGAGAACAAAGGCACACGGTCGTGCCATGCAGGCACACGATCGTGTGTCTTGTTCTTCAACAAGAACACCGTCGAAAATTGTACAAATTCACAACCCATATCTCAATCATTCATAAATTGGCCTCAAACACATATTATCAGCACTTCAAATAACACATTTCAACCATCAAAAGCAACATGCATCACCCACCAACAATTTCACCATGGAAGCTTGACAATTCTCTCACTAAAACATGATCACCATGCATGCAAAGCACAAGGATGGAAATCCATCATCCAATTTCAACATGCAAGGTCATATAATCATTCTCAACATTCATAAACATGCAAATAACTCATCCATGGCATCAAAACTCACAAAGTAAGCTGGGAAACGCAAGGAAAAGGTAAGAGAACACTTACCTCACGCCATGCTTCTGAAAACAAACTTCAATCAATTATCTCTTCGCTCTCTAACTTGATCGGGAACTATTTGCTGCTGGTTCTCTTTTCTAAGAATGGGAGGAACCGCTGAAATGAAAGAGAGAATTGGCTAAAGCAAAAACTTGGGTGAGAAAAGAATGAACTTTCTCTCGGCTCACTTATATAATATGCTATGCACGGTCGTGCATCAAGGGTGCATGGGCGTGCACAAGGGAAAATGGACTTAATCCATTTTACGCTCACTTGCCTGATCGAATCCTTCCGAAAGGATTCCTACGAAAGCCACACGACTCCGAAAACTTACTAACTCACCCCTGAACCTATCTAGACTCCCAATCTCTTTCTGAATTCGATTTCTAACCCCAAAACTCTTTCCTTTAGGGCTTTCTAACCTAGGGTGCTACAGAGTGTATGCAAAAGGGATATAATTTGTTTTAATTTATTTTTATTGTGCTATTGTATGATATAAATGTTGCATATTGCGTGTTTAATAAAAGGAGATTAAAGAATATTGAAACATAATTAAAATGAACTATGTAATGGAGGTCAACCTTTGAGTAAGGTAACGTGAGTATCTAATACCTTCTCACTGTCATACCTAACTCTTCAAACCTTCTTGTTAGATAAGTGAAAATGGTTGAGTTCTTTGTAAGGGATCCACAAGTTATTCATTTTCATCAATGTTTTCTTGTCCCTAGTGAAATCTTGGGTGGCGACTCCATAATATACTCTATGGTAGGCCAAAAACCCATTCACACGCTCTTCTTAGTTATATAGAATAACTAAATAAAAGTGGTAAGTTTTACTTAGCTTAGTAGGATGAAACCCGTCACATTAGGGTTTTAATATTTTCCACTGTATCTGGTTTAGGATTAACTATTTTGAATATAATGTTTGATTTAGGGTTCACTAGATTCATTTAACTCATATTTTATTAAAATGGTAAAATATAAATCCTATACACTATATACTAAATATCAAATTATAAATTAATCTCTACCAACTTAACAATTTAAACCCTATATACACTAAATTTTAATTAACCCTTACCAATATATTAGCATATTAACATACATTTTATAAATATGATAAATTATATACAAAACTGTTACATATTTAGCATTTTTGTCACTAAAGCTGAAATCTCCTAAAATGTAACAAAAATTAAGTTTATACTAAAAAATGCATATAAGTTATTTGATTCACAAACTTCTTCACTTAAACATATGATGATAGAATTTTAAACAAGAAGGAATCTTTGAGAGAATTGTGCATTTCAAAAGTTGATAATGGTGTGTTTGTATAGAAAAATAAAGAGTCACTAAGGATAAAATAGGTATTTCAATTAAAAATTTGGTTAATTTCATGTAACCACCAAACTACAGAGCCCGATTATATTGAAAACTGGTTAAACCTACCCCTTCACCAATGTATTGAAAAAAAGTTAAACCTCTCAGCCCTGCCCTCCACCCAAAAAATATACATATATATATATATTTTTCCAACTTATTCAAAACTTTTGAAATTTTCACTTAACACCCTTTCACCAACCTGTAACACCATGCATGATGTGTTTACTAATTGTAGACCACACATAGTGATGTGACACGATGGGTAGTGGCCAAAACACCACAAATTTGCTATTTCGATGCTTCAATTCTATTAACTTAATATTTTAGGCATCTTAATCTACACCAAGTAGTCAATTTTCTTACACTATGATATATTCAATATAAAAGACAACTATTTAGTGATCATTTCCATTTTAGTCACTGAAATATATCAAAAAATGCTTAATATTGTCGACGATGACAAAATCCCTTAGTACATAGAGAAATGATCTCTACCTATGATTTTCAACAACTACGTGTATCAGGTATGTGCGATTTACTTTCACAGTAAATAATTAGATGAGTGCATGCGGTACGTGTGTTATGCCTTGCTGAGTACACATGAAAAAAGACTAAAATCATTGTTAAAATTAAGATAATTTTATGTGAACTAATTAAAAAAAGATAGATAGTTTAATATCCCTAAGGCCAAAGGACTATTTCCCACCCATAGTTTGAGGCGGGAACAAAGTCCCACCCGCAAGTATTCAAAAACCCGGTCTCCCACCCATGAAAACAATTTAATATTAAATAAAATAGAAAACAGTAACATTCTAGGGGTAATTTTGTCATTTTATGATTAAAATTTTATAAAATAATAAAATAAATTTTAAAAATTAAAAAAGTAAACTGGCTACAGCTGCCGATGGCGGCGGCGATGGCCGTTCCTAACGGCACCAGGTGGTCGTCTCTGACCACCTGGTTCCAGGGGAGGCCAGATCTGGCCTCCCCGTTCTATGGAGGCGACTGATCTGTTTTAGAGGAGGCGGCCAGATCTGGCCACCGAAAATAGTCGAAGAGGGTCAGATTGGTCCCAACAGCCGTTTCTGGCCACATTTTTTGGGGGAGGAAGTCGTTTCTGGTCGTTCCTAACTATCATTGATGAAAGTGGTGGCCAGCTAGTGAACCAAGTAGTCATTTTTGGCTACCTAGTTTAATTTTCAACATTGTTTTTATTTTTTAATTTTATTTTTTTATAAATTTTAATATTTTTAATTAAATTAATTATATTTTTTATTTTTTAATTGAAGATATTTTAATCATTTTATCAGAAAATTTGACAAAATTAAATAAAAAATACAATATAAATAAGTATATAATTTTTAAAAAATTGATGGGATAAGGAATTAAGCCCTTTGCCCTACATTAAATATAACAAATCTTGGAAGCCAGATATTGAAGCAAAAGGATATTTGTTATAATGTTTTTGTTCAATACAATTTTAATTTTCGGAATAAATGACAAAGCAAATGAGAGAATTATGCTGACACAAGGAAACATACGAAGGTAGAAAGAATTTGCTTTGTGGAATAAAATGAAATTTTAAAGTGGTTTGAGTAATGGATTCTAATTTGGAAACTTACATTCTATGAAGAAATTTTAACAGTAATAGTTATCTTATTTTGCCTTAATATGATTTTTTTTGTATTGCACAAGAGAAAATAATATTTGTGTAGTCATATAATTGAAAAATATTGATTAAGCAGTTTTGAAGGGTTAAATATACTTACAATCACTGAAATAGACACTTATTACATTTGTAGTTACCATGTTTTAAAACGTTATAAAAAAATCATACTTTAAATTATGTTGGTCATCAGGTCACCTTCTAGCTTTGTTATTTGAATCTGTAAAAGTAGATAACCTAGCCAACGATTTGGAAGCTGACTCAACATAATGAAAAAAAATGATGACATGTCATAGAGTTTAAATTACCTAATTGTGTTTTTCTTCTCTAATCTCTTCTCTTATTTCACCAAAATAGACGAAATCATTCTCCCTAGTCTCAAATGTGTTTGCACTTCTTCTAAAAGCTAAGGCTTTCAATTTATAAATCTTTATTTTCATGAAGCAAGAAGACTTTTGAAAATATGGATAAGGAAAGATGACATTTTATTAACACCACAATATGGTAAGAGTCTGTTATGACATTTAGCTATTGGTTATTAATTTTTTTACTATACTTTAATTATTTGACTTTTTATTTAAACCAAGTGTATGTTGAGAAATTGGTCCCCTCATTTTTATGACTAAAAACAAATTTAAATATAAAGGGGACCAACTGAAGTTTGATAAAATAAGACAAAATCTTAAATATTTTCAGTTTTCCTACTATGTAAACATGTTTTATATATATTGCTGGGAATGTGATGTTAATGTTGATTTTTTTTGTTTGAAGAACTATATTATGTGGGTTTAAATGTTAACCTTTATTTGAAAATATCATATACTTTTATTTTGAAATTATTATCTAAAAATGTCATGTACTTTTATTCTAAAATTGTTTGGAAGGGTTAATCATTTTTATTTGGGTTTGATGGAATTTGGTGTTAATGTTGTTTTTTTATTTTTTTTTTTTTACTATCTAATGTGGGATTAGTGTTTGTATTTTGTTTTGCTTCAAATCTAATGAGGGATAAATTTACAATAGTTTTTTAGCATCAAGGTTTTTAGGGAATGCTATTATTATAGCGGAAAAGTGGATTACTTAGACTATTATGATATTGATACTTTAGGGTTGATTCACCTTGACAAAATGGTTAAAAATGTAGGCACTCCTGCTGAATATCATTGTTCTTGCTATTTATAATTAATAAGAATATAATTTTATTCAAAATAATCCCTATGCCTAATAATATACAACAAAAATACCTAAATTGGGCTGAAATATGGCAGCAGGAAAAACCAGGATAAAAGAAATAATTAATATGACCTAAAACTTTCCGTTGTATACTGAAAATATACATTTACAAACTACGTGTGTCATACAAGTACATATATTGTACAATCACATGCACATATAAAACTAGAAAAACATGCAAACCATAAGCATGCTGCAACAATTGAAAACTAAAATTGGATCCCAACCGACAGTCATCTCTTCCTTTCGGCCCTTATAATACAGACCTACAAGAGAAAGGAAAGTAGGAAATGAGTGATATGTTCACCTAGTAAGTGTTTCCTATCTCTGACCCTAAACCAATCCTCATCTAAGGATTCTCACTGCAATCACATACTGAAAACATACATACACACTGGTGATAAACCAAACTGGTTCTTACATGTTATTTTTTTATACACATTTTATTCTGATGTTCATATTCTATAATTCATGTATCATTACGTGATTTTTATATATTCTGAATGTTCTCTGAATGTTTACTGTTTCTTATTGATTACTCATAACTTAATCATATTCTGATGTGTATGTCATGTGAAAATGACATACAATTAAGTATGCTGAAATCATGTCTAGGCCTTAGCCTATATACTAAAATCATCTTTTTGAAATTTGTTTATAGAAAAACTACTGTTGCATCTGAAAATCCTAAAATATCTAAAAAGCTGATATAAAAACTACTGAAATGTTGAAAATTGTATCTAAAAACTGTGTATCCTAAGATACCTACTGTGCAACGTAGACTAATGAATACAGGGATTCGGTACCTAGTCATATGAGTTTCCTATACAAACACGTGCTAAAAATTGTCTAAGACACGTGCTGCCACTAAATCTGAAATCTGAATCTAAGTGCATCACATTGTAGTTGATCATATCATCCTAAGCTATTAATTGAGGACACCAGCATATGTCTATATATATAGTGGCTAGTATAGTCATAGACCCTAATGTTGGCTCCCGTATATGGTGTGCTGAAACATACAGGTACCTCTTCGTATTCACCTCTGAAATCAATGTTTTTCTATTGAAAATATGCATTTAGATCCTTGGATCCATTTTTTAAAATACTATATGTCATGCTATGTCATGATATACATATGATGCATCATATATGCTTATCTAGACTTATTTCACTAATTTATATCGATTATACTGCTTTTACTATGCATTATACTTATTCATGCTTTATTTTCTTTTTTCTGTCTGATGCACGGGTATACATGTCTACGTGCATGGTCATGCATAAACGTGTACGGTCATGCATAAGCGTGCACGGGTTGTGTACTAATCGTGCGTGTTGGTCGTGTTAGGTTCAGTGATTTCTCTTTGTTTTCTCTTCTTTTACGTATGCACAACTGTGACATAAACATGCACGGTCGTGACTCTACGTTAATCGATCAGGCACAGGTACGTGAACACTATCGTGACCATGCAAAGCACCACATGCACGGGCGTCTGCTTTAAGTGCACAGTCGTGCATCTGCTCTACTTCAGCATGGTTATGGCTGATTATGCCTATTCCAATTCGATTTGCATACCAATCATGAATCAATCAATTCTCGCACCTAAAATACTTCATAAACACAAGCTTATTCCATCCATAACACCAAATCGCATATTCAATCATTCCACACCTCAAAATCATATACACATATAAATATCACATACTCATCAATCATACATGTATAATCATCATCATCATCATTAACTTAAAATCATTAAACATGCAGGGAAACATCACAAGCATGTTAGAATCAAGCTCACCTCAGCAAACAAGCATTATACGCATGCAAAGAACAAGGGAAAGAGGTAAGAAACACCTACCTCGAGCCATGCCAAATCAAGCTTTCTCTCTCAAGGAGATCTCACTCTCAAGATGGATGGAAAACTCCTAGATGTTGCTTTTCTCTTCTAGGGTTGCTGGTCTCTAGAAAGCAAAGAGAAACTTTGGGCGAAAATGGCTAAAAACAAGATAAGCTCAACTGAAAACTAAGGCGGTTAAATCTGATCGCACGCCCTGTGGGTACTTTTATTGTATATATATTGTACCTGATTTGATATGATTAATAATATTAATAATTTATTCAAAATAAAACATGTTACCGATATTACGCAGCATAAATACCTAAAACTGAGCTGAAATATCGCAACGGAAAACATAAAATGAACATACGAAGATGTGGCCCAAAATTTCTTCATCTATATATATATATATATATGTGTGTGTGTGTGTGTGTGTGTGTGTGTGTGTATGTGTGTGTGTGTGTGTGTGTGTGTGTGTGTGTGTGTGTGTGTGTGTGCAAAGTAGATACAAAAATGTGTGTGTACATATATTATACAATAGCGTGCAAATAAAACTGTGAAAGCATGCAAATAGAAAATGGTGAAAGCATGCAAACCGAAAGCATGCTACAAAATTGAAAACAAAAGTTAGATCCCAGCTGGTAGACATATCCTTCTCTTAGCTCCCAAAACACTGACCTACAAGAGAAGGAAAGGTATGGAATGAGTGATATATTCACCCAATAAGCGTTTTCTATCTCTGACCCTAAACCAAATCCTCTTCGAAGGATTCTACTACAATCAATACGGAAAACATACATATACACGAGAGAAAACCAAACTAGTTCTCACGTGCCATTCTGATATTCACACTTTGTTCCTGTGTTCATGTTCTGACATTTGTGTTTCACATACTATAATTCACATATCGTTACGTGATTTTCATGTATTCTGAATGCTTACTATTTTAGTGTTTCTTACTGATTAATCATACTTTTAATCATACTCTATTGTATATGTCATGTGAGAATAACATGTTATGAAACATGTTGAAATCATATCTAGGCCTCGACCTATTTATTGAAAATACTTTTTGAAAGATGTTTTACTGAAATACTGCTGTTAGATCAAAAGATCCTAAAATTATCTGAAAAGCTTATATAAAAGGTGTTAACAAGTACCGAAAATCTATATCTGAAATCACATCTAAAAACTGTGTTGTGCAGACTGATGAATACATGGATTCAACACCCTCGTCATGTGAGTTTCTTATACAAACACGTGTTAGAAACTATCTACTCACGTACTAGTACTAAATCTGAATTGAAAGTTAACTGCCTCGCGCTAAATACTGATAATAATCCTAAACTGCTAACTGAGCACACCAACATATGCCAATACATAATGGCTAGTATGGTCATATAGACCATGATGTTGGTTCCTATAAGGGTGTGTTGAAACTCACAGGTACCTCCTCATATTCACCCTTGAAATCAATGTTTTTATACTAAAAACATGTATTCGGATCATTGGATCCCTTTTTTTGAAAATACTGTATGGCATGTCATGTTATGTTATGCATATGATGCATCATGTAAGCTTAATTGAGTTTATTTCACTGATTTATATCCATTCTATGGCTTTTACTGTGCATTATGCTTAATTGTGCTAAATTTTCTCTATTCTGTCTAACGCATGGGCATGTGTGTCTATGTGCACTGGCGTGCGTGTCTATGTGCACAAGCATGCATAAGCCTGCACGGGCCATGAGCGAATAATGCGTGTTAGTCGTGCTAGGTTTTATGATTTCCCTTTTTATGCACATGCACAACCGTGACATGAACATGCAAGGTCGCAACCCTGCAATCCTAGGTCATGCACGGGTACGTAAACACGATCGCAACCATATAAAATACAGTATACACGGGCATGTGCTACGCGTGCACGGTCATGTATAACACTCTACATTAACACAGTCAACCTGATCATGCTTATCCCTATCCAATTTCATACCAAAAGTAAATTAATCATTTCCCATATATCAAACACTTCATATACACATGTTTTTGCTATCGATAACACAAATTCTCCCACTCAATCATTACTATCATCTCAAGGCATATACACATATATATATATATATCACATATCCTTCTTAAACATCCATGCATAATCCTCATCATTATCATTTCAAGATCATCAGACATGCAAGGAAACATCACAAGCATGCTGAAAACAAACTCATACTCATGCACAACCAACACATCACATAAGGGATGAGAGGGAAAGAGGTAAGAAACACCTACCTTTAGCCATACAAATCAAGCTTTCTCTCTTAAGAAAATATACTCTTAAGCTAGATTGAATGGTCCTGGTTGTTGTTCGTCTCTTCTAGGGTTGATGGTATTTGAAAGTCAAGTGGAAGCTTTGGGTGAAAATGGCTAGAAATCGGATAAGTCTAACTTAAAATGAATGCGATTGATTTTGATAACATGTACGGTTGTGCACCTCAACCCGTACGATCGTGCATGGTAGGAAAAAAGCATTATTACCCTTTTCCCATGCTTGCATGAAAATCCTCCCAACATGATCCATACACAAGCCACCTAACTCTGAAAAATATCTATTTCACCCTTAAACTCCCTCACGACCCTAATATTCTTACTAAATCTCATTCTAACCCTATATTAGTAGCTTAAAAGACATTCATAACCCTGGGATGTTACAAACATGGTCATACGCCTTACCATGCACGGTCGTGTATGATTGAAAAATTACACTAATGTCATTTTCTCGTGCTTGCATGAAACTCCTCTCAACAGAATCCATGTAGAAGCCATCTAATTCTAGAAAAATATTTATTTCACCCCTAAACTCTCTCACAACCCTAGTATTCTCATCAATTCTCATTCTACCCCAGATTAGTAACCTAAAAGACATTTCTAACCTTGGGATGTTACAAAAAATATGAGGATTCATGGGTTGGTCAACTATTTTTTGTTACAGATAGGGTAATAGTACATAAGTGGCTTAAAAAGTGTTGATAATGATGCAATATGTATGATTAGGCCTATATGGTAGATATTAGAAACAAATTGATGTGTATGTTAGGGTTTGGTGAAAAGTAAATATAGTGAAAAAGTTTTCTAAACCTAAGCTAAAAAGAGAAGGAGTAGTGATAGAGGAAATAGAGATTGAAGCTGGTCTTTCATCTTCTTGTCTTGCTTTTTCAAGTTCATTTAGGAAAGCAATAACATTTTTAAGGTAGTGTGGCGCCGGTTTTTGTCGCGCTATGCCAGGACAGACTTACCACTCTTGTTTAACCACCCTAAACGTGGCCAAGAGGAGCGCGTAACGGGTTTTTGGCCCGCTACGGAGTCTATGAAGTCGCCACCCGGGAGTAACCCCGGGAAAATACACATCGGTGAGGATGGGCGATTTTTGGATCCCTTGCGAAGGACCCAACTACCCCTCACCTGCCCAATAGGTCGGGTTCGGAGAGTCAGGTACGGCAATGGGAAGGTGTTAGGCACCCACGTCGCCCGGCATGAAAGCCGGCCTCCACTATTGTGGTTCGTTCGTTAAATGCGTTACCAAGTTTAATTAAGTTCCGTATTACCACACGATACATTTTAATAATCATACATATATATTCATCCACGAAAATAATGAAATATGAAAAAGAAAATAATTAAAAATTACAACCATTTTTCATACACCCCTATACATTTCTTCTAATCCTAAACAAGCCTAATAAATAAATAAATCCTGCAAAACAAATTAGGTTAGTCATAAAATACAAAGCCAAATCAACATAAATTAAAAATTAAAAATTACAACCCTTTTCATACACCCCTATACATTTTTTCTAACCTTAAACAAACCTAGAAATAATAAATAAATAAATCCTACAAAAACAATTTTGTTAGTTAATCCAATAAAATAAACAAATATATTAAATAAATGAATCAGCCCAAGTAAAGAAATATATAGGATGCAGCCCACTTAATAGGAATAACCAAAGTGCAGCCCAATCAGTGGAAATTGACAGCATGCAGCCCTACCAGGAGGCCCAATATATCACACACACAGTAATAGTACATAAGTGGCTTAAAAAGTGTTGATAATGATGCAATATGTATGATTAGGCCTATATGGTAGATATTAGAAACAAATTGATGTGTATGTTAGGGTTTGGTGAAAAGTAAATATAGTGAAAAAGTTTTCTAAACCTAAGCTAAAAAGAGAAGGAGTAGTGATAGAGGAAATAGAGATTGAAGCTAGTCTTTCATCTTCTTGTCTTGCTTTTTCAAGTTCATTTAGGAAAGCAATAACATTTTTAAGGTAGTGTGGCGCCGGTTTTTGCCGCGCCATGTCAGGACAGACTTACCACTCTTGTTTAACCACCCTAAACGTGGCCAAGAGGAGCGCGTAACGGGTTTTTGGCCCGCTACGGAGTCTATGGAGTCGCCACCCGGGAGTAACCCCGGGAAAATACACATCGGTGAGGATGGGCGATTTTTGGATCCCTTGCGAAGGACCCAACTACCCCTCACCTGCCCAATGGGTCGGGTTCGGAGAGTCAGGTACGGCAATAGGAAGGTGTTAGGCACCCACGCCGCCCGACATGAAAGCCGGCCTCCACTATTGTGGTTCGTTCGTTAAACGCGTTACCGAGTTTAATTAAGTTCCGTATTACCACACGATGCATTTTAATAATCATACATATATATTCATCCACGAAAATAATGAAATATGAAAAAGAAAATAATTAAAAATTACAACCCTTTTTCATACACCCCTATACATTTCTTCTAATCCTAAACAAGCCTAATAAATAAATAAATCCTGCAAAACAAATTAGGTTAGTCATAAAATACAAAGCCAAATCAACATAAATTAAAAATTAAAAATTACAACCCTTTTCATACACCCCTATACATTTTTTCTAACCTTAAACAAGCCTAGAAATAATAAATAAATAAATCCTACAAAAACAATTTTGTTAGTTAATCCAATAAAATAAACAAATATATTAAATAAATGAATCAGCCCAAGTAAAGAAATATATAGGATGCAGCCCACTTAATAGGAATAACCAAAGTGCAGCCCAATCAGTGGAAATTGACAGCATGCAGCCCTACCAGGAGGCCCAATATATCACACACACAGTAGGCCCAATGGTGTTACACACACGCACAGTAGAAAAGAAATAAGCACATTCCACCCCCAGCCGCGACTCGAACCCAAGTATCCAACAAACTATACACCTTCCGCCTTTAACAACCAAGGCAACAGCTAGGGCTGGATACGAAGCGAGCCGAACGCGAACACGAGCACGTTCGGGTTCGCTTCGGTTAGCCTGGTGGAATATCCGCGTTCGGCTCGCGTTCGACGAACATTTTTATGCAGAAAGTTCGGGCTCGCGTTCGTGCGAGCCCTTGGAAGGCGGTTCGTTCGTGAAGCTCGTGGCTACAGGGACGAACGAACATGTTCGTTCCGAGAACCGAACAAACATGTTCGTTCGGCGCAAAAAATGGACTCCTTCACTCCTTCCTTCCTGCTGCACTGCAGATACGCAAAGTTTGCACAATTGAAATTTGAAAGGTTTTCTTTTCACCATTTGCATTTGTTTAATTTTTTTCTGTAATGAAAAAGCAACATAAGGCCATTCATTTCAGTTTTCTTACAAATTACAATGACAACGATTATTAGCAACGCTTGCAATAACTTTCTGATTGAAAATTTTCTATAATCTTTAGTCAACATATACTAATTTTACATGAATACATTTTATAAAATTAAACATATATAATTTGACAAAATATATTCACTATTAAAATCTGGAAATGTAGACATCCAATGTTCCTACTTTCTGATTGAAAAATGTATTCGCGACGGTTAGCCTGGTGGAAACGTAGACATACTTAACAAAATTTATATCACCACAGCATAGCAAGCATAATAACACGATTGAAAGCATAAGTTAACACAAAACTGTAACTTTAGAAGAAAATTCAGTCAACATGCTCAAGCGAATCAATAAGATTGATCAAGTATTCATTTCCTTGGCTCTCCCCTTTTAAGTTTTTTAAAGCATCATGTAACATCTCACAGACACAGAGAGATACCAATAGACTTGATTGTAATGCCACGCTCAGCTTCATCAGCACCAGTATCGGTCAGTAAGCGTTGACTTGCCTGCATGGGAAGAAATGTAATAGTAAGCTAGTAACTATAAAAAAATAAAAGATATTGAAAAGTCAATGAAGAAATAGCACAAACCATCAATCATCTGGCAAGATAACCTCCTCAATGTCAATGTCATTCTGCCATTTGAAGAAAAATTAAAATGGTTAGTTGGTTAATATATAAAACGATAAATTAACCTGCTAGTAAGGAATTATTAAAATTTGATATACCGTAGTGGGCTTCGAAATGTGATGATGATGCATGACCCTCATCCAATCAGCACCACACATAAGCATACTGACAGTTTTTGGTGATAGAGAAGCCCTATATGGGTCGATAACCCTACCACCAGCACTGAAAGCGCTTTCTGAAGCGACCGAAGAGATTGGAATTGCCAGAATTTCCCTAGCCATACAAGACAGGACTGGGTATCTATCCTGGTTAAGTTGCCACCACGCCAACACATTGAACTTACTGGAAGGTTCCTCAAGTCTGTCCTCAAGATATATTTCCAATTCTGATTTATCAGACACGACTTCCTTCATCTTCATCTTCTCCTGACGCCAATCTTCCCATGATGGAATTTGCTGGCGTGATGATTCTAAAGTGGTCTTGTTACTACTACTAGAGGTGAATGATGTCCCGCTTCCTGAAATGGTTAGTTAATATAATGATAATAATAAGGTAAAAATAATCAAATATAAGGAAATTATTTAGTATGGAATACAATTACAATTTACTAAAAAAATGTTACCGATATTTGCGCTTGACATTGATTGAGAAACAATGGTTGGATCTTCTCGGTGAATAATGTCCTTGTATTCATCATATACGTCATTTAACGTTTTTTTGATATTGTTTATCTCCTCGATTGCTTGATATTCACCGTATATCAGTGGAAGAGCATATTGTATGAAATCAAATTTAAACCTATAATAAAAGAATAAAATTGATAAATCAATAATTATAAGAGATAGAACAGTTTAGTTTAGATTTAGAAGTTCACGGAACTTACCTCGGATCGAGTGTGTTGGCAACTGACATGAGCAGGTTCACCTGTCCCCAGTATTTATCAAATTTTGTTTTCATGCTAGACACCATAAGAGCCACATCGGAATTGGAATCAAACTCCCTATCATTCAATATCTTCTTTATTCTAAAAACCCCAAGGAAATACAAATTTGCTGTGGGGTACTGCGTTCCCGAAACAATCTCTGTAACATTATTGAATATGCTCAAAAATTCGCATATACAATCTACCCTATTCCATTCATGTGGAGTGGGACAAAATTCTAGGAATGCTCCATCATTGCAGGCGTACCGTGGAAAAACTTCTTGGAAACTCAGAGCAACCTTCAACATTTGATGCGTGCTGTTCCATCGAGTTGGACAATCTAGAATTAATTTTCTCTGTTGGACACCACATATTTGACAGATACGAACGAAGCCCTTCTGTCTCGCCTCGCTAGCTCGTATATATTTCACACTATCTCTGATTTTGCCAATGATATGGTCGATGACACCCACAGCATCTTGTACAAGAAGGTTGACGACGTGGGCTGTGCATCGAACTTGGAAGAGTTGACCACCTGCGACTAACGATCGCTCCATATCAAATTCCTCCTTCAATGATCGTATGCATGCATCATTAGTCTTAGCATTGTCAACAGTAATGGTGTGCACCTACAAATTTAGCAAACAGTTATACAGTGTCATTGCAAACAAAAACAATAATAGGTAAATACGAAGTTAGAATATTATATTATGGTGCACCTTCTTTTGTATGCCCCATTCAGTGAAACAGTTATACAGTGCCATTGCAATGTTTCTTCCCGTTCTGGGAGGAGGCACGTGTACGAAGCTCAGTAGCCTCTTCTGTAAGGTCCATGTGTGTACATCCACCCAATGCGCAGTAATTGCCATGTACTCTAAATTCTGTGCATCCGATTTCCACAAGTCGGTTGTCAAACTTATTCTGTTTAGGTGGTCCAACTCTTTCCTAATTTTTCTGGCTTCTGCTTCTACCACCCGCTCACAATCAGCCTTCACTTGTTTGCGTCCAACCTTTTCATATAATGGTTGTATGACTGAACAGAAGAAATTAAACCCTGTGCTCTCAACGACATTGAAAGGCATCTCAGCGAGCAAAATAAAATGTGCGAGTGCCTCTCTAGCCTGCAAACAGAAATTACATGTTTTAATAGGTTAATTGAATACTTCTGACATAATGTTCAATGCCAATTACTTACCTTAGTATGCTCATATTTCCCGCTCATTTTGATCAGCGGTGCGTTTGTCACAGATGCACTCCCATGGGATTCAAGTTCAACAGTCGGGAACCCCAAGATTGTCTGCCCCTTGGGTAGAGTCTCCTTCCCCAATGCGTGCTTTCTTGGAATACATTGTTCCATGTGTCTCGATAGGTGTGTGGTTGTATGGGTTGATTGAAGTTTTAACTTCTTTTCACAAAATTGACAAACTGCATACCGTGCATCTCCCACAGTAACTATCCTGTCCTCAGGAAAACATTCCCACACAGCTGAGGTCTTTCGTTTTTTTGTCGATGGGATAACGGTAGTGGGGGGAGACAAAGTGGTTGTCGTCGGTGTTCGCTTAACACCAATATCTCCCTCATATTCTTTGTCAGAATCAGACAAATCAAAATTATCGACAACTGTCATGTCCACGTCAATGTCGTCTACTGAATCAAGGTTTGGTATGGGTACACTACTTTGTCGTTTCGCCATAACCTGCGAAAGGATAAAGCTAAAAAGACAAGTTGAAGTGACAATCAATATAGTTCAACATAGTTCAACATTAATAAATAAACAATTTCTCTAATCTGACCTCAAGATGCACTTGTAATGAAAAGGGAAACAAAAATTTAGAAAGTGTAAACAAAAATTGACCCCCAAATACAATTCACTGGTTAACCACATTATTCAATTGAATTCCAACATAGCAACATTATTGACCAAACTTATTAATTACATAGTTTGTGCAATATCAAAAATAGACCCATTCAACAAAAATAAAGATTTGGAATGGTTGGATGGATATGATTCTGTAAGTTGGACCAAAAACAACAATTTTTAAGGCATTAAATATTTCTGTAAAGAAGACCAATACGAAAAGTAATAATATTTAAAATAAAAAGAAAGGTACTTAAAAGTCAAAAAAAGAATTATTAATTCAACCATTGAAACCATAGAAATCCAAAGGCTTTTATAAAATGATGCCCACTCCAACGCTATATTAAAAGCTACTGCTCAAAACTTCTACAAAACACAATGTTTATGGCAAAATAGAAAATACATAGTTTATTATAATCTAATTGTTATTGAAGCTGATAACAATTTGAATGCTTATGTCAAAAGCATTATAACAATTATTAGAATAACTAGGCTAATGAGTTAGGACTTGCCTTTAATTTTATTAACCAACCAGTTCGTTCCTTCTTCAATGCTGCTTCCCAGTGACTAAATGCAGAGAACAAAGAAAGAAGCGAAAAGGAAAATAAGAGTCATGATTCATGAAAAACTAACACGCATTACATCAGTAATTACTATATATTTAGGACTAACAGTACAAAAAAGAACATGCATTACATCAGTAATTACTATATACATGGTCAAAGAATTTCTGCCACCGACTCCATCCCCCAGCACTGACATTAATCAACACAAGGTACGACAATGAAGTAAAATTTGATCATCCCCACATAACTCCGGCTGCTGCCATTGAAGCTGCTAGCTTCAGTCCCATTTCAGCCCTCAAAGTTATTATTATTATCTAGATGGTTATTGAGCCCAGAAGTGTAACTACAACAGTTCTAAGTTAATATGAGAATTTTTCAGTCCCTATCAAATTGTATTGACTAACTTTGGCGCTATATATTGAGAGAGATATATATAAGCAACCCACAGTGATTGAATAGAGAAGAAAGAGGAAGGAACAAGTTTACCAAACGAGAGGACAGCCACAGAATGACACAACAGAAGGATGAAATAACAACTCTCCACTGTTAGAAGCCGAAGAGGTAGCTAGCCAGTACCCACGTTTGCATGCAACAGATAATATTATTAAAAAAAAAAGGAGGATTATAATTACTTAAAAGAATTTACTTAAAAGAATTTATTGTACTAACTTACCACCCAAAATACCCTAAACGATGAGCCTAACTAATTGTGATGTAGAAACCATAATACCACTGAACTATCATTGGAACAACTCTTTCAAAATAAATGTTTAAATATTCTATTGTTTTTTTATTTTCTTTATCCCTGTAAAAATTCAAGATTGGAGCAGGGGAATATGTCCTTTTCATGTCCTTTACAACCTGTCCTTGGAAAGTATAGTTTCTCCTTGCAGTTGGACACATGGTCAGAGACAGATTATATGCATTTGATTTAAAATATCAGATTATAGCCATTTGCACTGAGATCAAGTAACATTAAGCATTAAAATAGGACAATTTCAAGCTTGATCAATGGATGCACATGCATCATTGATCTCTAACTACAGGAATCACATGTGAACCATGACTCACTAACCTTCTCTAAACTACTAAACGCTATAAAGGTGTTTATCCACATTATTTTGTGCGTAATGATGTGACCCAGTCAAAAGGCCAGAGTTAGATCCAATAAACAGAAACATTACAATCCAGACTTTACAGTTTTCAATCACCAAGCATCCAGAATTCATCAATACTTGCAGTATACTGGTTCAGAAATTAATGACATTTTGATTTCTTCAACGGACCAAATCAGAAACCTTGAAGTGCAATATACAACAGAGTTTGAGTAGTGGCTAAACTTTACCGGTAAACTGTGAGTCTGTGAGAAAACAGAGCAACCAAGGGCGACCGACCAAGTTCAGATCAGAGTTTGAGTTCAGTGGAGAACAAATTCTGTGATATGAATTGTAGCCGGGTTTGATCAATTTCTAGGGCTCGTATCGCATCGCATCGTCGTTTGGTGGAGAGAAGAAAGAAAAGGAAAAAGGAGGAAAATTTTCTGGAAAATGCCCGATAGTTTATGTCCATACAAAACGACGACGTTTTGTCTTTAAAAACCAAAACGTCGTCGTTTTATAACCGAACGAATAGTTCGCTTCAAAACGAACTGTTCGTTTAAAGCGTTCGGGCTCGCGTTCGTTTACCCCGAATACCCGCTCCGCCGGCTCGTATTCGTATTCGACTCGTCTGACGCCTAAGTCGTTTCGCAAGCGAACGAAGCGAGCCCGAACACGAGCCCGAACCCGTTCGCTTCGAATCCAGCCCTAGCAACAGCCATATTCATATATTTAATTTAAATGCAATGGTAATATATAATACATATGAATACACCATTTTTCCTTAAACAAATACAAAATATACAGTTTATACATATATAAAAATATACAATAATACCAACATTCAAAATGTATAATATACACCATTTTATAATTACAAAATACATATAACATATACACAGAAACATTTATTTACAAAATAAAAAACCCTAGTATGCCACATATAATTAAATATTATAGAAATACAATATGATGATAACCAATTTTTAATCAACTCATGTAAATCACAATTATGAGCCATATAAAATATATGTACAGTAAAAAAAATTACACCACACAAAATTATATAGTATGATATGATAAATATATATACAAAATAACTATATATGTATTATATTAATGTACAGTAATAATAATAAAAATAAAATAAAAATAGAGTAAATGAAAAAAATGAAAAGCAGCTTTGGTCTAGCGTGCAAACCTGGGAGGGGGAATAACATGGCCACCAGCTGCCATCAGGGCGGCTAGTCTCATCCGGTTTATAAATGCGTGCAAAAATATATACTCGTAATAGATACGAATGCATGCAGGATATAAAATGTACTTCTTGCAGAATATTTATTATATGTAGTATTCCATGATACATATATATACAGAATTTAAAAATACAGAATACGAATATATTAAAATGTAGAATGTATATAAAAAACAAATATCAATAAACAAAAAAGAGATCGAATACGAAATATTAACAAAAAAAATTATCACATATGTAAAATATAAACACAAAAAAAATAGAATATACATATAAAATATTCACATACATACGAAAATATAACAAAGAAAAATATTAATAAAGAATATTACTTCAGACTATAAAATATAACATGTACGTAAAAAAAATAAAATGAAATAAAAAAAAATTTATTTATAAAAATTCCCCTCAGGGACTAACCTGAATTCGATTAGAGATTTTTTTGATGTTGAGCTGAAGATGATCTTTCACCACATAAATTGGCTTTCAAAATGTTTTAATTTTCTAAAACTCTCTTTTTTGTATTTTTTGTTTTTGAAATTTTTGCCTTCGGAAATTTTTTTCTCTCTGAAGAACTTTTTTTTCTTTCTTCTCCTCCTCTAGGCTCTTCCCTCCAGCTTCCCTTTTTCTGTGCCCTGCTTTCTCTTTTTTATAGGCGGTTTGGACGAAAAGACGTCACCACACAGCGCGCGACACGTAGCCTGGCAGCAGCAGGAGAGAGGAAAAGTGCGCTGAAAAGAAAACAGAAAGCAGGCGAGTTACACAGCGGGCGCGTGCGAGACACGCGCGAGCTGGAGCACAGCCAGGCCACTTCATTGCGCGTGTGATGCACGCGCGCGCAGGGCCATCTTTGGGCCTTCTCCTCCAGCTGGGCCAGCATGCTTGTTGCTGAAGCCTGGGCTGCGCACTGGGCCTGCTTATTCTCTCCTTTTTTTGGGTTAACAACTTGGGTCATCTTTTTGGGTTTTCATGATTTTTTTTTTCTTTTTTAAGTAAAATAAAATAAACATTTTTTTTAAAGTAATATAAAACTTTCTTTTTAATAAAATAAACACCCCCTTTTTTTTTTTTTTTTTTAATTCATCCATCATCGGCTCAACATCTCAAAAATTCTAAATCAACATCCAGGTTTTTCATCATCGGGGGTGACCCTGTTGGGTCCAAAATGGGGTGTCTACAGGTAGTCAAGCCATTTAATACTGGTCCTAGTTCAATAACTAGTAAGGAAATAGAGGTTGGACCAAATTACCGAAATGATGAGGAACATGAGGACATAGAGGATGTTAATAATGATTCTAGTAGTTTAAATAAAAATCCTAGGCTGGTAAATGAGGGAGGTGGTAATGATGAAGACTTTTTGCATGAGATTGGTAATGATACTAAAAATAACGATGATTTAAGTGAAGTTAAAAATAGGAGTAAAGTTAGAAGACCAAAAAATAACAGTTAGAGAGCTGAATCAAATGGTCAAGGGATTAAGACTGAATATAACTTGAATGATAATTATTCAAAGTATAATGACTTATATGAACTTTACTTTAAGTTAGATTTAGAAGGGAAGGGCATTGTAAGTATCCGAAATTTAAAAGTGAGATGGATGTCAAAACTTTGGAGTAAAAAGTTGGAACGTGGTTTAAAAGTTTTCAACAATTTAAAGAAGTTATACATGAGTTTGGCTTGTACAATAGATTTCAAATCCATTTTCCAATAACTGATTAAAAGAGATATTAGGCCAGATACTTCAAAGACTGTAACTAGAACTATGGGTTTCTAAAATAAACAATGAAGACCCTATAGTGACAGTTAAATCATATGTAGTGGTACACACATGTGTAAAAGATCTTGAAATTTTCCACATGATAAACATGTGGTTGACCAAAAAATATATGGAAAGGTTTAGGGTTGACCCTTGTTGGTTAGTTCAAGGTTTTATTAGCATTATTTAAAAAAGATGGGCTTGCTAATGAGTAAATTTAAAGGCTAGAGAATAAAACAACAAGCTCTTAAGATGATCAATAGTGATGAAAGAAAACAATTTTAAAGCTTCTATAATTATAAACTAGAGTTAGTAAGAAGCAACCTTGGAACCACAATTGATTTTTGGGTAGGAAAAAGTCGAACATTTAAAGGCTTGTATGTAGTGACCCCCGTCATAGGCCTACTGTGCGTAACTATTATATATATAATATTATACTGAAAATGCACCTGTGACAGAAATCCCTACAGCAAAAAGAAATACTCATTGCTACTTAAAATAATTTAAAAAAAAAAAACTGAATGCGGAAGCTGAAAATATAAATACTGTAACAAAATAAGAAATAATAACTTTTCTGAAAATCCTAGGCTACTCATATATAAAAATATAACATCCATACAGTGTATACTAAAGTATAATACACACACATATACATGAAAAATAAACAAAATCAAAGCATACAAGCCAAAACATGCTGCTAGCCATCGAGCCATGTCCTTAAAATCTGAAAGTTGCATCACTCCTGCTCAGTCCCCAACTCACTAACCTGCAAAGAGAAAGGAGGGGAAGAGGGTGAGTGACAAAATCACTCAGTAAGCATTTCCTATCTTTAGTACCAATAGGTCTCGAGCACAAACTAATCTTAAGTCTTAAATCTCGTTGTTCTATACGTTATAATTTTCTTATTCATTCATTCTTATCCCTTATTTCTTTACTTTATTTATTCAGAGATTTCATCTGTTTTCTGTTTAATGTTTTACTGCGTCCTATATGTTTCTCATGAATGTTGTACATGATATGATATATATGTTATGATGTCATGTAAATGCTCATTAGTAATAAAACTTACCCCTTGGGCCTGATTTTCTGAAAAGTCATTCTTTTTTGAAATCTCTTTCTGATATAAAACTCTGATATGAAGATTATGTATATATATATATAGTATAACTGAAAACTATATTAGAAAGTATTGTATTTGAAAATAACTTTACTATGCTAGCTAGACTGATGAATACAGAGATTCGATACCTTAGCCGTGTAAGTTCAAACCTATGATAAAACTACTCATGCACGACCATGTCCTCTCTAGTGGATGATAGTTTCCCTCTCTAACGGGCATACGAACTCACAAGTGCCCCCTCGTATCTACCCCTGACTGATGTCTGAAATATTATATATCTATACTTTTAAAATATACTTTTGGATCCTTAGATCCCTTTCTGAAAATATTTCATGTGGCATGTTGTGCTCAATGTTTTGATAATCATGCATAATATGCTGTTATATCTTATTATTCTTATGTTTCTCGTGCTTGAAAATAACTTAAAGTTACTTAGGGTGGCTTATCTTTACTTTAATCATGCTTAAGAACTATTTCTATCATTTTCTTAAGGCACACAGGCATGTTATGCTTAGCACATAAGCGTGTGTGAAGGCACACGAGGTCATGCTCAAGCTGTGCCCTTGGGCGTGCTAGCTTCTGAAAAATTTTAACAAACATTGGCTGGCCACACGGGCATATGGTGTAAATACACGGGTGTGCATCTAAAGCACAAGGTCATGTATTACATTACATGGGCGTGTAGCTATCTCAACACCATCTTGTGTCTTGCCTACACATGCGTGTAAAATTGAGACTAGACACACGGGTATGTACACTCGAGTACACGGGCGTGTGCATTCATGTGTCTAGATTTTCACATGCACACGGGCGCTATGCAAGGCCATGTTCATGCAGAATTGAGGGCACATGAGTGTGTGCCCTCGGATGCATGGTCGTGTGTTCAACCCAAAATCTATAGACTACTTTTGTAAACCTAAAAAATCCCACTCAAAACTCTTCCAACTCAAACATTTCTCAATTAAGCTTACATATAGCACATTCTCATGCCCATAACATCCTTATTTCACCCATTTATCATGAAGCATGCTAAAACTCACACATTTCTCACAAATTCATACCCAAGCAACAAATCATCACACATTTCACAATAATCTCATAAGTCATCATACATTATCTCATTTCATTATCAAATCACAATAACACACATCCACAACACGTAGCAACCATCCAAGAAACTCAAAATCAGAGGAAGCATGCTGTAAACCTAAGTAAACGAGGTAAAGAAATACTTACCTCTTGTCATGGTGTTTGAATCTCTCTCTCTTGAAGCTCCTGGATCTCTAATCAAAATAATGATTACTAGTTAGATGGATTCTTGCCTAGGGTTCACTGAAAAACAAAGAAGAAAAGCTGAAGGAAAATATACTGAGCGAAAATATAGGAAAAGGAACATTTATCGCACTTCTCACCTAACACACAGGCATGTGTCTTGGACACACTGGCGTGTGCCCCTCTAAAAACTTAAATCTCTCTCTCCTCGTGCCATACATGGAATATTCTTCCCACAATATCCATGTACAAGTCATGAAAGGCTTCTAAAAGACTCTTCTACCCTTGAATCCTCTTGAATATATTTTCTATCTAAAAATCTCTCTTTTAACCTTAGTCCCAGAGCCTAAAATGGCATTTCTACCCTTAGGCTATTACATTGTACACATGTTTAGTAACATTGAAACATAATCGGGCTTGATGGTTATTAGATAAAAGGGGTCTATGGGGGTCAACTATTGTTAGTTATTGGGATAGCTCCTAATGACTATATTTATCATATAGCATGAGTTGTAGTGGAGAAGAAAGATACTACCAATTGGAATCGGTTTTTACAACATCTAGAGAAAGTCTTAAACTTGTCAACAACCACTAATGATTGTTATTTTGTTTTCTACATATATGTGTAAAAAAGGCTTATTGAATGTGGTTGCTAAAAGATACCCTAATACTGAGCATAAATGTTGTGTCAAGCACATATACACCAACTTTAAAGGAAAATTAAGGGTAAAAAGGTAAATGAATTACTTTAGGATGCTATAAGAGCAATCTATAATGGTTTTTTCAAGATTGCAATGGTAACAATTATAGAAAAGAATCCAAATGCTCTGGCCTAGTTACATGAGATGTTATTTAATATGTTGACAAGATCAAGATTCTCCCTTAGAAGTTCATGTAACCTCTTTGTGAATAACTTATGTGAGTGTTTCAATAAATACATCTTAGAAGTGGGGGACAAAGATATAATTATAATGATAAACATAATCAGAACTCAACTAATGGTGAGGATTAGGAAAAAGGTGAATGAGATAAAGAAGACATAAGGAAATTTGTAACCAATAATCTTTAGAAAAAAAAAAGTTAGATTAATTAAAAGAGGGATACTTGAGTTTCATACCTCAATACAATAATAGTGTCTGTATGCAAGTAAAAGGACCTGAAGGGCAAATGGTAGTTGACTTAAGGGTAAGGACCTACACATACAAGAAGTAGGATAAAATTGGAATCCCTTGTGTCCATGCCATTGCCTCTATATATGGTAATAATAAAAAAATTGAAAGATGTTAGTGAATATTATCATACAAATACTTATTTTAGGGTGTATAGTCACTTCATTCAACCATTGCCCTTTTCAAATGTGTGGCCTTATGTTATGATCTGAGGTTAGAACGGTTTTTTAGATTGAAAATCAAGATTAAAAGTGAGATTTTATGATAAAAAATTGAGTTAAGAGGGTTTAGGGGTAAAACAGTTATTTGAAAGTTACATGACATATACATGTGCAGGTGTCTCCTTAGGAGACCTTTTCATGTGTAGCATAGGAAAATAGGAAATCAATGATTTCCTTGAAACACGACTATGCATCTCTAAGATGTATGATCGTATGTCCCTTCAATTCTGCATAATCATATTTAAAGTAGTTTTTCTTTCATTTATCAAATAAACTTCCTTGAAAATTTCTTCTTCTTCTTAAAGAACCCTAATCTAAGAATAGAGAGAGAACAATTTATTGAGCTTGAGATTGAGCAAGAGCTAGAGAGAGATAATGCATTCATAGTTAGAGGTAAATATTTCTTACCTTTTTCCCTTGTTTTCTTGGTCTGTGTTTTTTGTTCCTTTGACATGTGATGATGATTAAAGCATGTATTATGATTTAATAGCATGGAAAATATGATGATATTATGTGATGATAATGATTAATGAAACTTTGGATGAATGAGAATTATGTTAATATATATATATATTGAGTTTGAGAATTTGAAGGTTTGATGAATATTTTGATAAGATTTGATGTTATTGATGATAATGTCATGTATAAAGTAGTATGTTGCTCATGTATAAATGTTTAAATAAGTTTGATTGAGGTTTGGTTAAGTTTAGGTTTGGATTTGTAACTTGAAACATGATATTGTAGAAGCAAATCATAACATATGACTGTGCACCCAATGACCACACGATTGTGTAGTCATATCTTTATTGCCTTATTATCATGTATGTGCTTACATGATTGAGGCTAATACAACAATGTTCTATGGGGGCATAGCTGTAGGACCCGCCGCCACGAGTACCTCTGCTACTGAAGAATACTGTTTCTCTTATTAAACAAACTGAAAATTGGGTACCCGCGACGGGAATCCTATGAAAATAAATTTGCTGCTAAATTACATTCACATGCGGAAGCTGAAAACAAACTGAAATACAATATACAATGAGCCCATAACGGCTTTTCCATATATACAACTGTTCTTTACAAGGTTCTGTACATCTGAACGTATACAAAATACATACAAGACCTCACAGGTCCAAAACTGAAATAAAATACATGCTGGAGAGTCTGTGTGGGGTCTCCTCACGCAAGCCTCAGTCCGCCCGCTCCTCGCCAACAGCAACAAAACCTGAAAAGGAAGGAAGAAGGAAGGGATGAGTGATAAAGATCACCTAGTAAGCATTCCTTACTTCCCTCGACCCAAGCTAGCAACAAGCAAACACACATACCTGGCCTCAGCCCTATTCATAGATCTAATCGCTTGTTGACGCTGAATCTGATTATTCTGTTATCTGATTGCTTACTGATTACTGATTTTCATTAATTATGCATGTCATATCATGCTGAACTGAAAATAACTGGTGATGACACATGCATCTGAATAATCTATATGTACCCGAAGGTACCTGCTGTACTGATCAGACTGATGAACACAAGGATTTGACACCCTGGCCAAGTGGGCTAAACATTCTAGCTACTGGCTAGAAAGCTGAAAACTATGCTGAACAGTCTGACTGGTGTCAGAAAGATGGGTCCTACAGGTGCCCCATCGAGTTCACCCAAAGCTGTAACTCATACATTGGGTTCTGAATGCTGAAACCTATTAAATTCGGATCCCTAGATCCTCTTTTAGGCTACATGCTATGCTATGGTATGCATATGTTGCATTTCTTATCTGAATACTGGTTTATCTGATGATTATTAGCCTTTGGATGGATTGTCAAACCTTTAATAAATCATTTCTGCCTTTTCTGGGAATTAGCTGCTGCTGCACGGACGTGTGGGCAAGGCACACGATCGTGCAACACACACACGGCCGTGTAGGGCAAGGACACACGGGACTGTGTGCCAGCCATGCAGCCAACCGTGCAAGCTACTGGAATTTGGGTGCATTTCATGCAAACAAGGGACACACGACCGTGTCCCTCAGGACACACGGTAGTGTCCTCTGCTCCCAGGTCGTGTACACTTCGTGCACACGGCCGTGTCCTTGTAAAAACAAGGGCACACGGTCGTGCATCTAGTTCTTCACAGTCATGGCTCACCTGGAACGAGCAGGAACCCATCCAATTCTCAACCAAAATCAAATTAAATGCAAACATGCATCAAATACACTTTCATATACGTATATCCACCCTCAATTTCATCACTCATCAACTACTACTGAAATCACCATGAAAATCAAGCATTTCTCTCACTACAACACACACAAGCTGAGCAAACATGCATTTTGGTGGAAATTAACATACAATCATCACATCATCATCACATACACATGCAACCATAGCATCTCAAGCTGAAAACGGAAATACACGTTTCCAACAACATCAAACAAGTTGGGAATGCAAAGAGAGAGTAAAAAACACTTACCTCTCACCATTGGAAGCTGGAAACACAAACTCAAACTAATCTCTCTGCTTTTATACCCACCTGCACGAGCATGCAGGAAAATGTGCACGAGAATGCACCAGGGAAAATGAATATAATTCATTTCCTGCGCTTCGCATGATTGAAACCTCCTTGAAGGAATCATACGAAGGCCACACAACTCTGGAAAACTTCTAACTCACCCCTTAACTCTTTTAGACTCTCAATCTATTCCTGAATTATATTTCTAACCCCAAAACTCTACCCCTAAGGGCTATTCTAACCTGGGATGCTACAACAGCTATGTGACTCAGGGTCACAGTCGTATGCCTATACTAGTTTTGTAAGACTATACATACAGGGTCATAATCATGTATTTGCACTAGTCTTGCATAAGTATACAACGCAAGGCCATGACCATTTGCAACATATGACCATGCATCTTGAAGAAGCATGATTTTGTAACAAGAAAAAATCACAAAATCAAAAATTAAAGCTTAAAAAAGTATGAGAAAGAAAATAAGAATAAAAGATAATAAGAAATCATGCATGATAAACATTATATGACATGACATGCCGAAACAAAATTTTAAAAAAGGGATCAAGTGATCCATATACATTTTTTTTTAAATAGAATGACGATGTTTCAGATATCATTTTAGGGGTGAATATGATAAGTCACCTGTAAGATTATATATTTAACTCACTGGCCATGCATCAGTATGGTTTAGATCTTCAACTTACTGATCTAGAATTAGTATGGGAAGATATTTTCAACTTACAAATCAAGTATCAGTATAGTTATATTTTAGCTTACTGATTTTTATCAGTATAGTTCAACTCACATAGTTAAGGTATCGAATCCCTAAATTCATCAGTCTGATCAGTATAACGGTTTTCAAATATAATTTATATATATTTTTATATATATAAAAGAGAGATTTTCATATATCAATTATTTTAAGATCTTCATATCATAGCAATTATTTTCAGAAAGTAGGTCTAAAGGCAAAAAAATGATTTTAACATACTTCATACTATGATATACATAACATGACATGAATCAGAATTAAAATGTCATGATCAATAAAGCTCATAAGATAAGAAATAAGATAAGTAAATAATATTAGATAAGAGACAGAAAAGTAAGATGTTAAGACATAAAATCAATTAAGATTGTGACAAGTCATGAAAATAGGAAAGAATAAAAACCTACTTGTGGATAGAGATAGAAAATACTCATTGAGTGACTCGTCGCTCATTCCCCAAAGTTTCTCTTTTCTTGTAGGTTAGTTGTTTTAGAGGCTAGACACAAGATGGCTATGAAGGGGAAATAGTTTTGATCAAATGACATGTTTTATGATTCGCATACCTTATATAGTTTCGCGCTTATGATACATAGTTTTCATATTTACTTTATACAATTCATATGTATATCTTGTATAATATATTTTATGGAATAATAATAATAAATATGATGTTTATTCAGCATACTATAAATTGCATAACTTTTATTTTCCAGTATATTATACATTTATATTTTAAAACTTTTGCACACATATTTTTAGTTAATATGTGTGGAATACTGGTATATATTAAGATGAATAATCTAATAATTATAATTTTCAACTGTCAAAAAAATATAAATAAATATTTATAGATATATAATAATAATAATAATAATAAATAGTAATATATAATAACAGTCTTCACACCTCAAAGTAACCTACCTCAAATTAATCTACCTCCATTAGTTAATAAGCCAAAGAAAGGAAAAAAGTAGATGACAAGAAGAAAAGAAGTTGAGGAGATTGAAAGTAGTCAAATAAAGGAAAAACTAAGCTAAACGAGAATTTTGGTTATTCATTGTAGTGTTTATGGATAAATAGGCCATAATAGTAGAATTCATAGAGTGTCTATGAGTTTCCTTCTAAGTCACATATGTTCTTTTTACAATAATACATAATATTATGAATCAATGTTTGCAGGGAAAAAGGAAAATGGTTTGAACCCATTTGTTGGTGCAGATGATAGTGGTAATAAACCCTTTACGTCTCTAATAGTAGTTGAAAGTAATAACCCAAAGCAAACAACAAGTGAAACTTTAATGTCAAAGCAACCACCAAAGCACCCTTCATCTACAATAGAGGTCCTAAACGAGACAATTTCTAGTAGATCATCAGCTTAGAAATTGAAGCCTAATAGAAGAAGGGTAAGATCAGTTCCATCCACACTCAGTAACATTACTTAGTCGAAAGGAGAAGAAAATGGGAAGAGAATAAATAATTAAGAAGTGTTGAGTAGTTTCCAAGTTTAAGTAGTTTTTAGCTTTAGGTTACAACTTTGAGTTAAGTGTGATGTAAGAAAAGTGTTTTAAGAGTGTTGAGAAGTTCCCAATTATGCTTGTAAGCCATTACAATTGATATGAAAATGGTTGTGTACTTATATTGGTCATACTCAAAGTAACCTGCCTCCAATTAATCCACCTTCATTAGTTAATAAGCCAAAGAAAGGAAGAAAATAAATGATAAGAAGAAAAGAAGTTAAGAAGACTGAAATTATTCAAATAAAGAAGAAACTAAGTTAAACGAGAACCTTGGTTATTCATTGTATTGTTTGTGGCTAAACAGGCTATAATAGTAGATTTCATGGAGTGTTTGTAAGTTTTCTTCTAAGCACACACGTTTTTTTTTTATAATAATACATGATATTATGAATTAATGTTTATAGAGGAAAAGGAAAAGGGTTTTGAACCCATTTATTGGTACAGATGATAATTGTAAGGACCCCTCTACATCTCTAATGGTAGTTGGAAGTAATGACCTAGATCAAGCAATAAGTGAAACTTTAGCACCAAAACAACCACCAGAGCATTGTCTATCAACAACGGAGGTCCCAAAATAGATAATTTCAAGTAGAACATCAACTCAAAAACTGAGGCCTAATAGAGGAAAGGTAAGATATACTTCATCAAGATTTAGTAAAACTATTTAATCAAAAGGAAAGGAAAATGGGAAGAGAATATATAATTAAGAAATGTTGAGCTGTTTCTAACTTTAAATAGTTTTTAGCTTTAGGTTACAACTTTAAGTTAAATGTGATGTAAGAAAAGTGTTTCAAGAGTGTTGAGTAGTTCCCAATTATGCTTGTAAGCCATTACAAATGACATGAATATAACTGTGTACTTATATGGGTCACACTTGTGTCCTAATAATAGATGTTAATGCAATAGATGTGTTTTACAATTGATGTATGAGTGTGATCCAGTGAGAGAGTTTTAAATGAAGTATGAATGTCTCTTGTCTTTTGTACAGTAACAACATTAATTATTAATGTGTTTGCTTAAGTATGAATAGCTACCAACTTATATTACTCACTACAATAACAAAATTACATTGCTGTTATTATTGTCTACTTATGTTTTTGTAGTTATATTGGCCACTGTAATAACCAGGAAGGGATGAATTTTTCTTTATTGTATACAATCATTAGTGACTACAATTGCAAAAATTTTAATAGTTAGTGATCACCATTGCTAGTATAATAAGCCTGAGTGAGCACAATCATTTAGTTTGAAAGGATAAGTGACCATGACAGAAATAAGTGATAAAACAAGTGACTATAATTGCGTTACTTTCTTTAGTTCGTAGTTTCATATCCAATCAAGTTTGGGTACAACTAAAACAAGTCATTTTATGCTATTTTAAAATAGGTTTATAATATACACAATGTATACAAAAACATGAACTTCATTTATCAACACAATGTGTAGAAATTTACATTTATCAACACAGTTTCATCAATAATTCCATAATATATAACCTTCCCACAATTACATAACATTCAATTTTTTAAGTATAATGTAAGGGTTGAATACTACTCTCACATCCTAATCTAAACCTAATAATAACTAGCATAAACACATATTTTCCTAAGATGGTTAAAATCCTTTTATGTCAACAAAAATGCCATTATAATTGTCACCATAATAACCCTAATCTAAACCCAGACTCTACCACTCAAACCATTTCTTCTTTTCTTTTGTTTGAGTTTCTCTTCCATCTCCAGTCTTTCAATTTTTCATAGTAGACCAACTATGATATGTCTAGCCCTTAGTTACATTGGAGATCTATCTATTGAAAATAACGACATGAGCTTTCCACCTATTAAATTTCAAAATATCAACTACTATCATGAATCCTAATTTTGATCAGTAAATCCTAAATTTCATATAGAATCGATAATGAATTGCTCCATAACTTACATAACCAAATAATTATTTTCTAATGTTGGGATCAGTCCACAATGTCCTCAATATCGCAACTTTGTTATAGAAACACATTGGTGTGCCATGTACAATTCTTCACTTGTCATCTGCTATATCAATTCTTTGCTTGATTCAATAGTGGAAAGAAACAATCAATTAGAAATCTGAATTTTTTGTCTAAATTTTGATGAATTCAACAGATAAATAACATTTTGATGAACAAAAGAGACATATTTTGCTTGCAATCCCTAATATGCTTTGACATTGACATAAACAACTGAAGACAGATAATAGAAGTTTTAAACACTATAGATGATGATAAACAGTGAATTAGCTTAGTGACTGTAAATGCAACAAACGCATATTTTAGTAGTTGTGAGTGCATTTACCCCAGTTTTGAACTAGATTTCAAATTGGTTAAACAGTGAATTTGTTTTCAAATAGTCAAATTTTTAGTTCCATTATCAAATAATTTTGAACACTAACTATTAAGAGTGTTTTTCATTTTGAAAATATATGAGAGTAGTGACTAGCTATTAAGGTTGTTCAAAATTAAAGAACAACTAAGATTTTTGAAGTGGTTTATCTTATGGTTTATTATGAAATAATTTTGATAGAGTAATGACATGAAATACCTAAATATCGCATTTTTTGCTTCTATCTAATCCTTATCTATTGAACAATGGAAAAAAAAAAAAGTTATATAGTTACATATAGAGTTTGATTGGAGCTGAGTAGAGCATGAGTTAACTTAAACTCAAATTCGAAATTAAGTTTGAAATCAAGTTTAAAGTTTGACAAGTCAAAATGGAGTTTAAACTTGAGCTCATCGAACTTGATGGATAAGAGTTCAAACTCGAAGTTTGACAAGTCGAGTTGAGGCTCTTAATGATATTTTAATTGAATTTCTTAACACAAATCACTAACAAGTTTTTTAACATAGATTATTAAAATGAGATGTTTTAGTTGATTTAGATTGAATTTTTTTTCAAGTTTCCAAGCTTAGCGAATTGAACTCCTCTTAAGTTAAATCACTAAAACAACATTGATTTAGTTGACTCAAATTGAATATTTTCAAATTCATGAGCCTGACGAGTTGAACGTACCTTTAAATTTGAACTAAAATTCAAGTTTAGAGATATTAAAATTTCAAACTCGAGCTCATTTAAAACGACTTGATTTCAAGCTTATTTTAATCGAGTTAAAATTCAAGTTTGAATGTATTCGATTTAAATCTAACTCTAATTATATAATTGAAAATAAAGAAATCCAGATACTACTTAAGTAGTGGTGGAAGATTGAAGCAAAATGTGATTGAGTAAAGTGTTACAAATAACTCACATACCTCGTCACTCTACTATGAACTTTAAAAAGAAAGTCTCCCACACGACGCAAAGTTTATATAAAATGATTTTCATTTATTTATAACCTAACATTTCATGAAGTTTGTTTTGGGTTTTAGTTATTTGAGTATTAAATTTGCGGATGATTGGCATTATTTATAATCTGAATTTTTTATTTAGTTTGTCTTTAGGCTTAATCAATAAATGCAATATTTATCTATTATTTTATCTTCTGTAAGTAACACACCCGATTGCTGTTTATAAAAAAAACATTTGAGATGATCAATTTAAATTCCTTTACATTGTCATTCGTTAAGATTAATTACATTAATTAAAGGCCAAAGGATTTATTCCCACTCAAGGTTTGTTAAAAAAACCAAATCATATTCTAACTTTTAAACATTTAAATATTCATCCTTATTACCCCTCGTATATTTTTTCTTACTTTTTTAATAAAATAACTAAACTATATTCGTTATAAAAAAAATTAAAATTAAAAAAACAATCACTACCATTGACAATATTATCAGTGATGGTGATTGTCGATAAACAAACTAAAAGGTTAGAAACAACTTTTTGATTTAGAAAAGTTATATTTGACTATCCCATTTGATTGAGAAGGCCAAATCACTGTCCTTCATTTTTGGTTGGCCATCTTCACCATTAACTGTGGTTAGAAACAATCGTTGGGGTTAAGACAAGTTATTTTCAATAGTTTTTGGTTACGTTTCTAGTTGTCTTTACCAAAAATTAAAGAGATTAATCTAACTGTCTTTACCAAACGAGATGACCAGTGAATTAGGAGACATTTCTGGCCTCCCGATTCTTTTATAGGTGGCCGTCGTGGTCAATAGCGATAGTTGTCTTTTTATTTTAAAATTTTTATAAAATTTATTTTATTATTATTTTTATTAAAATAATAAAAATATTTTTTTGTTTATTAATTTTTACTTGTTAATTATTAAATTTAATTATTAAATTTGATTAATAGGAAAATATTTAGGATTTTAAAATTTAAAAGGTGGCCTTCTCATTTTAGCAAACCTTCGGTGGGAATATTTCCTGTGGCCTTAATTAAAATATAATGATTTAGCTCTTCACGCTGTTCTGTATCTTTCATAGTTAAGGTGTCCCGTCAGCCCTACACGAAATGGCCGAGTTAACTCATAAGATATTTAAATAAAAAAAAAAAAAATCAAATCAAATCAAATATAATCGCCGTCCGCTCCATTGTTTTAGGTATTCGCCATTTCAAAATTTTGCGCACTAAAATAAATAAAATAATATTGAATTAACTTTAATCCAAAATCTCTTTCATCATTCGTCATCCAAGACAGTCTCTTTTACTTTTCAGAGCCAAACAATCCTCTATCGCTCTCCTTTTTCAACCTTTTTCTTCCTCTCCTCACTCATTTACTCACTCACTCAGTCACTCACTCGCTCTGTTTCTCGCTTGTTTTTGCGTTTTGTCTTGCCACTCCACATTATTCCTCTCTTGCTTCTGTTGCAAAAAAGCCAAAACCGTATAGAAAACTGTTGCCGTTTTCACTTTCACTTTCAGTTAATTCACTGCTTATATACGACGAGGTAGATCTAACTGTTTCACCACTCTTCCTTTCAGGTACTTTCCACCTTCTTTCTCTTTCGGCTCTCATTGTTGTTTTTTTCACTGTTTTGGTTTCTCTATTTTTTGGATCGAAGAAATGCGCTTTAATTTTAACTGAAGAACCTTCATTTTGTGCTAGATCGGACTTCGGTTCAAGAATGCGTGGTGCTATTTTTGGAGCTTGCTGAATCTTTTTCTTCAAGTTGTGAGAAATTATTATTTTTTTTAATTTTTAAAATTTCTTTTGTTTGTATGTTTGGTGGTTAATGTAGTTTGAGCTGCATTGCTGAGTGCGCGTGTGGTGGTTGGGAAAAGTGAAAGTTTTGTATTGTGGCTTATCGGTTTATAATTTGATATGTTAGGGGCGAAAATGACACCTGAACTGAAACTGAAGCGTGTTTGCATGTGAAAGTTATACCAATGCAATTATGCATTTTTGTATTTTTTTTTTCAAGCCCTCAGCAACAAAATTTGAAGTATTACCCTCTGTTTCATTGCTAGAAAAATTGGAAAAAAAAGTGAAAGTTTAATTTTTTTATTATTATAGTTTCAAGTCTGGTTTCCGAGGTCTATTGTGTAGGTTATTTTCTTTATTTTTTCGGTGTCTTCATTGAAAAATAACCTAACAATGTCTGAACAAAGTTCTATTCTGTTTGTTGATTATTGTTTCTTTGTGGTTGGGTAGTGCACTTTGGTCTCAAAATGGAGGTGCAGTCAGGCGAAGATCCTTTGGGAAAGCTCCAAAGTGAAGAAAAGCAGTCCTCTGTAAGTTTAGTTGAGAGTTTGAAGAAGGTTACTAAAGTTGGGAAGCCTAGCGTTGCAGTAACATCAAGAGTCTCAGCACCAACTAGTTCTAGTAGTAGAAAGAAAGCAGACCTTAAAATTGGATCAGAACCAAGTCCTAGGCTGACCAAACCAACAGTAAGTGCTTGTCTGAAAACTTCGAATGCAGTTCCAGTGGTTAGACGGAACAGCACTGGTGGCTTGCCTGAGAAGTCATTGACCTCTACAGCAAAGCCAGCAAGTGTTGGCTCGACTGTCAGGAAAAAGACCACTTCTTTACCTTCAGAATCTGTTAGGCGGTCTCTCCCTGAACTCAGAAGAAGTTCATTGCCTTCAGTTGTTACAAAGCCCTCAAGTAGTCGATCTAGTAATTTAGGGGCTAGGAAGTCAGTTCCAGTTTCACCAGTGGGTCGAAGCTTGAGCAAATCAACAGAGTCTGATGCTAAGCAAGATACTGTCAAGAAGGCTTCAGTTAAGCCAGCCTTGTCAATTTCCTCTTCTTCAAGAAGGGTTTCTTCTGCATCGGTGGACAGTAGCAGCAGCAGTGTGAGTAGGAAGACAATTTCAAAGGTCTCTTCTCCCTCAGCTCATTCGCCATCACTTTCTAGTGGATTGAGAACTGGGTCCTTGTCATCATCTTTGGATAGGAGTTCAAATTTATCTGGACGGAGGAGAGCTGGAACACCAGAAAGCAGAGATTCTCAGCTCATTGTTCTTCCACAGGTGGAGATCAAAGCTGGAGATGATGTGGTGAGCGCTAAGTTAGCAAACCCTTAAAATTTTATATAGTGCAATACAGTAGCATCTGGAGATCAATTTGGATTTAGCTCTTTTGAAATCAAGTAATTCAGTTTCCAGTAAATGCTTGTGAAACATTCTTGTGTAAGTTAATATTTAGTTTTCTGATAATTTGGTTAACCTCATAATGTTTCTGCTTTTACATGGCTTTTGTATGCAATTTTCAACCTTGAAGGGTAACTAAACCTGTGCCTTAAAACATCTGGGCAAATGAACCAGACATGCTAATAGAAGGTTGTTAAATGATGGAGATTAAAAATCCTATTGTTTATTGCATGTGCTATTGCTTGTTGTTTTTTGATGGGTCTTTCTACCCAGGATCTCTTAAGATTCAACATTCATCAAGTTTTAAGTGGTCGTAGGAAATTCCTTGTGATGGGGCTTGTAATTTAGTACAGAAAAATACAAGTTTGCAAACCTAACTGAATGTTCCCAGGTTTCCTTTCCTTTACAATAGCTTTTCCTGAAAGGGTGCTCTTACTTGGTAGGTTTTTTTGTATTGGCTTGCAATTGAATTAGCCTTATTACTATCTCTCATCTCCTTAAGAAGAGAGAGTTCAAATTTATGTTCTTCATGTGCATGTTCTTTGTGTTTAACTAATGATTCAACTTTAATAATCATGAGACCGCATGTTGTATTGTCATTAGATTGCTTAAGAGTGATTCAGTAGGGCACCATGCAAAAATGTTTAAACTTGTTGAGAACAGATGTAGATGAAAGCCTGCATAAGTTTTTGTATACATCTTAAGGAGCACAAGAGTAAAAAATGGCTGTGATATCAAGATATTAGATAAGTGCCTGAGTGTTCTTTTTTTAAATATAAAGGAGCAAAGAAACTGGTGATGGGATAGCCATGGTATCAAGATTTTTTTTTCCTCATCAAATTGAAATTTTAACCATATGTTGATTGGAATGTACTGTTTCCCACTATGGGCGCAGTTGTAAGTGTGATTTCTGTTTCAATGTGGTATGACTACCTTCATTTTGTTCTTATTTTCTTTGTTATAAACTAGTACTGACTGATGGTAGGGTGTTCTTGGAATTTATGGGTATGATAGTAACTGCCAATACATATATATATATATTCGCTCTTTATTTAGAAAATAAATTTCATCTATTTTCATGTGTTCTTTGCTATGCCTGCGGTTCTAACTTGTCACTGTTTCTTATTATGTTAGAGATTGGATCTTAGAGGCCATAGAGTTCGCAGTCTTTCTGCAAGCGGGCTGAAGTTGCAACCAAATCTTGAGGTTAACTGTCATATTTTGGATCTACTTATGCTTATATATGTTAAATTAACAAAGCTTTTTTTCCATTCTTTAGGTTTTTGATCAGTTTTTTTAATTTTATATGATGCGATTGATGCTACACCTATACTTGAGAGGGATATACATTTATATGCTTAGCTGCTATCCTAGGTTACTTAGTTTTTCAACAGTTGATATATCTTAGTGGTGGGTAATTGTATGATCACTCAAACCGGATATTAACTTTGAGTTGATAAACTTGATGTGTCTTAGTGGTGGGTAATGGTTTGATCACTCCAATCGGGTATTAAATTTGAGTTGTTTTGTTAATTAGCTTCAAGGTTTTGTGATGAACAGGATCCGTTGGCTTATTTTGATAACTTTCTTAATTTTTTTTCGTAAAAAGGGGTTAAATAATATTAAGATTAAAGAATGGACATGTAAATGCAACAGGTGTCTTTCATAGTTATATGTAAATTTCAATGAAAAACATATTTATCCTCCGAGATCCATATCAATGTTTAGTTTTCTTGATAAAGAGAACTAGTGAACTTTTCTATGAAGAAAAAAGAGAACAAGGGCAGAGCCTCAATGGAAAAAGTGGGCTGTAACCTAGTTATTTTCAGCCACCTTTTTATCTTGCCTTATGGATTCATTTTGGTTTTTCACTTCAGTTTATTCTTTTTAAGCATATATTTTCAATAAAGTTTGTTGAAGTTAAAGTAACAGGATTCCATAAGATGATGGTCGGTCTTGGCAAAGATCAACATATGTGAAAACCAATGTATTGCCTGTTACTTTAGTAGACGTGTCTATGGAGACCTACTGATTCATCATGTCCAGAGTGTCTATATTGTCATGATTACCTTCAATTTTATCTTGATAACAAGACCCTGAAGCTAATTAGCTTCAATTTTATCTTTATTGACTTAGTTCCTTTGCCTAATCCTACTCTTCTGGCAGTTTGTTTATCTCAGAGACAATCTCTTATCAACTTTGGAAGGCATTGAGATACTGAAGCGGGTTAAGGTTTGTGGTTCCTCTATGTAAAGACTTTCAATTTTCCTCATTTTTGTAGGCCTTTTCTTGTATACTTTTCTTTGCGTAAAAAAGGTTAAACATTTTATTTACTGAAAATATTTTTATTCCTGAAGATAAACAGTTGACATGTTCTTTCTGCTTGTAGATTTGTCGGTAAATGCCTTTTTATTTGATTACATGCTTTCTTTTCAGGTTCTTGATCTGAGTTTCAATGATTTTAAAGGGCCAGGATTTGAACCTCTTGAGAATTGCAAAGCCCTACAGGTTTGTGTAGTCATTTGTCATTAACCATCTTTAAGAGAATGTTAAATATCCTTGAAATATTCCTTAATGTTTATTATTTTTTCAGCAACTTTATCTTGCTGGAAATCAAATTACATCACTTGGAAGCCTTCCACAGCTGCCTAACTTGGAGGTAAGCCTTGAAAATAGTTGTCAACTTTGCCATCAGTTATCTCAGTTCATGTTTGGCTTGATCTTTTTATTTCTTTAAGAAACAGATTTGTCTTGGTTTTGAAGCTTGTGTTTATAGTAATTATTACTCATTCATTTTTATTTATACTATGTGCATCTTCCTTCTTTCTAGTTTCTCTCTGTTGCTCAAAATAAGTTAAAGTCTCTTTCCATGGCAAGTCAGCCTCGGCTGCAGGTTTGTCCTTAGTTTTAATTCTATGTCATTTTCTGCTTCACCCCTTAATGATCATTTGAATTTAGGTGTTTAGCTTTTCTTCTTCTTATTTACCTTTTGCAGGTATTGGCTGCTAGCAAAAACAAAATATCAACTCTAAAGGGTTTTCCGTATCTACCTGTCCTTGAGGTCAGTATTGTGACTATTTCTTGGTATATGCTAAAAGGGCTTTTAATTACAAGATTAAATAATTCTCAACAAAGAAAATTGTTATTATCAAGAGGATGTGTAAGGAAACAGGTTGCGGGCAACATGTCTATGCCGAAAATTTCCAATACTAATTCATTTACATTAGTTTGGGTCCAAAGTGCAATATTTTATTGTTTTGTAGTTTTGTGTTAGAATGATAAGTGCATGCTCAAATATATGTTTCCGTCGGCAGATTAAATTTCAATGCTTATGAGAAATGATAGAAGTGAATTTCGTGGGTCACTAGTTTTTAAATGATATATGTTAAAAAATTCTGGATTATCTCATTTGTCTTTTATTATATTAACGTGATAGCTTCTCATCATTCAAATTATCGGGTCGAGTGAATAATTTTTTTTAAAATTTAATGTTTTGCTTTTAATTATGACTGCAAACAAAATTTGTTTCAAATTATGGTTTGTGGGGCTGTACCATGGTGGTGACACTCAACTGGTCTAGATTTATCATATATTGAAATTAAAAAAGAGACCAATAAATTGTTTGCTCTTAGGTTTAGTTTTCCTCCTTTTAAGGATTTTTAAATTTCATTATAGTTTAATTTATATGCCTCTTTTTGGTTCTTCACCTATTGCAGAGGAAATACTATAAGTCCATGGTTTTAGAAGTGATTACATTATCTGCATATTTAACATCAATCCAACTATTACATAGTTGTACTTTTCAATTCTGTGCTGCAGCATTTACGTGTGGAGGAGAATCCTATACTTAAGATGTCTCACTTAGAAGCAGCTTCTATTTTGCTTGTTGGTTCCACTTTGAAGAAGTTCAATGATAGAGGTACACTGTTACATGTTAATGTTTCTGTTTGGTAAATTGACTACGTTTTTCTTCTGTACTATGATCGAAAAATTAATCTCTTTTCTTGCATATCAATACTTTATTCAGTTGATCATAAAACCCTCTGTTTCACCCATCTTACATTTTTTATTTTACTTAATAAATTTCAAGCATATGTTTGGGATGAGTTATTAATCATTGTATTAATCATTTTACTTAATGAATATCTTTGATGTTCTGCTTTGTCATTATTGTAAGTTCATCTGTACCCTTTTTTTGCTATTATATAATATGGGAAATCTTACAGATCTATCACGAGAGGAGCTGTCACTAGCAAAGCGGTATCCTCCACATACGGCTTTGTGCATTAGAGATGGTTGGGAGTTTTGTCGTCCAGAGCATGCACCAGGTATTTATTTTGGAAAATGCCCTTCAGGCTAATGTCTACCTTCGGAAGTTGTGATAAATAATTTAGCATCGGTAGTGTGTATTGATCCTATGTCTTGTTTCCAAGAGAAGCCATTTTATGTACCCAGTTTTGAATCAATAAAATTAACTAATAGTGAGGATAAATTCATGCTTGATGTGGAGATGTTTGTGAGTGTAATCATTATAAGTCTCCAAGTAGAGAAAAAAATCCATATTTTCTTTGAAATTTTAAGAATAATGGTTATTTTGATTTCTTTTACAAAGGTAACATGGTTTATACGTGCTTAAAATGATTTATTTTTGTTAACTTTATGTTTTCTGTGGATATTTAATAAGTAAAGATGAAAGGGAGTATTGGCTACGTGACCTGTTTTTGTGGTTGAAGTTTCCCTGGACTTCCAGTTTTATAAGATTCCATGTTTTAGTTGGAGTAATTATGCATGACAGTGGTAACTTTTCATATATGCCAGTTTAATATTTTACGTGATTGATTTTTATGTGTAGACTCAACCTTTCACTTTCTATTTGAGCAATGGAGGGATCATTTGCCTCCTGGGTTTCTAGTTGAGGAGGCCTTTATTGAAAAACCTTCAGAAGAAGATGCTTGTCGCTGTCACTTTGTTTTCGTTCAAGACAACACTCTGAGCATTGATCCTCAATTAGTCTTGAAATATCAATGGTTTTTGGGAGAGAGACCACTTTCAAGTTTTGTTCCTATTCCTAATGCTACTGGTGAGGTAAACAATTCTTCCTGTATCAATTGTTTGAACTTTGTATATAAATACATCAATATTCTGTCATGCTATTGACACCATACAATGTTCAGGTTTATTGGCCAAAACATGAAGACATTGGCAAATTTTTGAGAGTAGAGTGTACCGCCATAGTGGGAGAAACTGAGTATCCTCCCATATTTGCCTTATCTTCTCCAGTTTCACGAGGTATGCCTTACAACCTTTTGGGAAATAAATTATTAATGTTTTTATGTGTCATGCACTGTAGGAAATCATTGTTGAATCTGTGCTCATGCTCAAAGTTAAAAGAGGAAGATCTCAAGGGAATCAAACAGTAACTCTTGATCTATTTTATATTCATCCAATTAACCAAATAGAATCTGATCTATGATGCTACTCAAGGAGAGTAGCTTTCATATGAGATGCTAATTAATTTTTTCTTTAGACAATTCAAAAGTGCGAAAAAAGATTGAAAATTTTGTTCATGTTTATAGAAATCACTAGATGTTCTAAGATTTTTTTTCGCTTTTACCTAGGTATGGGGGCTTGTTGTGTATAAACACGTTTGGTTTCCCTACAAATGGTTGGAATAAGGTTTAGCTGGGTTGAGTTGCTTTCCTTTCCCACACCATTTTAGTTGTATAGTTGTATACTGTTTATTCTCTTGTATCATATATTATGAGCTTCTTTCTGACTGTTTCTATTAAAATTCTAGAAAGATTTATTACAAAACAAGTCATAATGTTGATTCATGGTATACTTTAATTTTAGTCAGGATGAACTTGAAGTAAACCATTTGTACTAATTAAATTGTTTATGAGACATGCTTTGATCAATAACAGTGTCCCTAATCCTCATGAATTGTTCATCAATCAAGCATAAGTTCCACCCAAAATATGCTCCAGGTTTTAGTATCAAATTCATGCGAAGTTAAATAATTTTTCACTCTAAATCCTACCCAATCAATCTTTAACCATAAGAATATCTAATACAACTTCAAGCCCCATCCATTACTCCAATATCCATCATTATTTATCACAACACACCTAAAGAAATGTACAAGCAATGAAGCTCAAATCACACAACAAAAATGTTACAACTTGGTTAAATAAGAAGCAAGATAAGTCACTCAATTCTATACATGTAACTTCTACCAACTTGAGATTGAAGCAAGTTTAAGGGAAACTTGATACAAGTTTAAAAAAGATTTCACCAACTTGTAACTAGTCTTTACCCACTTGATTTTCCATCATCAATTCTCTCTTGCAAAAAGATTAGATAAAAAAAAATAAATAATGAACACAAGAATACAAAGTTCTAAGTTCTAGAAAAAGCACAAAGCTTTAGTTTCAATTTCAAACTTATCAAGTCTAAGTTTTTACATGAGAAAGAATGACGCTTAAATATGTGTTTTACATGCTAAGGAAAATGATCAAAGTGCCCTTGCTTTAAATTACAAAAAGGGTAAGAAAAATGTCCCCAAAACATGAAAATTTAATACATAGAATAGGTGTGAGACAGGAGGTGTGTTGTGCTGCAGCATGTGCAGGGCCAAGCACACAGGCTACTGCACCAGGCCACAATGCATGTGGTTGTGCATAGGGCAGAATGCACAGGCTGCGGCCTTGGGCCGTAGTGCTTGCAAGGCTCCTTTGTGCTGCTTCTTGCGCAGTGTGGATTTGTACCATGTCTCTCCTTGCTCGTTTCTCACTTGAATCAAGTTTTTTCTTTGTCCTTAGCTTCGTGTGAAGTCACTTGATGAACTTTGACTCCTTGGTATGTTGCTTTGGATGGTTGTAAGACTCGATCATTGTCCCAAGGTGTTGGGAGGAGTTGCACAAGCTAGTCTTGATGGCATTGGTTTTGTTATGAATGGTTGGAATCATGAACTTTAGAAGCATATCTGGTCTTCTTCGCTGAGCATAGAGGGTTGGAATATGCTTTTGGGGGCTTGAACTACAATCTGAAGGCATCAAAGTTTTGATTGATGAAGTCATTTCTAATCTTATATATGAGCATGAACTTGAATTCATATCATACTCCCTTTGTTGGGGAAGATTTGACGTCGAATCTAGACCTTTCATATTACTCACCAAGCATAAGTTATCAACTTCTTGGGAAGCTTTCTTCTCAGTAATCACATGATTATCCTTATACAAGGTAATTTCCTTGATTTCATTCATCTTCTTTTCAACCTCAATCAAGGCAACAATGGGTTGGGGCTCAGTCATACCCTTCATCATAACATCATGCTCTAACGCCATTTCAACCTTAGAATTATCCTTTTTTTCATTCTTATTTTCATCCTTACACGATAATTTCTTTAGCTAGCATTGATGCACTCTTGGGTAAGAATTCTTTATTCATCAACCTTTTCATTTTCATCCAAGATTTGGTCTTTTCTTTGCCTTCTCAATCTCTCTTCTTTCTCAAAATTTTCCATTATGATGTAAAGAAGGATGATCTTCAAATTTCATAATGCAATTTTGCATTTACGCTCGTCTTACCAATTCATTAGCTCACTCATAGTCTCAAGTCATTCTTCCAACGCAAAAATTTTTTTGGCTCTATTTTCTCAACTTTGGGCACATCCATCTTTAAACATTTATTACCATTTTCAACTTGCCCTTAGACCATTTGAGAAATTTGTTTAGATACTACATGCATAAGTCTCTCAAGATCATTAAATTTTCCAAGCATTTCAACTTTAAGGTTTTGGATTTGGTCCTTAAACTTTGTTCTTGCACAAGCCATTGATGTATTTGGATATTGGGGAAGAAAACACACTAAAAGGGATGATATTAAAAATCTATGAATTGTGTTTTTTGGGAGTGAACGATAATCTGAAAATGGAAGTGTTTTAGATGGTTATGAGTGGTAAGGTAAAGTGTTTGGGCCAAGTAGGGTTGGGTTAATAGGGTTTGGGTTGGCATTTGGACTTGGGTTTTGTTAAATGTTTGGGCTTGACTTATTTTGGGTCTAGGTGAAATAGTAAGGGTATTATGGTAAATACGACAGGGGTAGAATGGTAATTAAGATGAATAAAGTGCAGTAAGGACTAATAATAGTGATTAGGGTTAATTATGGAATGATTGTGTTTAGGGAAGTGATTAGTAATAAAATGGTGAGTTGGAAAGGGATTAAGAAAAGTTAATGATGGTGTTTGGTAGCCAATTGTACTTGTCTAAGAAAAGTATGGGGAAAGTTGGAGTGCAATAAATTTTTGGATAACTCTACAAGCAAGCATGTAACCTAGGTTGACTAAAATTCACAAATCTTGCATTCAACCGGGTAAAGCAAAGAAAATTTTATTTGGAAGGCTAGGTGGGGTGTAAGGCTAAACCAAGAAGGGACAAGCCAATGATGACTACTCGTTCTTCATCCTTTCATGCAAAATTTTCTTCTCTTTTAACTCACTTAAGACTTAGCCAACTCAATAAAATTCTCCAGTCAACTTAATACAAAAATATCCCTCAACAAATTTTCTTTCTTCTAAGTGCATCCATAATCTCATAACATTGCAACACAAGTTTGCAACTACGATAACCCTAATCTCCCAACCAAAACTCTGATGCCAACCTGATCAATAACGGAGTCCCTAATCCTCATAAATTGTTCATAAATCAAGCATAAGTTTAACCCCAAAATATGCTCCAAGTTTTAGTACCAAATTCATGCAAAGTTAAGCAATTTTTTACCCTAAAATCCTATCCAATCAACCTTCAACCATAAGAATATCCAATACAACTTCAAACCCCATTCATTACTCCAATATCCATCATCATTTATCACAACACACATGAAGAAATGTAGAAGCAATGAAGTTCAAATCACACAACACAAATTACAACTTGGTTAAATAAGGAGCAAAGTAGGTCACTCAAGTTTTAAGAAATAATTTCCACCAACTTGAGATTGAATGAAGTTTAAAGAGGAACTTGATACAAGTCTAAAAAAAATTTCACCAACTTGTAATTAGTCTTCACCCACTTGATTCTCTACCACCAATTCTCTCTTGCTAAGAGATTGGATAAAGGAAAAATAATGAACACAAGAATACAAAGTTCTAAGTTCAAGAAAAAGCACAAAGCTTTAGTTTCAATTTCAAAATTATTGAGTCTAAGTCTTTACATGAGAGAGAATGACATTTAAATATGTGTCTTATATACAAAGGAAATGACCAAAGTGTCCATGCTTTAAATTACAAAAAGGGTAAGAAAGTTATCCCTAAAGCATGAAAATTTAATACATAGGTGCAGGATGCAAGGCATGCTGTGCTGTAGCATGTGTGGGCATGCACACAGGTTGCTATGCTAGGCTGCAGCGTGTGTGCAGGGTAGAACACATAGGCTGCAGGGCTAGGCTATAGCGCACGAGGGTATGCGGAGGGCAGAGAGCACAGGCTGCGGTGCTAGGGTACAACGCATGGATGCATGCACAGGGTAGAACACATGCAGGGCGCTTGTGTGTTGCTTCATGCGCCGCTGTGTGCTACAGATCTGACCATGCCTCTACTTGCTCGTTTCTTATCCGAATCAAATTCCCTTTTTTCCTTGGCTTCGTATGAAACCACTTGATGAAATTTGACTCATTGTTATGTCACTTTTGATGGTTGCAAGGCCTGGTTATGATCTGAGGGAAGAGTTGCTCAAGCTAGTCTTGATGGCATTGGTTTTGTTATGCATGGTTGGAATCATGAACTTGAAAAGCATACTTGGTCTTCTTCGCTGAGCATAGAGGGTTGGAATGTGCTTTTGGGGGCTTGAAATACAATTTGAAGGCACCAAAGTTTTGATTGATAAAGCCGTTTTCGATCTTACATATGAGCACGACCTTGAATTCATATCATGCTTGTTGATAGTTGTGTTTTTTTTTTTCCATAGCTTGAAGCATCTGTCTTTTAACCTTACTTTTTTTTTTCATGCACAGGAAGTGGAATTCCAAAGGTTGTGAACCTTGAAGTCCAAGGGGAACTAGTTGAAGGGAATACTATAAAAGGTATAGCTGAGGTCGCATGGTGTGGTGGGACTCTGGGAAAAGGTGTCTCTAGGTATGATCATTTATTTACTTTCACACTTGTGTATGCAAGTGCTTCTGCTCTTCCAACCCGATTGAAGGAAAAGGAAAATGAAAAAGAAAAGAAAACTGTTTAACTGATGCTTACTTTTTTCAGTTGGTTAAGGAGAAGGTGGAATAGCAGTCCAGTTGTCATTGCTGGTGCAGAAGATGATGAGTATCTGTTGACTTTAGATGATATTGATTCAAGCTTGGTTTTCATGTACACACCAGTCACTGAAGAAGGTGCCAAAGGGGAACCCCAATATAAGTATACAGATTTCGTGAAGGCAGGTGGGCGGGGCATAATGCTTTAATTTAACTTTGTTCTTCAAATTTCATTTTTCATTTTTTTTTTCCTTCTTGTCAAAGTTTATGCAGTTCATTTTTACATGCATTCAAATATGTATTCTTATTTTTGTGGTTTATAATATGGGATATATTATTGGACGTTTGCTTATGTTGATTATTTGTATATTATCTTTTAAATGTCATTCACTCCTTTAGCAATTCCCTCCTTTATTTTAAAAAAAAATTTATCGTTTCTTTCTTCTTCTTACCAAATATCGTCACAAGGAAAAAGAATTAACTTTGTTTAATGGTGGCAGCTCCTCCATCAGTCAGTAATGTACGTATCACTGGAGACACTGTGGAAGGAAGTATTATCAAAGGAATTGGGGAATACTTTGGTGGAAGAGAGGGTCCCAGCAAGTTTGAGTGGTTACGTGAGAATAAGGACTCTGGGTTAGTCTACTTTCCTTTGTCATGTTCCTATATAGTATAATAAAATAAAAGGCGGCATTTTTTCTCCTGCTGTGGCTTTCTCTAAATAGGTTGAGGTTTAGTAATTTTCTTTGGGAGATCGTTATCATTTGCAACATTTGTTTCTTTCTCCACTGTTTCCTATCTTTTTGAGTTGTTTTTCTGTTGAATGGTTCAATTTTTTTGTGTTATATTTCATCCTGCAAGGGACTGAAAATGGTATCATTGCATGAGAAAATTATGCAATTGCGATATATTTATTGTGTAGAAGCTGAATCACATAAGTTGGTGGATTCTTTTAAGAAAACTTCAGTCTGTTTTTTCTGTGATAAAAATTAATCCCCCAAATCTTTTCTACTTTTTGTTCTTTCAGTTAAAGTGCTTCTAATTATAATGTTTTTTTTTTTTGTCTTCTATAGAGAATATGTATTGGTGTCAACTGGTACAGCCGAGTATACTTTGGCCAAAGAAGATGTTGGGAGACGATTGGCTTTTGTCTATATACCTATTAATTTTGAGGGTTTGTTCATTTCCATTTTGTTTGTGGAACGTGTTAAACATTTGCCAAAATATACTTAAATTATAGATTATGTGGTAACACAAAAATGGGCTGGTTTTGCAGGGCAGGAGGGGGAATCTGTTTCAACAGTATCACAGACAGTGAAGCAAGGTACATTTATTATTGCTATTGTTCTTGTTGTGATGCTCTCAAGGCTGTTTATGAAAAAAAAAAGTGTTCTGACTTTAGTGGGTATTTTCCTGACCATTTCTTGACTTGGATCAGTGGCTTCATTTTTTTAATTTTTTCTGTGCATGTGAGCAACTTCTTCATCCAAGCACATTATCTATTTAATTTAAGTGCAGTTTTATGTGTACATGATGTTTGCTAGTGGTTAGGGTGCTCTATATATATCAAATTTTACTTTTATTATTTTGAAAATTTTTTGGTAAGGTATATTTTCAATTGCTTGAAGTCATTTGAATTAGTTCAGTGTTGTTCAAGGGGGGTTTTAAATAAAAAGTTTGTCATAGCCTTGGCTGAGGTCAAAATAGAAGGGAAAAAAGAGAAAAATATACTTCCAAACATGCAATTCTCATGTTAATACTACTGCATTGATTTAGTTTTTTCACAAAAAGTGCACCCATATTGTTGTATTTCAGTAGAGATTCATAAGTTATCGTCTGGCTGAGTGTCATCAGTTTCACTTTCGTTCTTGATATCTTGCATCTTTTCTTGAATAGTGAATTTGTGCTATTGTTGGTTTTCATTCTGCATAACATTATAAGTTTCCTGTAATTTTGATGCTTTTTATCTTTGCCCAATTTCCAGCCCCTCCTAAAGTTACAAATGTTAAGATAATTGGTGATTTAAGGGAGAATAGTAAGATTACTGTAAATGGTATTGTCACTGGAGGAACTGAAGGTTCAAGCAGAGTGCAGTGGTTCAAGACAAGTTCTTCAATATTGGATGGTGAGAATGGTCTTGAAGCATTGAGCACATCCAAGATTGCCAAGGTAACTGAGGTTTTAAATTTCTACTGGTGGTCCTACTTATATTCAATGTTTATCTTTTTACTTGTATGTTTATCTCAAAACCTTAGTTGAGATTTAACATGTCTTTAGGCATTCCGCATATCTTTGGGAGCTGTTGGCTATTACATTGTTGCAAAATATACTCCTATGACTCCTGATGGTGAATCTGGTGAACCAGCTTACGTTATATCAGAAAGAGCAGTTGAGAGTAAGTGAAACTTTGCTGTTTTCCTTGTTAAGGAGTGTTAATATTAAATTGAGAAGAAATTGTTTTATAAGACTTTATGATAAGTCGGTGTTTGTATTATCATGGAAAAAATTTCTGTTCCTGTTTATATATCTCGTTAATGGGATTTCAAATAATAAAGGTGATAAATTGAAAATGTAGAGGTTTATATGTTTGGTTGTACTTATGTATAAGGGAACACAAACAAAAAGTTTATATATATATATATATATATATATGTATGTATGCATGTGTATATAAACTTTTTGTTTGTGTTCCCTATTTCATTCAACATAGCATTTAATAATATTTTAAATTTCTGTTTTATCCTCTTTCTTCTTTTGTTTCTCTTTAACCCTCTTTCCTCTTCTCTTAAAAACTTAAAAAACCTTGAAGCCATTAGCCTTATGCTTTGTACAAAAGAAAACCAATCACTGCTCATTACAGAATTAGGGCATTGAATTTCTCTGTTAACATTCTAACAGACTTGATAACTTGTCAAGTTCATAGCAGAACACAAGTCATGTAACAACTTAGCGTTTAGGTCCTGCAGAATTTTATAACATTAGTTTTATCCAGGATTTTTCATCTATTTCTTCCTTCATAATTCCAAATCAACTGAAATTTTGAATGCTTGATATAACTTTTGCTTTAAGGAATGAAAATAGTAAGTGATATTAGTGGTAAACATTTCTTTATACAGTAAGGGATGTTTTATTTTTAAGAGAAAGAATGAGATTTTTAGAGAGAGAAGAGAGAGGATATTGAACAAGTGAAGAAATATGTAGTTAAATACCATATTGAAATGTTTTTAATTTATGCTTTGGCTAAATACTTGAAATGTGAATGTATAATTACTGGAAATTTTAATTGTTGTGGTTTTTTATTGTTGCTGAACATACTTCTTCTGGATGTTGAACCATATAATGAGTAAGCAACAATTTCTTTCTTTCTGGCTTTGTTAATTTCACAGCCCTGTGCATGGTTAGCTAGAAACAGAGAAGCCCTTCGATTTTTATTCTTAGTTTATCATAGAAAGTGACTGCTAATGAATTTGTTAAGTAGACAATTGTTGGACACAGATGGAACTTTCCTAGACACTTTTAGCTGTGTTCTCTATCCTTGCTTTTCCGCATAAATCGTGAGTCTTTTCGGGGCACTGCAGTTCAGTAATTCATGTTTCTTAATTCTTGCAGCTCTCCCACCAAGCTTAAATTTCTTATCTATCACTGGTGATTATGCTGAAGGTGGAATACTGACAGCATCGTATGGCTACATAGGTGGCCATGAAGGCGAAAGTATATACAACTGGTACCTGCATGAGGTATGCTATTTGATCTATATATTGCCTGTTAATATTTTTATATGGTTCCTTTTATACACTTTAAATATATTTAATACTTCTAAATGCTCTGCCTCAGTATATAAAGATCTTATGCTCATTCTAACTTTCTTCTTTTTGGAGAATCTGCAGGTTGAAACTGACAGTGGTACTTTGATATCTGAGGTTTCTGGACTTCTTCAGTATCGTGTAGTTAAAGATGCAATTGGTAAATTCATTTCCTTCCAATGCACTCCAGTGCGTGAGGATGGAATTGTAGGAGAGCCAAGAACTTGCATGGGGCAAGAACGTGTTCGTCCTGGTAATTTTTTTAATACGTTTGCAAATAATGAACAAGTTCAAACAAATTGTCTGTCATTTTGAAAAAAAAAAAACACATGCATTGGGGAAATTTCTTGCAGTAACTTTCACAACATTTGAAATGAAATAATTGAAATCTATAATGCTCTATTAGAAGCTAAGCAACAATTGCATTTCTAGCTACGTATTAGCTATCATTACTTATGAAAGATAACCAATTAATAGACATTTGTGCAGTAATTTAAGTGACGTTGTCTCCAAAATCAGTCAAGATATTTCATGTTTAAGTACTCACTGGCCTTTTTTTTTCCCTAGTGGTTCTGGAATTTCTAGACTCTACCATCTGAAATTATGGTTACACAATATTACTTCTATTTTGTTTGTCTTTCATGTATGTATGTGTGCTGTGCTAGTTATTTATCTATTTTTTGAAATATGACTGGAATCTGCTTCTTAAACTGAATGCTGCTTGGTGATTAGGGAGCCCAAGATTGCTCTCTCTACAAATAGTTGGCATGGCAGTTGAAGGGACTATAGTCGGTGTGGACAAAAAATATTGGGGTGGTGAAGAGGGTGATTCAGTTTTTCGTTGGTTTCGGGTATTTTTCTTGTGGACTCGTGATCATGATTGGATTGACTTTGAGTTTGTACTTGACATTATTTAGTGCATCACTGGAATTTTGTTGCTTTTTATATTTGACATTATGAACTGTCATAAAACAATATGTTGTTCAGAATTCAAAAGAAATTTCTTCTACTTTCTCCTCTTTTTTTCATCAAAATAGTTGGCTATCACAGCAGTTTCTTGGCCACAATCTGAAATTAATCAAAAGATTATCAATGCAGACTTCTTCAGATGGTACACAATCTGAAATTAGGGGTGCGACTACTACATCATACATGCTATCACCGGAGGATATTGGCTTCTTTGTTTCTGTGTCATGTGAACCTGTCAGAAGGGACTGGGCTCGGGGCCCTATTGTTCTTTCTGAACAAATTGGACCTATCATACCTGGTAAAGAGCTAATTTTTAATTATTATGTCAGGGTTTTCTTTTTTTCCCTTTTGTTGGTTAAAAAACTGCAGACCTCAGTTTTTTTTTTTTTTTTTTTCGGGTAGAAATGAAATGATAGTATTGAGAAACACACACACACACACACACACACACTCCTTCCCCACACCCCCATTCAGAAGCCTGATTGATGTATGATAGACATTGCATTCATTGAATTTTTTGGTTTCGGTGTAATTTGAAGGCCCCCCAACTTGCCAGTCATTGGAGTTTCTTGGGTCAATGATTGAAGGACAACGGTTGAGCTTTGTAGCTACTTATAGTGGAGGGTGAGATTTTTGATTGATAACTTTTATGTTTATTGAGAGTTGAAAATTTTTTTGGTGCTTATTTAATTGTTGCTTGTGACATTAATATATCTTTTGTGGTTCAGGGAAAGAGGAAATTGCTTCTATGAGTGGTTTAGAGTAAAAAGTAATGGCGTCAGGGAGAGAGTAACTACTGAGGGTGAGTTTTCAGTGATTAGATCTGATTTGCTTGCTTATCCTTGTGCAATGTGATGATGAATTGGTAAAACCTTCTCTTGGCAGAGTTCCTGGATTTGACTTTTGATGATGTGGGGAGAAGGATTGAACTTACTTATTCTCCTGTGCGGAAAGATGGAATCAAAGGGAGTCCTAGAACCATTGTTTCTGATGTGATTGCTCCTGGTGAGTTGTAGCTCAGTAATAGAAAATAAGCATACACTTGCCATTGAAAAAATTACTCACTGTGTTGCGCAAAATTTCTGTTTTTAAATATGATTGAGTCTGTTTGAACACAACCGTGTTTTGTTCTTTCCAAGTTGAGATTGAATTTAAGGTGACACCCTTGCATGGTTAAAATCAAGTAGATGCTGTAGGATGTGCTTGGGGATTGGAAAGGTTGATTCATTATTGACAAACTCAATCATTCTCTCTAGGTATTTTATTGGATTGGAATGTGACTTTGAAGGGTGGGCAGTAGTGGCCTTTTTAATTGGTTGCAGTTAATTTTGATTATATGGTTGCTGAATCCAGAATCTCACTAGATGCATGTGGAACCTAATGCATGTTTTTAGGAGACAAACAAATTAGTTAATTTGTTGTAATTTTGGTCTGTTATATTCCATCTGGTAGACTGATAGGTACCTGTGTTCAATGTTCAGTCCTTAACTTCACACCTCAATCTTCAAAGAATCCCAGACACAGCACCTGCACGTAGACAATGCTCAACCAAGGCAATATCACCGTCACAATGATTAAGAGCTAATAAAACAGTGAGGTTTATGTTGATAACCTGAAATATTCACAATCCAACAGTGATCAAAGAAACAAAACAGAACAATTCATTGCGTGGCATTCAAGAGGCCAGCACTCGCCTTTCCACCCTTAATTCTTATAAATTTTTTTTAACATTCTTCATTCTTTCCTAGCTTTTATTCCCCTACATCACTGCCTGCCCACTCAGAACAAGCCACATTCCTCTCCAAGTTCCTTTGGTGCTGCCTTCTATTTTGTGGAAATGCCACCTGTGCTATCCAATTTGCTGCCCCGCACTTGTTTTCCCTTCTTGCATGAAACGTATGCATGGGCCTTAACGTAAACCCTTTTGCCTTGGTACTATTTGAGCAGTTATGTGACATGAACCTAAAATGCTAAATTCTTTGACCCTGTTCAGTAGCTTCATGTGAATGGAAAATCATCAATTTAGTTTTTTTCATATTCTTCTTGCAGAATTAGTGTGTGTTGTTCTTCATATTTAAATGGGTTTTGTTTGCATTCTATAACACTTAAACTTACATCCTGGTGATTTATTCCATGTCTATGTGTCTCACAAAAGCGGATCCGGTGGGATTGGGCCTTGTTATTCCTGATTGCTGTGAGGACAAGGAGGTGGTTCCTCATAAGAAGTATTTTGGAGGACAGGAAGGTGTTGGAGAATATATATGGTACAGATTAAAGAATAAGCTTCATGAATCTGAGTTGATGGATGTATCTGAAGCTTTGAGTGATGCTCTTATATGTGGCAAAACATTGTATGTTTTAATATGTTTTGATGCATTCCAGTATCTCAGTTGTATGTTTCCATCTGTAGACTATGAATTCATGAATGTCTAATTGTGACAGAACATATACTCCTTCACTTGAAGATGTTGGGGCTTATTTGGCCTTATACTGGTTGCCCACTCGCGAAGATGGCAGATGTGGAAAGCCATTAGTTGCAATATCTGATTCTCCAGTTACCCCAGGTACAATTTAGTATTTTTTGTTAGTTAAAACTTTCTTTTTGTTTCATGTGGGCTTATGTGTGTACCTACTCATTTTGAAGTAAAAGTTAAATTGTACGAGAGAACTGTAGTAAAAAAAAAGGAAAAAAAGCACAACTGGATGCGAGGATGAGGGGATGTAAGCACTAAGATTGTGCCTACAACCCTTATCCCTTTATGTTATGGTTACCTGATGTATACCTTGTTTCATAGTTTCTGTTTGGGACATTTATATATTTGGTGTTCTCATGAGCTTCACTGGCATTACACATTCTGAGTTAATTTATAAAAAATCTACAGCACTGCATTATTTGAGCTCTGAGAAGCGGTCTGTCCAAGTTGGCCTTATCATACTAAGAGTTTTAAAATGTTTAGTTTTGTTCAATATTGTTCTTTAACTCATTGAAGGTATAAAATATTGCAGCACTTCCAATAGTTTCCAATGTTCGTTTGAAGAAGCTATCTTCAAGTTTATATACTGGAGAAGGTGAATATTTTGGTGGATATGAGGGGTCAAGTCTCTTTAGTTGGTACAGAGGAAGCAATGAAGGGACTATGTGTCTTATTAGTGGGGCTATCTCTAAAACTTATGAAGTCACAGATTCAGATTATAATTGTTGTTTATTGTTTGGGTAATATTTCTTTCTTGCACTCTTTTACTGTCACAATAGATAGCCTAAACTAGACGAGGTGTTTACAAAATTAACCTTATAATATGTTATAATTATCACGTGACAATATTTTATCTATTCTGTTTTCTACTACACAGTGCATGACAATAATAATAGCAAATTAAGCTAGTGACTGGTACAATGTCGTGATGATGAAAGAGATTTGTGAAGATGGGGTAAATTTTTTTATATAGCAGAACACAATATATTTCCCTTCAGATTCCCGTAGGAATTTAAGTAAGAATACTGCCCCATCAATCATTTAACAAATAGAATTTTTGATTCTAAGTTAGGTGGCTCTCAAGTCAATTGGAATGGTATACATGTTTTAATTTCCAAACATGGGAATGAGATTCCAATTTTTTTCAAACAAACATGGCTCAAAGCTAGAGTCGCTAGAAAATATGCTTAATATTCTTCAGTTGTTCCCAACCTTGCTATTGCTCTACTGTAAATGCCATTGATGGCATTAATAATATTTCATGAATAGCCCTTTGAGTTCAGACAATTATCTCATTGTTAACTGTAATTTTTGGGCATTTGTTTTCCATTTACTTGATTAATATGTACATGGGGCATTAAATTTGTTTTTGCAATATATGGATGTTCACTACCTTAAGTGGCTACCAGACAATTCCATATAATTATTGAATATTGATTGTACCTACTTTTCTTTGGAAGCTAATTTGAAAAAAATTTCTTAGGCTTCTAACGAACTCTTTTTCAGAGTCTTAATTTTAGCATGAGAGTTTTGAAGGTACTACTGTGAAGGTGTATCCTTTCTAATAAACATGTTTAACTGTTTAGGTACACACCAGTACGTTCAGATTCAGTTATGGGAGAACTCAAGTTATCTGAGCCCACTGATATCATTCTCCCTGGTAACTAATCCGCTTGGAAGAAAGCAAAGCGTCATAACTGTGGTTTTTGTTGTTTTAATACAATATTTGCTTTTGCCATGTTGGATTTTTATTTGATAAGAAACAGAACTTTTAATTGCTATGAAGAAGACACAATAACATTTTACATGCCTGACTTGTATTCTTAGGGTGTGTTTGGTTGGAGATAATAATATATTGTATTGGTAATCTATCTTTTGTTACTGACATTACATTATTTGGTTCATTAAGTAATGAAAGATTACTAATATTTTATTACCTAGTTAATATGACAAGTAATATAGGTTTTAATTTGATTACTTTTTTTGCCTTAGGTATTAATAGATTACATTGGTAATCTTAATTTTATTATAATTTTCCTATTATATAATAAATTTAGTTTAACATATTAAAAACATTCAAGTAAAATAACATTGCAATATTTTTTATTACCATTAATTGAATATAATAATTATTTATGCACACAAATTTACCCAAACGTATTATTCTTTTATACTCATTAATTATTAAGATAATCTATTTTTGTGGTAATCTTTCAATTTTAGTAATAAAAGATTTCTCAACCCAAATGCACCATTAGAGTTACCTTATTTATTGAGAATAATTCATGGGGCTATTTTGAGCTATTTTTTTGCTTTTGTTTGTTTATGGAATATGTACAGAACTTCATATTTATGGTTATAATTGGTTGGAATATTATTGACATCTCTCGGCTTAGCTTCAAATTTTGAAAACATTCCCTCCCGTTTTCGAAATATTTCTCACATCTCTTGCTGTTATCTCCAGTATATTCCCTAATGGCAGAGGAATATCCAGATAATTGTTATCAACGTCAGGGGAGCTCAAGGGTCTTTTGATCAAGTTAACTGTTATATAATGTTGAGAGAAGTTCAGGAAAATTTGCACTCACTGTAGAATGAAATAGAGTTTTGGTGAAGAAGTTCAGATGCATCAACATATGGTTGCTTGATTGTATTTATTACACATGCACCTGCCGCTACACTACTCCCCCCTTTTCCTTTCTTCCTGTCTCCCCCATTTTCTGAGGGATAATCTAGTGAAGATCCTTTGTTTAACATGATAAGATTGACAAATGATTTCAAACCTTTAAACTGAATATTTGGAACTCTTTCCAGCATTTTTTTTGTTTTGTTTTTTTCCATTTTCCTTGCAAGTAATTATCATGTTCACTGTTTTATGCCGTAGCTTGAGTTTTCCATGTCCTTCGGGCCAACTTGTTCAAGTCTAAATGCCAGAAAGTCATCCTAGTAGACTCTGTTGTAATTAGCTTGCTGGATTCTATTAATTGCTTGATGATATGTGGTATTTGTAGCTTACTGTATGCATTATAGCTTGAAGTATTAATTTGAATCGGATATTGTACTGCCGCCCAGAGCTTCCAAAAGTGGAGATGCTTGCTCTCACTGGAAAGGCCATGGAAGGTGATGTACTCACTGCTGTTGAAGTTATCCCAAAGAGTGAAGTTCAGCAATTTGTGTGGAGCAAGTACAAGAAAGATGTCCAATATCAGTGGTATGACATTGCATCCTTTGATGCTACAGCATGGTTTAAGTTAGATGTTGTTGCATCAGCTGCTAGCATCACTTCAGTGCTACAATAATTTTCTTTAAAATTTTCATTTTATTTCATTAAGGGAGTTAATTTTAGAATAAGCTGTCAAGTGTCAAGTTATAAATGCCGTTGGAAGTTAGTTTTTTCTCTTTCTTTCTCTGCCACTTATTCTTTTTTGGTGATATCTCTGAGCCAAGATTCACGGTGGGAAAATCTGTTTTCTGCTTTCTGTAGGATTTATCCTCAATTGCAATTCAAATGTTGCTGTACTATTCACTGGTTATATGTAAAATCAATATAACTTGAGGATACTCTGCAGTTTTGGTATCTAGAGCTTTTGTTTGAAGATAAATCTTTGCATGTACAGATCATATAGCCAATCCGTTGTACTAAAGTTCTGTTTTTTTTTTTTTTAAACAGCTCTTGACTCCTGACTATAGGGGTGATCAGATGTTTTAGTTTAGTGGATACTTTATCCACTTATGTATCTCTCTTCTTCTCAAAATAAAAATTTCTGTTTCCTATAAAAAAATAAAATCAATATGCAGGAGAATTAGTGTTCATATTCAGTTATCATCTCAGGCCTTTTTATATTGAATTTTTTAATCTTTGTTTTATTACTCATAATCTGGGGAAATTGTCTTGCTGGCTGTAGTTCCCTGCTGAAGTTATAAATTTATATGGCTTTTTTATTTTTATACAATTAATGCAATGTTGTCTTTTAGAAATTGTTGTCTCTGTTCCAAATGTGATGCGAAGAACAATGCAGGTTCTGTTCATCAGAAGGGGATCATAAGTCTTTTGAACCTTTACCCACACAGCGTTCCTGTTCTTACAAAGTTCGGCTGGAGGATGTTGGTCATTGCCTTAAATGTGAATGCATCGTCACTGATGTTTTTGGAAGGTCAAGTGACCTAGCATATGCTGAGACTGCCCCTGTAGTGCCAGGTTGTTTATGTTTCAAGTTAAATCATCTGGGTCAATATCTCTTTTTTGATTAGTTGACATGGTTTACCACAAACCTCTTGTCTGGAATGAAATGCTTATGGTTATATTTTCAAAGGTTACTCTTGCTTAAGTGTTAAAATGGAAGTTTCTATATGAGGTGCACAAATTTGCTGAATTTGTGTGAATAATATAAAAAATGTGTTTAATTGAAGTAACTACTTTGTATTCTTCTTTTATGTAATTGTCCAGTGGTTATTGTCAATCCCATGCAAAAAGGCCAGCTTTTACCAAGTTGTTAGTGTCCCTCACAGTATTATTTTCTTTTATGTTAAAGTTTTTGTAATATGCCAAAATACATTAGTTTAAAAGTCTTATGTTTTAGTAGATGGAAAATTGTTTTTTTCTTTCTTCGCTTTTCATGTTTAGTTATGTATTTATTTCTTAATTCTTAATCCTCATACTGATTTTTAATGATTCGTAAATTATAGTTTGATGAAAAATTTAGTTCTTTCCATCTTGTTGTTTTGGAGTTACTGCATTGAACTTTCTCCGTTTTAGAACAAGTCTGTCCTTCAGAAAGTTGTTATTTCTTTTGCTATGAAAACAATCTTTTTTCTTATTAACTGTTCTCTGACTAACAAATATTTGTCTTCAGGAATTCCAAGAATAGACAAACTGGAGATTGAGGGGAGGGGTTTCCATACCAACTTATATGCTGTTCGTGGAATTTATAGTGGTGGAAAGGAAGGAAAAAGTAGAATTCAGTGGCTAAGAGCAATGGTTGGAAGTCCTGATCTTATCTCCATACAAGGTAGTCTAAATTGTAAAATTTTTATTAACTGACTGTTGTCTTTTGCATATTGTCTTTGTATGTTTGTCTCATAGGATAATGTTGTAAAAATGGAAGAGGAGTAATGGTGATACTTATTGTTAAATAATAATCTAAAATTTGATTAGGGATATATATTTTTTGAAGGTGGTTTTTGTGTTTTAAAATCATTGATTGCTAAAGGTTAATTTTGACATTATAGGAGAGACCGGGAGGATGTATGAAGCTTATGCTGATGATGTAGGCTACAGGCTGGTGGCCATCTATACTCCTGTAAGAGAGGATGGAGTTGAGGGGCAACCTGTTTCAGCATCCACGGACCCAATTGCAGTTGGTAATTTGAAATACTCTGTCCTGTGAATTATTACCAATTCAAAATCTGAATGATATCCTTGAAAAAGTATCAAAATGGTATTCTTCTTCAGTAATATTGTTCAGCTACTTTTCAGTGATGGGATAATTTCTGAAGTTGTCTTCTGATCTGGTTGAAGGAACTGACATAAGTTTGTGCGACCTAACCTGACTCCCTATTAAACGAGTATAGATATTATCCATAGTATTATTTCATGAAATTATTTTAATTAGTTTGAATTTTTATTTCTGCCCCAAGTTAAACAGAATCTTCTATAAATGGCATGAGTCTTCCCTTACCGTTAAGTTACTGAATGATTAGAAACCAAGGAACGGTTCACATGCATTAGGTAATTGCTAAATTGGGAGGAGATAACTAGACTGATGAGACTTGTGGAAGCTTTATGGGGTAGAATCTGTTTGAGACCAGACTGGGAGTAAGCTTAAACTATAGGGGTTGGTTAACATGAAATTTGATTTATGCTCTATACGATCTTGTTCTATTCTCGTCTCACAGTAGTCAAGAGGATGATATCTCTAAAGTTTATCATATAGTTTAGAAATATGAATGTTTTCATTGTGGTGACTACATTTTTTATTATTTTTGAACTGATACACTTGCAGAGCCTGATGTGCTTAAAGAAGTGAAGCAAAAGATTGATCTTGGTGCTGTGAAATTTGAGGTCTGATTCTATTTCAACTTTGATGTTGGGTTTTATACTTTAATTTTCTGATTTGTTAGCATTAATTTCTGTAATCCTTTACTCTCTTATTCAGTCAAAGTACTATATGTAAGTATATATTTTTTGACAAACACAAATGGGCACCATATAAAACATCGATGCTTTATTCTAACCAGATAGGCTAATGGTGTTTCTTAGGGTTTTGTACCATTTAATTTTCCTTAAGAAATTAAGGAAAAATAATCCGTTACACATTAGAAAACAGGGAATGCATCCTAAATAGTAACCTAGAGAAAAAAAAAGTACAAAGTTATTATGACCTAGTGTACACCAAGTGTATGGGATTTGAAAATTCATTGTATGTTGGTCTTTTGCAAGTTTGTAGGCTGTAATGAGGTACTTTGAAAATTAAACTACTTACAAGAAACAAAGTTGAACTACAAGATTTTGTTAGACAGTGCTAATCCACATGATAGTACGTTTTAGTTGTTTCCTACATAAAGTTCAGAATGCAAATTGGAAGTATGTTTCAACTTTTAATGCAAATTGGAAGTATGTTTTAGTTGTTTCCTACATGAAGTTCAGAATGCAAATTGGAAGCATGTTTTGGTGGTTTCCTACATCAGGTTCAGAATGCAAATTGGAAGTATGTCTTAGTTGTTTCCTACATCAAGTTAATTGGCAGATGAAATATGAATATCCAAAATTTAAGGGACCTCTTGGTGTTTTATGTTTGTCAAGTTAAGCAAATATGTATAAATAAACTTACCGTGTGATTGCTCCATCATATCTGAATATTATTACCCTTCTGAGACTCGTTGCTTGATCTTAAACAGGTATTATGTGACAAAGACCGGACTCCTAAAAAGGTCTTGCCAATTCTCTCTCCAGATTTTGTAATCTAATTGTTGAAACAATAATAATTATTATACCAATCGCATTTTAAATTTTGCAGGTTCCTGGAGAGGGTAGTCTTGAAAGAAGAATTCTAGAAATTAATAGAAAAAGAATAAAGGTTGTCAAACCAGGTTCCAAGACTTCGTTTCCAACTACCGAAATCCGTGGAAGCTATGCTCCTCCATTCCATGTAGGTTTCTTTATAAATTCTAGATAGCATCTCTAAATAATACTTTGTTTTTATTTTTCTGTGTTTATGTACTTAAGGAAAGCATTAAGAGTCATGATTATGATGTGTGGCAGGTGGAGCTATTCCGAAATGACCAACGCCGGCTCAGGATCGTAGTTGATAGTGAAAATGAAGTGGATTTGATGGTTCACTCCAGGCATCTTCGAGATGTTATTGTTCTGACCATCCGTGGCCTTGCTCAGCGGTTCAATAGTACATCCCTCAATTCTCTTCTAAAAATAGAAACATAATTGATCTTAGGAGAAGTGAATACATATCAAACCTAAAATCTATTGTGCTTTAGGTTCTGAGGTATGCCAATTAATTTCTGCCTTTTTCACTTTTGGCTTCTGAATGCTAGTTTTCTTCCATGATTGTGTATTATCTTTTCCCAGTAAGAAGTGTTTGTCATACAGTAGTCAGAGTGTTCGGGTTTGTTCTGAATGTGTAAATTATTACATAAAATGATAATATTCAACTTGTTTTCAAGATCTTCCTTTAGGATGTTAGAACAGTATCTTGGCCATGAATACCATGATTTTCATTGCTTACCTAGCCAGTTTGAATTTCAAATTATAGTCCTGTATACAACGAAAGACAGCACTTACTGTAACATTCTGAAACCTATTCTCTGCTATTGTTTGGTAAACTTCAAATGTTTGATTCAAGAGATGCGTCGGCTGCCTTTGCAGCCTCTTTAGATGCATCATACGACGCATGAAGTGCCACGAAGAGATAGTAAACAAGTAAGATGCATGTCCAGATAATGAATCTCATGAATGAGGGGCCATCAATGGAACCCATGATGAAAATATTTGCAGCAATGCAAACTGACGGCAGCCATGGAAGTAAGGGAACTCCCCACAACTTTGGTTTCCTTGCTTGCTTTACTGTAAGTTGCAGGGCAAGTGTAGCCAAGAACCAAATTGGCACTGTTACTGTGTATCCAATCCACCCATTTTGGTTCAGTGCCCAGAGAGCTGCTGAAGCAATAGAGGCTCCTATTATCAGAGCCAGGAATCCAATGAGCTTTAATCTGTCAGATTCTGAAGTTTCACCGGCAACATAATATCTCCTTACCAGCAGTGCCATGGCCACGAGTGTGAAGATGAACAAGGTTGAAATTGAAAGGAGGTTTGATAATACATCTAAACTTGTGAAAAATGCCACAATGGAGTTTGCAATGGTCATGATAACCGTGGCGTTAACTGGTGTTCCAGTTTTCCCATTTATGGCTGCAAGAAATGGTGGGGCCATATGTGTGCGCCCGATGTGAGTGAAGTACCGAGCTTGGCCGATGATGTTAGCCAGCAAGACGGTGGTCATACCCTTCAATGCACCCAAGGCGACAATGTACTTAGCCCAGTTCATGCCAGCAGCTTGAAATGCAATGGTGAAGGGAGCGTCAACATCAATCTGATAGAAAGGCTGCATAAGGCACAATGTTGCAGAAAGAATGCAATAAGCTGTTATGGTGATCACCATGGAACCAATTAGACCAATGGGGATATCTCTACCGGGGTTCTTAATCTCCTCACCTAGAGTTGCTACCCCATCGAACCCAACATAAGCAAAGAAGAGGACAGCTGAAGCTTTCAGAATACCTCGAACACCATTGGGCGTGAAGTTGCCATAATTGGCGGGATCAGCTTGAGTAAGGCCAGTTATCAAGATGAAAACCAAGATTATGATATGCATAATAGTGGCAATGGAGTTGAATCGAGCTGCCCCTTTCGTGCTTAAACAAGCGCCAATACAAACAACAATTGAGACAATAACTGCAATTGGGTCTAAATGACTGTAATCTGATGCAAAGGAAGACATATTAAATCGGAAACTGTTTGGGTCATGGTTGCACAAGGTAGCAAAATATGAAGTCCAGGACCTGGCCACGCTAGCACCCGCAACTACATACTCAAACAGTATGTTTCCAGCAGCAATGTAAGCAATAAAGTCACCAAGCTCCACTCTCAGATAGGAAAATGACCCTCCGGCCACCGGTAACTCAACTGAAAACTCAGTGTAACAGAAGACTGATAGTAATGCAGATAAACCTGATATAAGATAAGAAAGAGTGACAGCAGGACCTGCATTATTCCTAGCAGCTTCACCGGTGAGGACAAAAATACCAGCACCCATCACAGCACCCATGCCAAACCAAATGAGATCCCACCAGTTGAGGCTTTTTTTCATCTCATGGTGACTGCGAGCTCGCATTTCGTGTATCTCAAGGTTGTCGTCGGAGCGTGCCAGGAGACGATCCTTAAGCCTAGTTCTGGTGCTGGACAAGGCCTTGAGATAGTTTCCCCAGCTCTGGAATGATTCCTCTGGCAAGAAATCTTGTTTTGTGCATCCACATCCTCTCTTCTTGAAGCCATTCCCATTGCCATTGCCATTGCCATTGCCATTCACACTCACCATTCTCTACTCTGCAAAGAAAATTAAAAAACCAAGACAGGAATTTTTTTACTTTGTCGATAAGAGGGACAAAATTTGCAATTAATTCTGGTCAGCTTTGGAGAAAAGTGTAAGTGAACTACTAACAGGTAAGTATAGAAGGCATAGATGATTAAACACAAGTTTTACAAAAAATCCAGTGGATAATCCCCGATCCAGATGTAATTCATAGCATAAAAATATGCTTTTTTTTTTACTCAATTAAGTTCGTAAAATCTGTGAAGCAATCTAGGATAAGGATTGTTCATGTGGATCTTTGATCCAGGAGTTAATCCTTATCATTTTTATACATAATGACCTCAAATTTTTATTCAAATATTAAAATTTAAACCTTCTATACAGTATAATTATCATCTCGATTATAGAAAATGAATTATTTTATTGGATGGTTTAACAACTTCTTGTCAAGAATGAAAGGTACTTTCAGCAGAAGAAAAAAAAAAAAGTCAGAAAGAATTAAAATATAATATAAAAAAGCATATTGCTTGGCGGCGTATCCGGGGATGAAGTAAAATATACAACAATAAAAGAAAGAAAGACAAAGAGATACTTTTGTTTTGCATTACGGGTTTATACATACATATGGAATGGATTACCAAATCATTGTTTGCTGAATAGTGTTTCTAAGAAAGAAAAAGTACAAGCATGTTTTATTTTCAGCATTCCAAAATTGTAGAACAAAGCATTATTAGTATAAAGACAGTTCAAGTAATTAAATAATTCAACAAAGTTTTCTCAATATTTTCACCTAATTATAACATATTTAAGAATATGCAAAAACTCCGTAAAATTATCTTGCGTTATCTACAAAATTCAACAAGGGATATATATAAAATTTACTAATAAAAAAAAAAGAAAATGAAATTTAAGAAACGGATGCATTATTTTGTCACTAATATTTTCCCTCAACAGAACCCAAAGGAAAAAAATAAATATTGCAGCAATGGAAGCGGTTATACAAAAATATACAAATAATTGAAAGAAAATATAAGAGCAAGCTTGGTTGTTGTTTGCGGGCAGTTTTTTTCCGCTGCGCTTAGATTATTTCAGACTTGCTCGTTGGTTTTTTTATTTAATTTTTACTCTCTCTCTCTCTCTCTCTCTCTATATATATATAAGAGCAGGCATATGTATGCATGTGAATGTGAAAATAAAGGGAGAAGGAGAAGACAGAGAGATAGATACCTAGAGAAATGACAGCCAACGAAGAAGTGGAGGTGAATGAGGAACAGCCTGGTTAAGCCCTGGTATTTATAATGCCATAATCAGATATTTTAGCCTTTTTCATTAATTGGTTACTTTATTTTATATTATTACTTAAAATGATAACACAAATTTCGACTTTGGTCATATATGATCTAGAAAATTACAATTAGTTTTTTACTTGAGAGGACTTCCACTTAAAACACTCCTCTCATTCATTTGTTGCTCAAATTTTCAGAAATAATATTATTGTGTAAGCTATAATACAATACAAAAGATTTTATGAAATAGTATAAACTATATGACATAGCTTTTTATATTAGAGCCTTTTAAAGATGTTTCCACACTTCTCGTAGAACCACTGGTGCAAAGCATTAGTTTTAATCCAACTGGTAAAGTTCAAGTCTTCGTGGTCAGGAGAGATAAACATGACTAAATATAATGTAATATCTCTTCACTTTCATTCTTTCCGGAGGTCAGTCAAGTTCAATTCTATAATGACAATATTCTGCCACTCGGGTGGTAAATTTCTTACGTTAAATTTAAATATAATCCCATATTACGATTTAAATTGCATGCATGATTTTGTTATGTGTGCCAATGGCATTTGCTTCTTTCTCAAGCGTAAAAGGAGTATGAATAGAATAGTTATACCCACTAAATAAATCATTCCAAATTGGGCATCCACATGATATGGAATAAGTGTTAACTGGTGGGACATGTTTTATACTTGTCAATTAGTCGAAACCTTAGTTGTTACTTTCATCAATTGGACACTTCTTAGTGGGATGTGTTCTATGTTTGTCATGACAGTATATTCCACTAGTCTATTATTTATGCCTTCCCAACCAAGTATATGAAAATCATTTTAGTAGATTTTACCTTGAAAATTCAGTTAACTATCTATAAATAATTAAGTCTCATATAAAGATTATTAGTGATCTATCCTTTTACAAAAACAAAAAAAATTGATGTATTTGTACTTGAATTGCATTGGGTGATGTATCAAAAGATAATTATTCTTTCAATCTCTTATAATCAAGTTTGATGTATGTCTTATTTTCTGTTGTTATAAATTTTCCTTTTCAGCAATTTAATTTTAATAAAAAAAACCCATTAAACATTAAATTTTTGTTCAATAAATTGCTGTTTTAGTTGTAACAAGAAGTAATTCTTAAAAAAAACAATCTTCAGAAATTAGGAGAGGAACTTGGAAAGATCTAGTTAGATGCTCTCTAATAAAGCCACCACAATAATTAGTGCAATAATGTAGAGAATTTCCATCCTCTTTGACCAACAAAATCAAGAATGAAATCTATTGACTCAACCTTTTTTTCTTTCATCTTTACATTGACATATAAAATTAAGACATTAGTGGAAAGAATATATAGTAGCTTTTAATTAACTAAGTGTTTTGGATGCATTAAAGCCACCTTTTGGAAAAATATGATAGGCATGAGACAATGGGAATAAATATTATTTGATAATATTCCATTTATTATAAAATTGGTGGGTATAATATTAGAATTATACGATAAGATTGAATCGAATAAAACAGATTATTTTATTTCGTAATTATTTCATTGGATTAATTCTAAATTCTATCGTTGGACTTTTCCACTAAAAAGTTACATATTGACCTTTATATATATATAGAATAAAATAATAATTTAAATATTAATAATAATATATTATCACTGTTAATAACTAAATTGATATTCATTACAAATAAATACATATAATATATTTCTTTTTTGACCAAAAAATTTATTCTCACCCATAATTTGATGTTTTCCCAAAGTCTTATATGCTAAGTTTGTAAAACTCAATAACTCATCCTTCAGGTGTTAAACTTAAAAGATTTTGTTAGTTTAAGGGTAAAATAACCATTTTGTTCTTCATCCAATTAAATGACCAAAATATCCTTTAATGAAAATGATTATTTTAACCTTATACAATTAAATAATTAAATTATCCTAAAATAAAAATGATCAATTTACCCTTATATAGTTAAATAATTAAAAAATCCTAAGAATATAAAAGACTTTTTTACCCTTAGCCAGTTATAAGGACTAAAATACCCTATTACTTAAATGACTATTTTACCCCTCATTTGTGAAATTACCATAATAACCTTACTATAAAATATTTATTACTTGTGTTTATAAATATTACCCTTAAACATTATTGAAACTCTTCATTTTAGGTTAAATGGGTTAAAAAGTTAATTGATTTAATATAAAAAAGCAACTCTAAAATACAGATTCTAAAAAGCTGGAATACAAATGCTCGATTACTATAATATGAAAACAGATTTGATGATGATGGTATATAGATTGTGAATGACGAGAGATGAGAAAAGAGAGTATAAGTTGATTTAGAAACCCCAAACTTGACATACCCAAAGTGGTAAATCAAAAGATCTTAACAACATCTCAAAATTGGTGGAAGTCTAAAATGGTAAATCAACAACATTTAATGGAAAATTGAATAATTTCGACGAAATCCAAATGCTAAAATTTGTTTGTTTGCTTGATTGTTATATCTTTGTGACAATGTGAGCAAAACAGGGAGATTGTGATGAATGATACATGAAAAAGGAGAAAAAAACACCTAACTTGGTTTAAAACCCAAATCATTTAAGGTCGAACAACATATTACCACCCAAGGTTTGCTTAATGACAATTATCATCCGTAAAGGTTTTAAAAACTAAATATTCACTCGTTGACTAAAGTCAGTGTAATATCCCAAGGCAGGTATGTTTTACAATGTCATTTATGCTCTTAAATAGTAATTACAGTTGAAAACATAAAAGAAAAATGATTAACAAGGGCATTAAATTTTAAGTGAGCTTATTTAACCAACTTTGTTAATTAAGGGTAAAATGGTCTTTTTACAAAGAATTAAAGGTTAGAATGAAGATTAAAATAAAAGGACATGAAATAGTTTACATGGTTAGCAAGATTTTTTGGTAAATTGTCAAGAGGATGTAAAGGTTATTTTTGTAAAATATGAGGGGTAAAATGGTAACTTAAATAAAAGAGTTAATTTTTTTATATATTTAAAAGTCATACCAACATTCCCTTGCCTCTTTTACCCTTCATAGCTAAGTAAAATTACAAGAATAGCTTGGTTTTGATGAAATTAAGAAATAAAGGCAAGGGCATTTTAGTCACTTAAAAATTTGGCATTAAATGCAAAAGATAAATATGCATAAAGGTGGTTTTCCTTCTTCTTCCTGTAGCCAAACCTTCACCCTCTTATTCTCTCCATTTTTGCTTTATTCTGAGTTCAATTTAAGGTAAATCAAGGAGTTTTTAAGAGAATTTTTAGAGAAAAGTTGAAGAAATTAATTGATCTTCTTAACTAAGACAAGAATTTCAAGAAATTTGATATAATTATGCATGAGTTTATGATTTCATATTCTTTCATGGTGTTTTTAGGTAGGAGAAACTAGGAAAGGCGGTGAAAAAGAAAAAAGAATAAGGATAATCAAACTAAGGTAAGTAAATTATGCTTTTAGAACATTTACCCTAAACTTTAATAAAATTAGGGTTTGATAACAATTAGGGTTTTATGTAATTGACACGTATATATTGCAATTTATATGTTCAAGAGTGTAACTGAGTTGAAATAATGTTGAAAGGTTGTGAAGTTGTGACATGTATGTATGATGTAGATTATACCATGTTTGGAAACTTACCATACTTTGAGTATTGGTTAAATCCTTATATAGAATTATGTTTTAATACATATTTAAGGATGATATACAATGTTAAATTGAAGAAAGCTTAGGTTAATAGAAAGTGATAGTTAGACCTTAACTATATTAGAGAATTATATATATATATATATATATATATATATATATATATATATATATATGTACACTTTTGGTGCAACTAGTATATATAATTGGCCTTTTATGCATAGCTTCAGAGTGTATTTAACTACATATTGCAATTTCATATGAACATCCAAACAAGAGTCACATGAGTTACAGAAACAAAGTTTATATTTATGTGTTTAATTATTACTTTATACACATGGTTTTCAGAGAAGAGTATTTATATGTTTTGTTTTATGAAGTAAACTAATTATAGAATTTTCTTATGACTGATGCAATGAATAACCCACAGAGTAGCCCTACACGTTTGTTGTTCTTAGTGAGCAACCCTAGAGTAAAGTTTACTATAGTCCGATAGAGTGCATGTAGGTTGAGGACTGTAGACAGAGTTAGATTTTATGGCCATGACTCCTCATCCTTCAACCTAGACCGGTCAACAGAAAAAGAAAAGAGTTTTTAGAAAAAATGTTAAAGAATTTCTAGACCTTTATTTGTTTTAGAATCTTAGAATATGCATGACATGTTTAGTACAATTCATTGCATCACATATATGCACATATTCAGTCATATGATGCATATTCAGAGTTTCAGAGATTTCAGAGTGTTTAGAGAAGTGCTGATATAAGCAGAAATGTTAAAGTTATAGTAAAATGAGAAAAAATCAGTACTAAGTTTTCTAGATTAAGTTAACTTAATTCACTTACTGAGTATTTTTTAATACTCATCCCGTGATTTTATAATGTTTTCTCTTTAGGTGCGAGTGGTACAACTGTTGGGAGAGGTCACTCATGTGCATGAGCTGGTGGCACACTTGATATAGGACTAATATGTTTTTCTGAGATATATATATATATTAACTAATCTTGAAGATGAGTATATGTATATAAGAGTAATATATTATTAGCCAAAAAACATAATTTTATTTCCGTTGTGTGTATGTCGGATTGTGTTTATCATTAAAATTGTAAAAATAAAAAATTCAATCATTAGATAGGACTGGTATTTGGTTAGTTGAAAATTTTGGAGTGTTTTTTTTTTACAGGTTTATTATTCCCAGGTTGACTATTTTTAAGGAAAACTCTGCCATATTTTTTTTTATTTTCTTGAAAATAATTTACTTGGGTGGCGGTTACAGTCAGAGAGCTATTTTTGCATTTTTAAATTAAAAATAAATTTTATAAAAATATTTAAATTTAAATTTAAATTTAAAATATAATATAATATAAATTTAATAAATTAATAAAAATTTAAAAAATAAAATAAATAATTAAAAAACAATCACCACCGCCACCTTTAACCTCGCCAGGTAGTAAAAAATGATCACCTAGTTCTATTAGTGGTTAGATATGGCTGTCACGAGGTTTATGTAGGTTACCACAACCGACGACGCTGACTACATTTTTAATTAATTATTTAATTTTTAAATATTTTTTAAATTTTTTATTATTTTATTTTAAATTTATTTTTAATATTAATATTATTAAATTTTATAAAAGATATTTTAATATTTTATAAAAAAAATATGGATATTTGACTTTTTAAAATTTTATAAATAAGAATTTGTCATTAAATAACTTTGATCGGTAATATGTCCTTCGGTCATCATTTAATTTAAACTTTAAATTTTAAACACATTTCAGAAAACCCAACTATCAACACTCAGTCCACGCCCAAAATCAATTTTAGTCAACCTAGCTACGTATAATCTATATCCAAACCAAGTCCAACTCAACGAAACCCGATCCACTACTCAGATCCATACAATTAGTTTAACCCAACCCAACCCAACCTAGCCTAGCTACGTATAATCTATACACAATTTTATAAACTGAGTTTGTTGTTGTATTCTACCATCCAAACCCAACCTCTCATAAGTCAAAATTAGTTTAACCCAATTTTTCAATTGAGATTTGTATTAAAAATAAGAAAGGAAAACAAAATAATAATATTTAATTAATTGATATTAATTAAGTCAAAGGACGTAATTCCTCCCCAAGTTTTTTTAAATGGTTCTTTCAATTTTTAAACATTCAAACATATATTCATTGAACAAGTTCAATAATTAAATTTGATGACTAATTATTAAATATTAATAATTAAATAAATATTTTTTAATTTAAAAAATAAATGGGGAAGAAAATTTTATAAAAATAATAATAAAATAAATTTTGCTGAAGAACTGGGTCGTGAAGGTCTCCAGCATTATTTCTGTTCGCCAAGGAAGCTTCATTCTCTTCTATCTCCGGACAAAGCTGGGGCTTTTCTAGGGTTCGGTAGTCTCCGTAACCAAAATCATGCTAAGACACAACACACACCGCTACTCCTTACGGCAAATATGAGCCAAAGCTTCGAAAGTTTTGTAAAGCATTCACACGCCCAAAAGCAAAACCCAAGAGCGTCCAAGGTTTCTGTGGCGTCAAGCTTCAATCTGATACAAAATCTTCCCTCCTGCCCCCTAAAAATTATTGAGTTAATGGTAGGAGAAACAAGTATGGTGGCATTTTTCCTTCGGTTTTACGGGCTTTACAGTCTGATGATGATTTAGAAAATACCCTTTGTTCATTGTGGAAATCTTTGTCCGAAAGAACAGACTGTGGGTCTTAATGAGAGAGAGTTATTGGCGCCTATTAGTTTTTCGAGTTCCAGCCACTTAGTTTGACTTTTGAGTGATCATCGCCTCGCTGTTTTTATTTTTTTAATTTGAAAATTTTTATATATTTTAAATTTTATATTAATATTTTAATACAATTTTATATTTTTATTATAATTTTATATTTTTTCTTTGATTAGATGATAAGTGTGATGGGATTAAGTCTTTCGACCAATTAATTATGATAATGATTAAGATAATATTTGATTAATTAAAAGGATAATAATGGAGATTTCAATTTGAAAATTAAGATGTTATCTAATTAAGATAATATTTATACTTGATTAAGAATAATCTTTATGTGAAACTAAGATTGCAAAAGCGAAGGTGAAAAATTATTGCCTTAGATTAAGTTCTCATTTTACCTGCTTTTCCCTCACTTGTGTACCATGAATTGTCATATGCTCACTTGTAACACTTTGAACAAGAATTGAACACCATAACAGATTGTAAAAGCAACCAAACACTTCAAGAACTACTATACCGCACTTCATTTACAAAGACTTCTTGTTTAGGTGTTTAAATCCAAATCCTTCTTCACAATATATATATATATATATATATAGATTTATCAATCGAAAACAGAAGCAAACATTTCTAATATGACTAACAAAGTTTTCTAAGTACTAGGATATGCTGAACCTTTATTACCATTAAAGCCCGAATCTGTCGCAGAAGAGACAGCGCCCTCTTCAACCTTCTTCCATCCTTCTCCAATTTTATTATTCTCCCCCGACGCCTTTGCTGTGTCATATGAAGCATGCAATCCGAAGAAGAAATAGTAAATCATTAAAATTGCGGTCCAAATACCAAACCTTTCAAAGGATGCCTTATCAATTGAACCCAGCAAGAAAATGTTTATGGCAATGGATGCAGATGGGAGCCATGGCACCAATGGCACACCCCAAAGTTTTGGATCTCTAGCATGTGGAACAAAAAGCCAAAGACCGATTGTAGCCAAGAGCCAAATCGGTACAGTAATCACATAACCAATCCAGCCATCTGTGTTTGTACCCCAATAAGCCGCGGTGGCGATTGAAGACCCCAGGATGAGCAGAAGGCATATTATGAGCTTGTTGCGATCAGCTGAAGTTGTTACTCCACTGACATAGTAACGGCGAACTAGAAGAGCCACGGCCACAAGCATGAAGATGAACAACGTGGAAATCGACAGAAGGTTGGACAATATTTCAAGCTTGGTGAAGAAGGCAATAATCGCAGTAGCAGCAAGCATAACGACGGTGGCATTGATCGGGGTCCCGGTCTTTACATGAACCTGAGCTAGCCACGGTGGCATCATGTGGGTTCGGGCAATGTGAGTGAGATAGCGAGCCTGACCAACAGCTCCAACTAGCAAAACTGTGGTCATACCTTTCAGTGCACCGGCTGCGACGACGTACTTAGCCCAGTCCCACCCAATGGCCTCAAATGCTACAGAAAATGGAGCATCGGCATTAATTTGTTTGTATGGTTGCATCATGCACAATGCTATTGCGAGCAAACAGTAGGCAGAAATGGTGATCACCATGGAGCCAACCAGTCCAATGGGGATATCTTTAGCAGGGTTTTTGGTCTCCTCGGCCATGGTTGAAACCGCATCGAAACCAACATAAGCGAAGAAAAGTACAGCTGAAGCTTTGAAAACACCACGGGCTCCATAAGGGGCAAAGTCGCGGTAGTTATTGGGGTCAGCATTTATGAAACCCGCTATTATAATGAAGAGAATAACGATAACATGGATCACAGAGGCAACGTAGTTGAAGCGTGAGGAGCCCTTGGTGCTGAGAACCGCCAAAATGCAAATAATAGCTATAACAGCAACAGCAATGGGGTCGAGGTGGCCATAGTCGTCCGGAAGGCTGTGGGCGATTATGCGGAAGTCATCTGGCTGCTTGTTGCAGAGTGTGGCAAAATAAGATGTCCATGACCTGGCAACGGCGGCGCCACCTATCACATACTCGAGGAGAATGTTACCGGCGGCAACAAAAGCCATAAAGTCACCCAACTCTATTCTTAAATATGCAAATGAACCGCCTGAAACAAATTACATATCAAAGCAAATTGTTAAAAGCCATCTTTAAAGATTTAAAAGAACCCACAAATGCAAAATAAAGAAGACAAAGAAGACAGTATATTTCATCGTCCATAACTCTGAAGGTACAACTGTGTGAATGAAATCGATGTGTTCACATAAACAAGTCAAAAAGGCATTCATTGAAAGCAATGGGAAATAATTAGAAATAAAATATCTTTTCCCTTGTGCTGTTGGAAGTCAATGGCGACCACATGCACCTTATCACACTATGAGTCCATAATATTTCATGGTCAACTTTCGTACAGGAATCACTGCAAATATTAAAGAGTCCCGTGATGCCTTCACATGCGATAATCATTATCTTACAATACCAAAAATAAAACATTCAATAAAAGTGAAAATGATTTTTAATTATTTCCTAAATTTAGACAAATTTTCAGGATTATATTTTCTCAAAATTTAATGTATTTCTTTATCTAAAAAAAATATTGAATTTGATTTCAATATCAAACCATTTAATTTCCGGAAAATCCAAAATTCCTTTGGACTTATCAAAAGGATAGTTCTAATCATATCAATATTGTAGTTTTATCCATCTATTTACAGAAATATCCAATTCAACAGGAAAAGAAAAAGACAAATATAAGGCCTTAATGAGAGTAAAGAATACATGAGATAATTTCAAGGAAATATAATTAAAAAAACGTATTCCACCATGTAAAATAGAATTTATTATTAATAATTATTATTTTAAATATATCAAAATATATTATATTACCTGCGACCGGAATTTCTACTGCAAACTCGGTGTAACAAAAGACGGAAAGCATAGCCGAGAAACCCGAAACTACGTACGACAAGACGACGGCGGGGCCGGCATCGTCTCTAGCTTCAAGTCCGGTGAGAACGAAAATACCGGCGCCAATGACGGCGCCGATACCGAACCACATAAGGTCCCACCAGGTGAGGTTTTTCTTCATCTCATGTTGACTCCTGGCCTTGATTTCGAAAAGCTCGGTGGTGTCCAGTGATCGGGTCAGGACTCGATCTTTGAGGCGGAACGGCGTCTCCTTTAGTGCCTGAAAGTAGTTTCCCCAGCTCTGAAACGACTCTTCCGGTAAAAAGTCATTCTTCGTGCATGAACACCCTCTCTTTCTCAACCCCTCGTTTCCTCTGTCCTCGGTGCCCATGTCGAACTCTCTTCAGAAAACAGCCAACACGAGAACAAGGAAAGCAGATTATGGTGTAATTCACAATGAATTGATTTAGGTTGTATATATAGTTGTTAGCCGGCAAAAGAATCTAAAATTATTATTTAATACCAAATATCAGAGATTCCAGAGTGATTTTATTGATTGATGTTACAAATAAAATATACAAATAAAACTACGTTACAGTTTCAAGACTTTTAATAATACTTTAGCTTGAAAGAATTAATTTCAAACAACCCTAAATATTTCAAAAATGATATATCTCTGTGCAGAAGACTTACCAGCAACGAAGGAAAGGGCTGACGAAGTAGAGAAAGAGTTGGAATTTTTCTTTTTACTTTTCCCGGAAAATGTAACCTCACAGCGGAATGTTACATGCAGAGCGTGAATAAATACTGCTTCTGGGTCAACCAGTCATAGCTGGCGGGTACTAGAAACTCTCCGATATAAACTAAATGACACAGCTGGGCTATCTTATTATGGAATTAACATCTAAATTAAGAACAGTGACCCCAATAATGATCGTTAATAAATAAATGAATCAGGCTGTATCGACACATGTTTTTTTGTTTCATTCTAATGGGAATTTTCTTTAATTGGTTAAATTAATTAATGGGATCATGTGTAATTGACGGCCGTAATTTCATCCGATTACAATGGCTAAACAAAAGATGGGTGTATAGTGTGCTTGACAAACCCATGTAATTTTAAGTTATCACATATGACACTTATATTATAGTTTTGGGTCAATAATGAAATCACCCCTAAGTATAATTAAATAATAATAGTAAATTATGTTTTTCCACCCAAGGTGTGACCTACCATCTTTATATGATATAAATAATACTTTATCACCTATGAAAAAAAAAATTAGGAAGTGACTTTATAATTTTATCTTTAGTATAAATTTTTTTTTAAATTATTGTATAATCCCAAATTTACAAAAATTATAAATAATCTTTTAAATATCCAAATTATTAAGATTCACACCTCCTTCATCTCTTTTTGGTTTTTGGCCAAATAATGATAAAGGATACCAGTAATTATATTAGTAGAAATATATATAAGATTATCAATGATGTATAATAGTATATTTGAAGCAAAATGTAACTTTTGAAAATGTTAGGATTGATAATAAAATTTTAAGGGGCTTTGGAAATTTCAAAAAAAATTTAGATGTGTTTAAATTTTAAAAAATTTAAAAAATGATAGATACATCTTTATAAAAATAGATAGAATGCAACAAATTAAAAATGTAAATATTATATTACAAAATAGTAGAACCATAATAATATTTTCAAAATATATGAAAGCGAATATGATAAATTCTAAAGGACCAATGTCACGGTTAGGGTTTGCAAAAAAAATTTAGGGTTTGATTTATGAGTTTTTAAACACTTTTTAAAATTAAATTGTCATGTTTATAATATTTGTTCTAATTTGTAAATGAGTTATTTTAATTTTTATATTAATATATGATGAAATTACTATTTTACCTTTAGAATGTTATTTTCTCTTTAAATAAAGTTTAATATTAGGTTGGAAAGTATTATATATGACAACTAAGTGTAAAAAAGTGTTTTTAGGCCTAACCTTAGGTGGAATTTACTCGATAGCAAAATTCTCTTTATGTCATAATGGTAAAAGAAATTTCTTGTTATTAAGTGTTTTTTGTAAAAAGATAAACAAAAATATATATCAACTAGGGATGGTAATAGGGCAAGGATGGACCAAATATTTAATCAACAATCCCGTCTCTATAAGGGAAACCTTTGGTCTTTCCTGCCCTAACCTCGGTACTAGGATCATATGGGATTCCTATGTAACACCCATGGGTATGTTATAAGGCCAAAGATAACAAATTCATACCAACTTTGTCCCTACAAGGGAAACCTTTGGTCTTTCTTGCCCTAACCTTAATACGAGGATAATATGAGATCCTTATGTAACACCCATGGGTATATTATAAGGCCAAAGATAGCAAATTCACACCAATAATACTAAAAACATAGTAACAAATTAATATATTAATTTATTTTATTTTTATAAAACATACATGCTATATTCAAATTATTAAAGATAAATCTAGATTCAACCTGATCTATAAAATGAATGTGCTAAATATCACTTCAATTATATTTCATGTCGATCCTAGTCAAACCCAAGCATATCATAATTTCGGAGGACACATTTCCCACACTTCCTTCTTCTAGACAAATGAACACAGCATTTGACAGGTTGTGAAATAGAAGAAGAGATTTTTTCAATAATTGAACATTAATTTAAGAGTGAATTACTGTTCCCACCCAAGGTTTGGTTTTAAAACACTTTTTTGCCTTAGTTAGCATGAATAATGTTTTTTCACCTAAAATCAAGTATGAATAACTTTTTTTAATCCAAAATCAAACTAATTAAAAAAAATTAGAAAGTGAAATTATCATTGTATCCTTACAATTATATTTTTAAAAATTATCATATAACACTAAATTAACAAAAATTAAAAAAAAACCCTTTAAATATATAAAAAGTCACTTGGTTTACTTTCCTTCCACTCTCATGAGGCAACCTTTTATATATGTTTCTTTGATGTGTTATTAATTACTTTATCTACATGAGGCAACCTTTTAAATATGTTTCTTTTTTTTTTTCTTAATTATTTATATATGAATCTATGAATAACGAGAACTTTTTTTGCAGATTACAGCTTAAAAATGCCGAGGAAAAGAGATATACGAACGATCTTTGAGGGGCAATCCTCACAAAGCGTTGAACCACCAAGTCAACATCAAGACAGCACCCTACCCACAGTTGGTAAAAGACAACATGATATTAAAAGTTATGACAATTTATTATCAAACATCATTGACTGATATGTTATTTTTCCTCATATGTGTTACAGGTCAGGACTCAGAAACAAGACGAAGGGGACCAACTTTGATATCGAAACTTTGAAATATGTCTCTGGGTGAGAAGGTCACGGTGCAGTTTAACGATATGAACCAAGGAGTAGGACTCGAAGCTCATGTGTTGGCTAGTTTTCTGGGGACTTTAGCAAGGAATTGTCAATTGCTCCCTTTAAATATACAAGATTGGAGGCGAATTTCTACATCAGAGAAAGAAAGGATTCTTGGATTTGTTAAGGTAAGATTGCATTATTGTCTACACATAATATCGTATTATTTATTACGGGCCCAATAACACAATTTAATACTGTATGCTTTTTTTCAGGCAAGGTTTACATACCCTTCATAAAGAGACAAATAGGTGTTACAGTCTCTGGGTAAGAAATAGAAAGACTATAGGTATGACTTGAAAGCAGAGTACTATGAACGGTATCCCACTATTGATGACCTTGTTAATAATGAACCAGATCGAATTCTACAAGATCAATGGATGACTCTCGTAACACAGTGGCATTCTGAGCAGGGGCGGGTAATATAATTTTTACTCTTTCTTGTCTAGTTACGTAATGATGAATTGTATCTTTTTATTAAATTTTTTTTTTGTTTCAAAGACGTAGCGAAACAAATAGAAGGACTCATTCTGTTCAAACAATGCCACATACTGGAGGAACAAAGATTATAACACGATTCATGAATGAAATGGTCAGTTTTTTTGCTCTTATTGTTAACCATATGATTAGGTCTTGTTATAATAGTATCTTTCTACATCCGAGGAACAAACATCAAGTGGTGAACAACCGTTACAGGCCAAAGTGTTTATAGCCACCCATCGGACTCGTAAAGATGGGAGACCAATTGATCAGGACTCTGTACACGTAATTATAAGTTTAGTTTCTATTACTTTATTTGTGGTTGTGATAAATTTCGTGTGATAAGACATTACTTTTTATAATGGGTTTAGGAACTCCTCCAAGAGAAGACAAATGAGTTACAAAGTTCTATCTAAGAGTCAAATGCAAGTCTTCCAGAGATGAAGGATAATGCATTTACTCAAGTGATGAGACCAGAAAGACATGGTCGAGCGCGTGGATTAGGATTAGGTCTAATACCTAACATGTACAAGGAATCGGTATCGACATTGACATCATTATCTCACTACTTAGGCGGCTCTTCAAGTGTGAATAATGAGGGGGACGACAGAATAAGAGTATTAGAAGATCAAATGAGAACACTGCAAGAAGCACTTGGAAATAGGATGAACACAATTAAATCTCAGTTGTCCAGGATTTGTGCATCATTGGGCTTGCCACCAGAGCAAAATAATGAGCCACCTAGTGGAGAGGTAATGTTTACAGGATATGTTCATATAACACGTTTCTTCAAATCAAGTAATTATATGAAAATTACTAACCATGAATTGTTCATTTCTGTGTCGTAGGTACCTCATCCATCAAGTAACCAGCACTCTCCAGATGAGAACTAGTAAGTTTGTATTTATGTTTTGGTGAATTATTTTCTATGTTTGAGAAATGCGTATTGGTGAAATCCAGTCGATTGGAGGGCTAGTTTGTATGTGGATATGAAGTGTTGAAATTATTTGATGTTTGTTTTATTTGTTGTTGGTTTTATTTGTGGTTTGAAATCCATGTGGGTTTATGAGATATAATTATATTTCGTGTCTTCTCATTAACTCTAACCGAAGAAGTTTACTGACACACTTTGTTAGAATTTCTAATTTGGAGGCGTTTTGCTTGTCATTGTCATTTTGCATCACTCATAATTATCTGTTACTAATTGTGCTTATTTGTCAATAATTTATTCTTGTGTTTGCATTTGTGTAAAGCGTAAAGCTAAATCTTATATTTTGTGGTTGAGACCATATGTTGGTACTATGTTGGATCTAGATAATGCATAAATAAGGATAGAATTCTTTATTCTGTTTTTTATATGAGAATATTTTATATTTGTAATTATATATTGTCGATACATCTATTTGCATACAATAAGACTATTAACCAAATAATTCGTACAATTTTGTGCTTTATTCTACGTTAAGTGACTATTAATAGACATTGTCTGTTATTATTGTATTTCGTTCTTCTAAAATCTTTTAACTTTTTTCACAAGGCATAATGTAAAGAGTTTTGGCTCCAACAAGCTTCATAACAATTTCCAAATTGTGTATCTAAACAATATTAGGATTAACAATTGTACTCATGTACGATAATAATTCTGATAATACTTTTTATCCAATATTTTATTAATGATGTTACAAGCATTTTTTGTATGTATTTTTAAATGGTATTATTTTGCGTATATTGTTATCAATTTATCTATAGTGTTTTGCATGATATTTATTATAAACAGGAAGTTTAATCAATAAGCAAGGAAAAAGGCTTATGAAACAGGCAAAATTGTGCCAAAAAAGGTATACAAATAAACGTTGTTATAACCTAAAAAATGCCGCTATAAATATATAAAAAATGCTGCTATAATCTTAAAAAACGCCGCTGAAAACATTACAAACTGCCACAAAATATTCCGTGAAAAAAAGTAAAAACACCGCTAAAACCCACAAAAATGCCGCTATAGGGTATTAATCCCGACAGAATATCGCGCGCCAAAAAACAGCGGGAAATAAATTGGCGGGTGTGGAGGAATTTACTGGCGTTTTGTAAACACCGGTAAAAGCTTGATAAAAACGCCACTATAGGCTTTGCACTTTTAGCAGCGTTTTTATATGGTTTTACCGGTGTTTTATAAAAACATCGGTAAAACTTTTACCGACGCAGCTTATACCGACGTTTGTGCAAATGCCAGTAAGATTATTTTCGGTGTTTATAAATGCCGTTAAAAAACCAAAAAAACGCCGCTAAAAACCCTTTCTGCTATAGTGTCACCTTTTTTTACCTTTCTATTTACACCTTTTTTTACCTTTCTATTTACATACAAGAGTGTTTTTTATGTTTAATCGTATATCAAAGGATTAACTATAACTCTTTTAAATATTAATTGCTTTTTTTAAAGTTTCGAGGAGGCTATTGAAAATTTATGAACAGTTATACGTTATTCTACATGGTCATTCACCATATCTAGTCTTACATTATAAACAATTTTATATGTCCTCGATATGACTATCTGATGTTCATCGATAGATTTTACTTAATCGACAAATGATCATGCATATCTTATGCACAATTATTTAATCAGTACAAATTTGTCTATCATGATAAAAACATAGCCATTATACCGAATCATTCTTATTTTCCTGTTAAATCAATCAAAACTGTATAGCATGTCCCAAATATAAGCATTGTGCATACAAAATTGATTATATGCCGCAATTCAACCCAAAACAACAATAGATAATACATTATCCTACTTAAGCTCCACTTTATAGATTTAATGTTGATTTTACACAGTGATGTCAGACAAAGGCTCTGTTAGTTGAAAAATGTATAACTTATATGAGAGAAATAAAATCGTGGATAAGGAAAGTGTAGAGTCCCATGGATGCATGCCCTTTTACTTTATTTTTTAAAACTATAATTGTTGAAACGAGCATTTACTGGATTCGTACAACTGATCGCCTTTTCAAATTATTTTACTAGTACATTATCTATTTAATTTATATAGAATAACATAAATGAACATACACTCTTTATATACACGATCATTTGATAACTGAAAACTCATATTTTAATATTTATTTATTTTTAAATATATTTGATAACCTCAAATTATTTTTTAAAAAAAAAAATTTCTCTTCACACATACTTAATCATTGTTTGCTGCAAAAGGAATAATTTAATTAAAAAACAATATGACATTTAATAATTAGAATGTATTATAATATTATTGGTAATGCATTATAATATTATTCGTATGGAATCATTCGTAAACTAAAATAACATGATCATTGATACTCATATGAAATCATGAAAATGGCACACATCATTGTCGGGAGTAAAATATTTAGCTAATTAAATTTGTGATAAATTTATTTATCAAAGTAATAAATATAATATTTAAAATGTTATAAGTAAAAGAGTATCATCTATTTTTTCCATCACATCTCTTTCTTTTTAATAATTTTTAGTAATATAAATTATCCCGTGAGATCACAAATATATATTTAATGAGTAATGTTTCCAATTAAAATTAAAATATTAACAATTTTAAAATTTTCGTGGGATTAAATAACTATGCCCCTATCGTGAGAGATATAATATTTATAGAAAATTAATTCAAATTGAATGAATCTTATTCAAATTACAATATATGAATTAATCAAAAGAAAAAGTCTGAGAATTGTGAACTTGATATGGGTTTGTAGTAGACTAGGAAAAGTCATAAACGGAGGTGCTGATTCCGGTGGCCGGTGGCCAGCGGCCCCAATTCCATCCCAGTTTTTGACTTTCTTATCAAGTATATCTTATCATGTGAGATTCTATTACCTTTTGTGTGAGGCTCTTTAGAAAATAAAATCTCCCTATAATTATTAAAAAATCTTATTAGAAATATTAAAAATCTTTATACAATATTATCAAAATCCCCAAAAGTATGGATTATTTATTACTTTTTGAATAAAGTCAATAAGTTTAACTTAGTTGAACACTCACGAAGAGAATCAAATATTATACTAATGGATAAGATAAAACTTTAACTTATTCTATAAAGCTGTCGTTTCGTTTTAATAATGATCTTATTCATTTTTTTTTTTATAATTAAAATAAATATTAAATAAATATTCAATTTGCACTGACTCTTTTTATAAACAGGTTGATACAATAAAACTTAAATTTTCTTGTTTAAGAAATGAGTTATATTGTGTCAAAACATGGCTCATTTCAATCTATTCACTATAACATAAGAGATAATTACCAGTCCTTTTTTAGCAACATGTATGCAAACATCGCTAAAAGATTTTGTAATCCCTTATGCGAGCATTTTAAGCGACGTTTATTGTAAGTGTCGCTATAATAACCAATTATAGCGACGTTAAAAGTAAATGACAGTGATGGTGTATTTATACACTATTGTTGAGTCATTTTATTAACGTTTTATAAACGTCGATAAGAGCAATTAAAAACATCGGTAAAAATCTATCATTTTCCCTAAATTACAAAACAATTTGCTCTCCCCTCATTTTCTCCCCACTCATTTTGTCTTTTGCCGTGCCACCGCTCGTCTTCTTTGCTTATTTGTTTGTTGTGAACAACTCCAACATAACCTCTTATCACATGACTCGTCTACATTGAAGTCATCGTTTTTCTTAAACACCGTTTGACTCATCTACACCTTAGACATTACCCCTCATCACCGTTGTCTACCATTGTCACGTTCTACTGTTATTCGTGTTGAAGTAAGGTATGTGTATTGCCATATTGTGAAAAAAATATTGTGGCTTTGGTTTGTTAAATAAATTCCAACTGATTGGGAAGCTGGTTTCCCTGAAAAGTTCTGAAGTGTGAAATTACTTTTATATGTGTATACTTTGGAACTTGCTTTTACATGTAATACCCATTTCTGTCCATTGAAAAAGGAAACATGTCAAATCTTGAAGTGTGCCTTACTAAATAACAATTTCTGTTTGTTGTTTTATGACAGTAACATTGAAAATGACTACCAGGGAATCAAACGAAATAGTATTGCTAAAAAAATTAATAAATATTTTAAAAAAAAAATTGGAGCAAAAAATATCACTATAAATTATAGAAACACCACTAAGCAATGCAAGTATAAGTTTGGTAATGGTTAAATAATGATAAAAAAAAGCAGGAATTTGTTAGAAACACTACTATAAAACCAAAAACAAGCACTGGTAGAACACAAAAAAAAAAAAAAACATTGCTATAAGTAAACAAACGCCGCTAAAAGTCATAACATATGCAGATATTTACATGCAAACGATGGTGGGAACAATGTTAGCTGGCAAAAACCAGGTTTTACCAATGCTTTAAAATGCCAATAAATACACAAAAAACCGCTAGCAATTTCCTGACATATAACATCATTTTTTGGGACTTTATGATCTATATTGACAACCCTTAAACCTTTTAAATTGATGTCAAATGGCACTCCAAAAACCCAACAAAGATTAAGGCCAAGCTCACACAAAAATAAGCAAATTTTCAAGCAAAACAACTCCAAATTTCAAGCTGATTCAACTCCAAGATTAGTCATAACTTTATTCAACTTCCAGCACATCAATGCTCAACATCAAACTCCACACATTCAACAACAAGAAAGGAAGGAATTCATGAGCAATTCAACACCAAACATGAACTTAAATTAGCAAGAAAACAAACCTCAAGTATAAAGGAAATTTTCATCAACTTGAGAGTGATCTAAGCATAAAGAATTCTTGACTCAAGCCCAAAGGATGCTTCCACCAATTTGAATTCAAGACTCACCAACTTGAATCTCCAGCACCAACTTCCTTCTTGCAATAGAAATTGGATAAAAGATTGATATTTGGTTGCCAAGAACACTAAGTTCTAAGAACATAAGGAAGGAAAACCAAAGCTCTCAAATTTTCATTAATTCATCAAAAGCTTTTTACAATGAGTTTGAGTTGCCTTCATATAGGCAAGCTTTAACCACGGTTAAATATAAGCTAAACCCTAGTTACTTAAAATACATTACAAGTCAATTAAAGAAAATATTAAAAAGAAAATTACAAAGGTATTAAAGTGGCCTAAAAACTAATTACAAAGCTCAATTAAATATAAACATAATTAAAATGTCATAATCTTGCATGCATGCATTTTTCCTTGATTAAATTGACTTTGATTTGAACTTTTCGATTTGAGTACTCGATCCAAATTGATTACTTAAATTCGATCTGAAGAATCATTGGCATTGAATCCGTATTGGAGGTCATTCGAAACTTAAAATATCAAGGATGTTGCTTTGAAGAAGTTTTGGGAGCTATGACATGCAAAACTAGCTGAAAAACAGGGGAATGGAAGAATGAAGGACAGAATCCAAGTGTCGCGGCGCCATGCCGTGGCATGCTTCATGCATGCGGGCAGCGCGCGAGCAAGTGAGCACATCAAGCACACGCATGTGCGTAGTGCGCGCGCCCACATTTGCGCGACAGGGTGTGCACGGGCGTGCGTGGGGTCGTGCTCGCCTAGGCTTTTTCCTTCTTCGCTCATTTTCGGTCTGATTTTTATCTGATTCGACTTCTGCTTTTTCCATCGGCTTCGTATGAATCCATTTGATGAATTTTGATATTTTTGTGTGCCGTTTTTGAAATTTGCAAGTACCAAGCATGATTTGAAGGCCATGGGAAAATTTATGCGAACGGATCCAAAATTTCTTGTGAATGCTCCGATTGAACCCGAATAAGCTGATTTTTCTAGTTTTGATGGCTTGAAGTGGCTTCAATTTGCTAAAGAGGCAATTTGGAGACACCAAAGCATGAATCGATGATAATATTTTCGAAATCACAATTAGACTCGCATTTGGATACATATCACTTTATTGGTATTTATTTAATTGTCAGTAAAACTTACACTGACACATGCTTTAATGATGTAAGAAAAAACGTCGATAATGACGGTGAAATTAAACACCGCTAAAATCTCCTTCTATTGTAGTGATTTAAACACAAAATAACCTATTTGAGTAAAATAAATTTGTTTTATTATAACTTTATTAACTATTTAGTTTGCTTATTCATAAAAATCTTTAAAAAAAAAATATTTAACTCAATTGATAAACATATATGTATAATAACGTTAGATAAAAATATAAATAAAACAAAAAATAATTACGAAATACATCAATTAAAAATCTCTATATATTTCGATGTTAATTATAAAAAAGTTACGTCGAAGATAACAAATTCACACCAATAATACTAAAAACACAGTAACAAATTAATATATTAATTTATTAATATTTTATTTTATTTTTGTAAAACATACAGGTCATATTCAAATTATTAAAGATAAATCTAGGTACAACCTGATGCATAAAATGAATGTGTTAAATATCACCCAAATTAGAATTCATATCCTTCCTAGTCAAACCCAAGCATATCATAATTTCGGAGGCCATGTTTCCCACACTTCGTTTTTTTAGACAAATGACCACAACATTTGACATGTTGTGAAATAGAAGAAGAGATTTTTTCAATTATTGAACCTTAATTTAAGAGTGAATTACATTTTCCCACCCAAGGTTTGGTTTTAAAACCCTTTTTGTTGCCTGCCTTAGCACAAATAATGTTTTTTCTCCTAAAATCAAGTATGAATAACTTTTTTAAATCCAAAATCAAACTTGTTAAAAAAAAATTCGAAAGTGAAATTATTATTTTATCCTTACAATTTTATTTTTTAAAATTATCATATAAACAAAAATTAACAAAAATTAAAAATAAACCTTTTAAATATATAAAAAGTCACTTGTTTTGTTTTCCTTTCACTCTCACCCATTTTTACCTTTCTATTTACATACAAGAGTATTTTTGACATATAATCGTATATCAAGGGATAAACTATACTTTTTTAAATATTAATGGTTTTTTTTTTATTTTTAGGTGGTTATTGAAATTTAAACAAAATTTGGGGGTCACTTAGCAATTCCTGAAATACCAATCTATCTCTAATAGGTTTTAAAAATTGACAATTATACTCTAAAATAAATTATAAATATAAATGTTATATTGTAACTATTAAAATTATATAATAATTTCAAAATATTGGAGGATTTGGAAAAAAATTTAAGGATTAATTTGTGAGTTTTTGAATCTTTTTAAGTGCTAAATAAATTGTTTAAAATATTAAACTCTAATATGTAAAATAATTTTTTTTATTTATTTCAAAATTAATAAATGATAAATTAACTACTTTATTCCTATGTTTTCAATTTTTTTAAACAAAGTAATTTTAGATAAAAAATTATAATATATGTTAATTAAAAATAAAATATTATTTTTATAACTTTGAAGAAAAAATGTTATTTACCCTCTATTTAATATTAATTTTCGTTGTCAATTGATGTGTGATTGAAAAGGTATTATTCTACGCACTTCAAATCAAAATTTGAAAGATAACATGTTTATCATAATCCAACTTGAATGAAAATTATATTAAGTCAAGTATTGGCTGTTCTAATGTTGATTGTTCACATCCGAAGAGACTTTCCCTTTTCTTTTTTTTCCTTTTCTTCTGGTTATAATAATTTTTTATTTGTTAAATCTTTCTCATGTTTTCCTCAAATTATTTATTTATTGTATTAGCTTGTCATAATATCACTAAATGAATTTATATAATAAATTTAAACTTGAATTTTGTAGTAATATATTAATTATTTTTACGCAAAAAATATCAAATGATTAGGCATTGTTTAATCACATATTAGTAAATAATTATCCAATTGATATTGAAAGGTCAATCATCAAATAACTCCTTATTTACCAAGAAAATAGTGGTATGTAATTTAGAAAATAATCAAGCACACCATATTGGATTGGAATTCTAAATTAATGAATTATAAAATTTAATTATATTTCAAGTTGCAATATAAAGTGCACTCGAAATTAATTTATTTTATCATCTTCCCCGTAATTAACAGTTAATAAATAAATACTAAAATTTTAATAAATAAATATAAAAATTACATGATAAATGGAATGGTATTTTATATTTGAAAATAAATATGAGTGGGGTGTTGGTTTAGTAGACTTAAAGTCAGAGAGGATGGTACGTAGTCAAAAATAGAGGCATTGAATTTTAAGTCGGCATATAATTCCATAAAACCCCCCAACTTGAAAGTTCAAATTCAACATGCGGCAAACCTCATGTTCTTTATGTTTGACTTGCGATATATATTTCATATATCAATAAAGTTTAATTTTATTGCAATTTTCATATGAGATAAATTCAATCATATGAAATTGTGAGGTATGATAAATTTCTTAGGACTGCCATTAAATTTTAGAAATACTGGAAAGTGCATGAAAGCGAAAGCATGCAATACGTCTAGGCAAAGCAGACATCTCTTGAAATGTCGAAATCTGACATTGACCAGCTTCTTGGATAGTCGTCAGAATAGAATTGTCAGAGTTATTCTCCACTGAAACTTTGGTTAGTGCTCGATTTGAAAGCTACAACGCACGCCTTTGAAAGTGGGAATCGGGATTTATTTATTTTAGAAAAAAGTATATCTAAAATCTGCCTATACAAAATGAAGACAATATCTAAAAACTAATATATGTAATGAAATAATGAAGAAGTTCAATGCAAATAATGGGGTGTGAATTAATGTAAGTTTTTATATATAAAAAAAAAAAAAACTTCGGAATTTGGAGGTTGATGATGTAATGAAATTTGAAATTGTTTCAAAAAATAAACTAATTTTACTTAATTTTTCAAACTGATTTGAATGAAATTGATGTGATGTGTAGGTAGTCTTCGACGACTTCAACTTTTTTCATTTAAATGCAAAGACGGAGAGGGCTTTCATGTATGAAGATTGACTTTTTGATTAAAAAAAAATATAACAAAATTTGTTAAAAAAATGTGAAAGCACAATTCCACACGCTTCAGCCATTCAACTAGACGACACCAATTTTTATATAAATTGGATATGTTTTGTGCTCACACTTAAACAGTAGAGAGAATATCATTTTCATACGGGTGTCTTTCGAGTGCCGTTTCAAATAATCAAATATAACAAGTTATATCTTTTAAGCTTAATTTATCATGGGAATGAAGTATCTCAAACGTTAAAATGACTGACTTGTATATAACTAAAAATGAGAGTAATTATAAATTAACATTGATATTATAATTGTAAGGTGAGACTTCATAACTTTAATGAGATGTAATTTACAGGTATAAACTATGTGTGCCATATTAGTTTGTATATATAGTATCTAAAATTTTCAATGCTAAAATAGGGAAATCCTAATTGATATATACTTGCCCACTAAGTGATCACAGAAAATCTTTCTTGATGTGATCCATGGTGTTATAAAAGCTGTACAAGATCAGTGTGGTTCCTAATAAGTTTGGGTGAATTATTTGTTTATAGGTTAAAAAAACTTCTAGGAACCCTTGAATTGATATTTAGAGAGAATAAAACCCATTTGGAAAATCCTAAGGCTGAAGCAAAGGTGTTCCAGCCCACATTGATCACATTGCTCACTTGCTTGGAAGGTTAGACATCAATAGCTTCTTAGATTAGATTGATTCTAGTATTTTATTGTTTAGAGTTTTTTATATTGTTTTAGAGTTCTAGTCAAAGTCAATTGACTGTTTTAAGGATTTTAATTGAGTTTATTATTTGAACTGTTTTCCATATTAGAGTATAACTCTACTACAACAAAATTTATTTTTATCGGTATTTATATAAATGTTATTATAATAATTTTTTAGTATTTATAATAAAATGATGTTATAATTCTTTTTGGTAGTGGTGATTTGTTTAAATGTATTGTTAGAAGGGTAAATTGATAATATTTATTAAAACACCGATAAAAATCATTGAAAAGTGCTGCTACACTTTAAACATTTTTATCTACCCAGCCATTGGTTTTTCTCTTGCCAAACAACGGGTGCAATAAACATTTTCTGCCGTGCAAGATTTTCTTCTGCCATTAACAGCAGTTGCAGCAAAAATATTTCTGATTCAACTTAGTCTTCAATACATGGGTGTTTATACTCTTATTTCACTTAGAATATTGGATATATTCTCTTAATGCTGATATTCTACTGAATAGGAAGAAAAATCTTTTATTTTCACTAGATACACAGGTGAGCACTATTGGTGACACGGGCGTGCATGAAGGTACACGGGTTGTGTGTCATTCGTGCAACCCAACTGTGCAAGCTTCTGAAATTTTGCTTATTCTTCTCTTCTACTAATACATGATCGTGACCCTACTAAAACAACAATGCACGGGCGTGTGTTCTCGAGCGCACAAACGTGCATCCTACTCTGTTTCGGCGACCATGGCTGAAACACGTAAGATCACCACTAATCTCAGTTTAAATTTTTATCAAACTTCAATTAAACATACTATAACATATAAACATGCAACACATACTGCTATTTACACATTTTTCCCATCATTCACAACTAAATCAACTAATATCTCTTTAAACCCTTGAATACACACACACACATATGCATCAAGGGGACTAAGCATGCTTCTACCTCCAAATCTCTCATATATTTCATCATCATCATTTCATAAACATGCTAATAAACTGGAAACATGCTTCTATAGTTGAATCAACCCAACCAAGGAAATATAAACTATGGAAACAGAGAAAAAAGTAAGGAGATACTTACCTGGAGCCACTAATAACTTCAATCCCACTATCTCTGGCTGAATCTTGGATGGATTGGCTACTAAAAGCTAGCTAATCTTTCTCTCAAATGGTTAGGGTTAGTTGGAGAGGAAGGAAGAGAAAATGGATAAGAAGCTCGTTGAAACTGGCAGAGGGAAAAATCTAACTTTATATATCAGCAAGCATGCGCAGGCGTACATAGTTAGATGCATGGGTGTGCATGGCAAGAAAGGAATGCACAGACGTGTGTCTAGAGATGTACGATCGTGCTCTTTCCACAAGCTACATATAAAGCCATCAAAAAGGTCGTTAAACCCTCATAACTCACTGAAGTTGATTTCTAATTGAAAAATCTCTCTTTTAACCTCGATTCAAGGCCTAAAAGACCATTCTAACCTCGGGATGTTACATATCTCTTGTAAGTCAGTTTAGTGGGAGCTGAGAGGAGGAGATGGTTGCCAGCTGGGATACAGTTCTAGTTTTCAGTTTTGCAGCATGTTTATGGTTTGCATGTTTTTACAGTTTCATGTATGCATGTGAACACACGTATTTTGTATATATTTTTCAGCATATAAAAGAAAGTTTTGGGGCCATATTAATATATATATATATATATATTCATAACAAATTTCTTCCGTTGCGATATTTCAGCTCAGCTTTAGGTATTTTTGCTATATATTATTGGAAATATTAGTTATTATGATTAAAATTATATTATTAATTTATATAAAAGCAGGAACAATAATATACAGTAGGAGTGCCTACATGAAACACATCATTGTGAGCAATCTAAATGACACTCTAATTGTCATAATTAATAGGGATAATAGAGGAATAAGTAACACTTATGCTTTATTATAGCCAACATAGCCAAATGAGTTTAGTAGTTATATTAGCTAAGGCACGATATTCAACTTCTATGCTGGATTGATCTGTAACAAAATGTTTCTTATTTTGCCAAGAGATAAAAAAGCTACCTAAAAAGAGACAATACCCAATCGTGGACTGACGATCAATGGAATCCCCTACCCAATCAACATTTAAGTAAACATGAAGTTAAAGTGAAGAGTGAATAGAGAAGTGAGGACCCAAAAAAAAAGTACCCTTGATGCATCAGAGAATGCATAAGACAACTGCATAATGTGTCAAATGTGAAGCCAACATGTACTAATAACAATATGAACAACATAGGTAATATTCAAGTACATGATGACAGTGAGATAAACCAAACTACGCATTAGTTGTTTGTATAGAGTTGGATTTGACAAAAAGAATACCATCCATAAGAGTAAGACAAACATTAGGTTCAAGTGGAGTGGAAACTATATTGATGTTAGTAATACTAGCATGAGAAATCAACACAAAGGCATATTTAGACTAAGAAAAAGAATATTTAGTAGGGCTGAAAAAGACTTCTAGTCCCAAAAAATAAGTAAGGGACCTAAGGTCTTTTATTTCAAAGTGCTGATGAAGAGAAGCCTTGAGTGTGATAATATCTGACAAATCATCTTCAGTGATAATCATGTCATCTACATATAGTAAAAGAATGATAAGTCTACAATTTTTCTTGCAAACAAATAAGGTAGAATCATGAGGACTAGAAAAGAAGCTAAGAGTAGTCACAATCTAACTAAACTTTGCATACCAAGCTAGGGGGGATTATTTAAGCCTAGATGAAGTATGACAAAGATGACACACTTTGTTTAAAGGGTTACTATAGCTAGGTGGTGGTTACATATAGACTTCCTCCTTAAGTTTACCATTGAGAAAGATATTTTTGATATCTATTTGAAAAAGTTCTCACTGATGTACTATAGTGATGGCTAATAAACTACGAATAAAAGTAAGGTGAGAAACTAGAGCAAATGTCTCTTCATAATTAATGTCATACTCTTGAATAAAGCTTTTAGCCACTAGATTTGCTTGTGCCAATCGATAAACCCATCTGAACGAGTTTTGATCTTGTACACTCATTTACAGCCCACAATGGTTTTATTTGGTACAGGTCTATTAGCTTCCATTTATTTGTTTTCTCCAAGGCTTAAATCTCTTCATTTATTGGTTTATACCAAAGACAGTTAGACTAAGCCTCACGATAGATGTGAGGCTAATACAAGGAAATAGTGGCTAAAAAATAATGAGAACCATTTAAGTGTGAAGAAGGGTTTCTTACATGAATAAAACGTTAAACTATTTGATTGTGTAACACATTAAGAAGATCAAAAGTTACACAGGAGCATGTTCATCATAAGGTGTTAGCTAGTAAAGTGAGCGTAGGAGAAGTAGTATGGGAGGAATTAAAAAAAGTGGACACTTTTGAGGAACAATGGAAGACCCATTGTTGCATATACTACTATTTCTATGTCTAACTATAATGATCACAATTATATTAATATTGTTTTTTGACATCTTTTATGAATATATACAATAGGAATCCTATATAAACTGATTGAAATCATGTAAGTAGAAGAAGAAAAACATAAAGTAGATAATGGTGGGATGAAAACTCTATTTTCATATACATATATATATATATATATATATATATATGATATATATATATATATATATATATATATATATATATATATATATATATATTGAAAAACATTGTATTTCATTATTTAAAAGTACTATGTATGTACAAATTGCACCAAAATGCATGCATGAGCTTTATATAAACATGCATGAAACTATATAAGCATGTGAGCCACTGACATACTTCTCTGATCGACACTGTACTTATCCCCCCTATAGTTATAGTCAATTTATCCCTCATCACCACCTATTTGATTGACCTAGATAGAAAGAAAACATAAAAATGGTGTGTGATAAATCATTTAGTAAGTGTTTCCTTAACTCTTTCTATCACAAACATTGTTTTTTTTTTTTCTTTATAGTTGCAACTGATTAAGTTTCTATTCAAAATTTGCATAAATGACTTTATCTGATATTTTACTTACTAATTGATCTGAGTTACTATTTCATGTCATGAAATGAATGTCATGATATGAATTATATTGAAAATATGTTCTTTTCCTTTGGCCAAACTTTCTGAAAATATATTTTTCTGTATTGATCTTAAGATTTTGAAATGAAAACATATCTAAAAACACTGTAACTAAAACTATGTTGTGCTGATCAGACTAATGAATACAAAAATTTGGCACCTTAGCCCATGAGCTTTAATTTCCTAACACATAATCAAAAACTGAATATTAAAAATTGATGAACACCAGTGTATATGTAAATATATATGATTGTAATTGACACTAGCTCACTCTCTAGCAGACATGTAACTCACAGGTGCCCTTGCATATTCACCCTTAAAAAGATGTTCGACATTGTATTTTCTATTTAAAAATATGTATTTGGATTTTTTGATCCTTTTTCTAGAAATACTTGTATGACATGCTTATGTTGTGTAATCTCTTCTTATCTTGACTTTTATTAGTGTTATATAAATACTATGTGAAAATCTTTATACTCTATGCTTTATCTATAATTTTCACTTGATGCATAAGCGAGCATTCATAGACATACGGTTGTGCATGGGTTGTACAGTCATGCATGAAACCATACTGGCTTTCGGGATTTCTTGCCAAATTTTTGGTTTCTTACATGTACACGATCGTGACCTCCACCTACATGATCATGACCTCATTCAGGTCCAGTCATGCATGCTTTGCATACACGATCGTAAACTTGCAAAGCACGACTGCATGGGCATGTGTCTTATGGGCGCACAATCATGCGTCCTGCTTTACTTCGTTATTTCCATGGCTAAATAAGCTTAATCTCATCTAATCTTATTCAAAACACAAATTAATCTTTACCAACCATATTCCACACTTAAAACACTTTATATGCACATGTTTATCACATCAATAATATCAAACTTCATGAATTAAGCATCCAAAACTCTTTAGAAATGCATATATACATAAACATACATAGAAAACATAATTCTAAACAATAACGTCATCATCATGCTTTCTTTTCATCATTTTCTCATTCAATCATGCCACAGAATCATAAAACATACCAAAACCACCATCAAAGTTCAACCAAACAGCAAATACATGTAAAGAAAACAAAGAAAAAGACAATGAAACACTTACTTATTGCCATGGCTAATCAAAGCTTCTATTTCTAACAAAATCTTACTCTCTAGTTGGATGCTATTTTTCTCTCCTAAAATTGGGATTCTCTAAAATTTAGAAGGAAATTTAGGTGAAAACATTGATAGGAAAAAGATAAGCATGACTTAAGTAAAGTCGCTAAAGCAATAGGCATGCACGGTCATGCACCTTAAGGGGGTACGATCATCCATGGTAGGAAAAGTGGGAATTTTCCACTTTCCTTTGCTTTGCATGAAAAAACCTCCAATATAATTTATGCACATATCACACAAACTTTAAAAACAAACTATTTCACGCTTGAACTCTCTCAACTTTATTTTTGTTATAAAATCTCACTCTTAACCCTATATTTCAACTTAAGAGGACAATTCTAACTTGGAATGTCACATTCTCTCTCCTAATAAAAATTTTGTCCATGTAATTACCTGTATAGTTTTGGGAATCTCTCTCGAATCTCATACTGAACTTCTTAAGTGGTCTCCTCAACTCTTTGACTCCTCTACAACAACTTTAATAATGAGATTTTTTTTTTAATTTCTGAAGACTTTAACTTTATGATCTGGAATCTAAACTAAATTTTCTTGATAACTCAAATTATCTATTAAATCCAAATTCTGAAACTAAAGCACATGAGATTAGTCCCCAACATATTTTCTCAACTGAAATACATAGAAGACATTATAAATCTTTTCCATACCAGTAAGCAATGTGAGTTTATAAGCAACTTTACCTGTTCTCTCTAGTATTTCATATAGACCAATGAATCCAGGGGTAAACTTTCCTTTTTTACCAAACCTCAAAACCTACCTATAGGGAGCAATTCTCAAGAAAACTTTATCACCCACCTAGAACTTTATCTTTCTACATCTCAGATCAGCATAGGTCTGTCTTGTCGATCTTAAGTTTGTCTCATCCTTTGTATGATAACTCTGATATGCTCAATCATCTTCTAAGTCATCTCTGGACCTATTGCAGTCTCTAAAGAATCTCTATTTTTAATCTCATCCCAATGAAGTGGAGACTTACACCTACAACTATATTAAGCCTCAAATAGAGCCATCCAAATAGTTGTCTAATAACTATTATTGTACGTGAACTCTATAAGAGGGAGCAACTATACTTAACCAGTTTGAAAGTCCATACAACAAACTTTCAATATATCCTCTAGTTTGACTATCGATCTAAGGGTGATATATTGAATTGAATTGTAATCTAGTCCCTAATGATCTCTATAAACTACGTCAAAAAGCTTACAAGAATCTAGAGTCTCTATCTGATATAATAACAATCTCTATAATGTACAATTGCCCTAATTGATCAACAGTCATGCCCTATCTGATTGGTAGAAAATGAGTCGACTTATTCAATCTTTTTATGATCACCCAAATACTATAATATCCTCTTTCAACTCTGAGAAGACCTAAAATAAAGTCTATAAAAACGTCCTTCCATTTCCACTCAAGAATACTTAAAGGATACAATAACTTTGAAGGTCTTTGATGTTTAACCTTAATCTAATGACATATCAAACATCTAGATACAATGTCTGTTAAGTTCTTCTTCATTCCTGACTACTAGAAACTCTTCTTGAGATCTTGATAAATCTTTGTATTTCTTGTAACAAATATGCAATGTGTGATGTTTAACCTTAATCTAATGATAAATCTTTGTATTTCTTAAGATCTCGATCAGACCTCGGAATCTCAGCTTACTGTTTTCTCAATCTTATCTTATCTCTTATTTCTTTACTTTCTTTAATCATTAAGTTTTCAGAATTCTCAGGTATCTTTATGCTCTATACTTTGTTTTTATCTCATATGTTCTCATGTATATGGTACATGACATGATATGCATGCTCTGATGTCATGTAAATCCCATTTTCTCATAAAACGTGCCCCTCGGGCTGATTTTCTAAAAATATACTCTTTTTTGAAAACTCTTTCTCATAAAAATCTCTGATCCGAAGATCCTCATATGTATACATATAGTATATCTGAAAACAGCATCAAAAGTACTGTATCTGAAAAATAACTCTGCTATGCTGGCCAGTCTGATGAATACAAGGATTCGGCACCTTGGCCTCGTGAGCTCAAACCTATAAGAAAACTACTCGTGCACGACCATGTTCTCTCTAGCGAACCATGGTTTCCCTCTCTAGCGGGCGTGCGAACTCACAGGTGCCCCCTCGTATCCACCCCTAACTGATGTCCGGAACATCGTATATATATACTATTTAAAATATCTCTTGGATCCGTAGATCCCTTTCTGAAAATTTCTCATGTATGGCATGTCATGCTCAATGTCTCTCAATCATGCATGAAATGATGTTTTCTCATGTTATTCTCGTGTTTCGCATGCTTAGATTTCGCTTAGGGAAGCTTAGGATAGCTTAACTTTAATTAAAAAATCTCTTTTCTTTATTTCTTAAGCCACACGGGCGTGTGTGCTAGCGTGCACGGGCGTGTGTCAAGGCACACGGGACCGTGAGCCTCTCGTGCTGATGGGCGTGCAACATTCTGGAAAATTTCTCAAGAAATCAAGGAAAAGGCCGACCACACGGGCGTGTGGTGCGAGTACACGGGCGTGCATGGCTGGGCACACGGGCGTGTGTCTGCCTCAGCACCCTCCCGTGTCTTACCTACACGGGCATGCTCAAATGGGGATCTCACACACGGGCGTGTCCCCTCGGGCACACGGGCGTGTGTGTGGATTTTCATACGCATACAGGCAGGACGCAAGGCCATGTTCATGCAGATTTTAAGCCACACGGTCGTGTCCCCTCGGGCGCACGGTCGTGTGCTCAACCCAAAATCTACAGAATGCGTCTAGAAACCCAGAAATCCAACCTAAACACATCCAATACTCAATCATCTTTCAATTAATCACAAACATAACATATTCTCATGCCCATAAACATACTCAGCTCATGCATTTCTCATTTAACTCATCAAATCTTATGCATTTCTCATTCAAAGCATACCCAAGCATGTAAACATCACACATTGCATATTCATCTCAAAATCATCATACATCTCATCATTTCATCATCAAATCATGCTGGAAAAACATGCTCAACACACAGCAAGCATCCAATAAGCTAGAAAACAGGAAAACTTGTTGGAAACCTAAGTGAAGAGGTAAAGAAATACTTACCTCTTGCCATGGCGTCCAGATCTCTCTCCCTAGATGGTCCTGGATCTCTCACCGGAACAATGGCAGCTGGCTGGACGATTTCTGGTCTAGGGTTCGCTGGAAAAGGAAGGAGAAAAGCTTAGGGAAATAAGCTGCGGGGAAAAAAATGCGGGAAAATCCTGGGAAAAGAAATATATCTCATCTCTCTCCTGGCACACGGGCGTGTGCCTCTCAAATTCTCAAACTCTCTCTTTTTAACCCCTCAACTTAGCCTAAATGACAATCCTACCCCTGGGCTATTACAGACGTAATCTTTAGGAGAGCGCCACAGTCATTATCTCAATCTCCTCTCTCATAATTTCATCCTATAGTTCCTTCCGGACAAAGATCCTCTATAAGGCCACTTTCTTGCTCAAAGCATATGCTACCAAATGAGTTTTACTATAATAATACTTAATCTCACAATTATAATTTTTAACAAATTCTAACCATTTCTTCTGTCTCATATTATGTTCTTTCTAGGTGACAAAATATTTCAAACTTTAATGGTCTAAATAAACGTTACACCTCACCCTGAAAAGGTAGTGCCTTCAAATTTTCAATGTGAAAACAATTGTAGACAGCTCCAATCATATGTAGGGTACTTTCCCTTACTACTGATACATTTTCGATACTTGACCTAACTATACTCCTACATCTCACATTGGTCAAGTATTCAACATAGCCCTTACTCGGTAGCCTTCTTACCTGAACATATGAAATCAATATACTCTTTACTCTAACCTTTCCAAATATGAACTTATCAAGGCCTAAATGGAGTTTAACCTTCTTTTTCATATAGTAAATCTCTGTACTATATCTCTCTAAAAAATCTATACCTAAGATCATATCAAAATCAGCTAACTCTAACATAATCAAATTTATCCTCAACCTCTTTTCCAAAATCACAATCTCTTGGTCTATTAGTATTTAGTCACAAATCACTACTCTACCATCTGACATCTCAACATAAATACTCATACTGGCCACACTAGAAGTCAACCCTATTTTCTTTACTATACTCTTGGCTATAAAGTTATATATAACAATGTAGGAGTACCAAAGAAAAGTAACTGACTAGTCATAACATGTAGAGTAGTCTTTGCCTGTTCCTAACGCATTATATACGCCTTAGCACTACCACCTCCTAAGACACCTATACCTCCTCTAGGTACACTAATGCTAGCCCTAGAAAGATTTGCTCCAACTCTTATAACCCTTACTCCATTCTTGGGAGGACCTATTCTGCCTTTGAAAAGACCAACTCTACCTATACTGGGTCTTATACTTGCACTTGCTCTAGAAAGACATTTTAATATCCTTGGCTAATGACACAAAACATATATTTTTCTCTACCAATCATTCCCCTACATGTCGTTTACCACATTTAACACACATTGGTAACTAAGTTAAAACTCTTTGTCTGTAAGTCCCCTTATATGGTTTTTTTTTTATTAAAGTGGTCTCTTGCCTTTGTCTCTACACATTTCAATCGATCTACTAGGAACACTCATCCTTTATAAAAATGTCTCTAATCTCAATGCTTTCTTCAATATATCATTGAACCTTTAAGAAGAAGTGACCCCCAGTCAACACATCCTTTGTTATTGTGAGATGGAATCCATATATAAATTTCTATACTCCATCGACCTCTGTCCTAGCCAAACTTAAAGCAAACCTTGTTAAAGTGTTGAGTCAAATCTCGTACTCCTTAATTGTACTTGAATTTTAGGTTAACTCAATGAATCCTTATGCTATAGGGTACACCATGTCTACACTTTAGTATTTTTCATCAAACAGACACCAAAACTCACCCTAAGTCAATTGATCTTCATTAACAGAAGTTTTTATGAGGTTCCACCAAACCCTTGTGTCACCCTAAAGCATATAAATTGCATACTGAACTTTCCCTTTATCTATCATAGTGAATAGACTTATAGTATTCTTCATAGACTTTGTCCACTTCTCAACCACAATTGGGTCCCTTGACCCATTAAACCACAAAAGTTAATAGGCTCTAGGTAAACTATAAATGGGATGTAACGATCCTGATTCATTAATACCTATCGTCTTTATACCTAAACTTGATCTGAATATCTACCAAACTTTGGGAACTGATACATACATCTAATTGACTTCAGATATCCTCTTATTGGCCTTTGATAAACCTCACCTCTAACTAGCTCATATTTGATCTGATCTCCAACTCCACCTCTCTTTATTTATTGAAAACCCTCTCTTATCACCTCTCTCATCATCTCTCTTAAATCCTCTAGCCCGAGGGACACTCGGGAGTTCTAAGATCTCCTTTTATCACTAACACTCATGGTTTTAGCGGAGACATTGCTTTCTTCCTTAATAAATCTAGAAACATGAGATCTTCTATCTATAAAATCAAACATAAGAGGGGGATCAAGATTCTATAAACTAACTGAAAGAAACAATATTATACTTATGCTGAAAGGAAGCACGAGCCTCGGCTACTGGGGTACATTGGCTCTTTACTTATTCACTTTACAAACAATGCACTTTTAGACAACATAATTTTAAAAAAATGATTCAGATTTACTCTAATACCAATAATGTAAGACTCACTGCTATATATATTATTATTTTTATGTATAAATATAATGATTAAAATTATATTAATATTTTTTTATTTTTTTTGAAATCCTTTATGAATATATAGGTAGGAATCTTACATAAACTGACTAAAGTCAGGCAAGCAGAAAAAGAAAAACATAAAGTAAATAGTAACGGGATGAAAACTCTATTTTCATGTACATATATACTGAAAATCACCATATTTCATTATTTAAAAGTACTATATATGTACAAACTACACCAAAATGCATGCATAACTTCATATAAACATGCATGAAACTATATAAGCATGTGAGCCATTGACATGCTACTCTAATCAATACTATACTTATTCCCCCTGTAGCCATAACTAGTTCATTCTTCATCAACACTTATCTGACTGACTTGCATAGAAAGAAAACATAAAAGGGATGAGTGATAGATCACTAAGTTAGTGTTTTCAAAACTTTTTCTATCACAAGCAATGTTTCTCTTTCTTTATCGCTACAAGTAATTAAGTTTCTATTCAAAATTTGCATAATTAACTTGTTTGATTTTTTACTTGCTAATTGATCTGAGTTATTATTTCATGTCATGAAATGAATTATACTGAAAACATCCTCTTTACCTTTGGCCTAACTTTCTAAAAATATTTATCTTTATTAATATGAAGATCTTGAAATGAAAACATATCTAAAAATACTGTAACTGAAAATTACTACATTGATCATACTGATAAACATAGACATTTAACACCTTGGTCATGTGAGCTTTAATATCCTAACACGCTGTCAGGAATTGAATATTGAAAACTGACGCATATTAGTGTATACATAAATATATTTGACTGTAACTGAAACTTGCTCCCTCTCTAACAGGCATGTAACTCACATGTACCCTATCATATTCACTTCTAAAAAGATATCTAAAACATCAGATTTTCTATTTAAAAAATGTATTTGGATTCTTAAATCCTTTTTTCTGAAAACTTAAATCCTTTTTTCTGAAAATACTTGTATGGCATATCATGTCACGATATACTTATGTTGTGTAATCTCTTCTTACCTTGAATTATGTTGAACCCTTAGTGTTTTGATGATTCCAAAAATATGTTAAAATTTATGAAATGACAAAATTACCCTTGACACGAACTTGGTTCCTGATCAAAATCGGGTTGAAAAGTTACTTTGCAAGAATATATATGCACACGTCGGTGTATTGAGAAATTGAAGCCACACACACCCGTGTTATGCACAAGAGAACATATATGACCGTGTACAGAAGAACATGCAGTCGTGTGTCAAGGCAAAATGACGCACACGACTATGTGTAGGAAGGAGACACAGTCGTGTGCCAAAGTAAAATGACACACACAACCGTGTAGCGCAAACACACACCTGTGTGCAAGGCTAAAATACAGTCGTGTGCTTCCCATGTGTTGATCGTGCATGTATCCCGTGTTAGCTTCTAGAATCCAAAAGAGGATGGAAGAAAAATTGACACATGCCCGTGTGATGAAGATACACACGCCCGTGCTAGCATAAATATGACCATTGAAAAGTGTAACATGATCGTGTAAGAAAAGGGCATGCCCATGTAGTTTTCTAGAAAGTCTCCAACGACTCTCAAAATCATCCCAACGGTTACTTCTTTTCAATTCCTATAAATTAGAGATGATTTGAAGATTCATGGGTTAGAGAATCAATACTAAAACTTGCACTCTTACATTCTCTAATCTCTTTTCAAATTTTCTCTCAAAAAACCTATTTGTATTTCTTTAGAGAGAAACCTTGTGAGCTTAATTGTTGTATTAGCCTTGTGAGGCAAATTCTTGTAAATTTTCACAAATCCTTGGGTGCAATCCCGTGAAACTAGTGTGAGGCGTAATCTCTATTAAAACTAAGTTAAGGGTGCAATCCCTTGTATCAAAACTAGTATATGAAAGGCGAAATATCTTGGATCAAAACTATTGTAACTTCAGGGTTAAAGTTAGTAGAAGGAAAATCTTCAAGCGGGGTTGCTTGAAGTAGTGGACGTAGGAAGCATGGAGAAGCTCTGAACCACTCTAAATCAACTGAGCATTTCTTTTCCCTTACTCTCTTTAATTTGTGTTAATATTGTTTATTTGCTTAGTTGTGTTTGATTTGAATTATATGTATATTTAAGTTTGTAGAATAGGAAAAAGTTTTAAAATTGCAAAATATTTCTAAATAACCTATTCACCTCTCTCTAGGTTATTTGTCATTTAGTATTTGGGGTTCAACAATTGGTATAAGAGCTTAGGCTCTTGTTTTCGAAAATCTAATGATTTTTAGAGTTCAAGATCCATTTTCAAAATTTCTATGGCAAACATTTTTTAAAAACCGTCTTTCGAAGAAGGGGATAGTTCAAATAGACCACCCTTATTTTGTGGTGTTAATTATGGTCAATGAAAAATTTGTATGAAATTTTTTGTTCAACCATTGACTATAAGCTTTGGAAAATTATTGATAAGGGTGATTTTGTTCTCATAAATCTAAATACAAATTTACCCAAGGACGAAATTGATTTTAATGAAAATGATGAAAGATTAATGAGTTTAAATTCAAGGGCATTAAACATGTTGTTTTGTGCTTTAGATACCACGAAATTTAACCGTGTTTCCTCTTGTGAAACAGCACATGAAGCTTGGATGATCCTCCAAATGACTCATGAAGGTATAAGCCAAGTGAGGGAGTCCAAGGTGGAGATGCTTTTCCATGAGTATGAATTATTTGAGATGAAGAAAGATGAAAACATCACGAAAATGTATAAATGCTTCTCAAACCTAGTAAATGAATTGAGAGGATTGGGAAAAAGGTTCAAGATTGTTGAGTTGGTCAAGAAGGTGCTAAGGTCATTACCGGAAGCTTGGAGTATGAAAGTGACGGCAATTGAAGAATCGAAGGACTTGACTAACATGGGCATGGACGAATTGATCGGGAGTCTCCTAACTCACGAAATGAAATGGATGCCCAAAAAGGAGGAGAAAAAGAATAAGAACATCGCACTTAAGATTGAGGAAGATTCAAGCGAAAATGAAGAAAACTCAATCGAAGAAGAGAGCTCAATGGATGAAGAGGATTTGAAGATGCTCTCAAAGAGGTTTAGCAAGTTCCTATCCAAGGGAAAGAAGAAGAAGAAAGAAAAAGTGGTAACTTGCTACGAGTGCGGAAAGGAAGGGCATTATCGATAAGAATGTCCTCGAGTAAAGAAGAGATATTCGAAAAAGAAGATGCTTGCTGCTTTAAGCAAAGAGGACTCAGATGATGAAGATGAAGAAGAACGAATCTCCTTATGCTTCTACACCGAAAACAAAAATTGAAGAAATGGTGTATAAGTAAAGCTTGAAGCACAACTCAATTATGTGAATTATGTGAATTATGTGTTATTCTAAACATGCTCAATTATGTGTTGTGAATGATGATTGTGTTAGTATGAAAATATGGTTTGTGAATGCGAGCAATATGTGTTGATTTATATGATGTGTGTTTGATAATTTATGTGCCTACTATGAATTCGAATCGAATTGATCCAAAAATATTTTTGAAATCGGTCAACATCTGAATTCACATATTAATGACCCTCTTAGTTGATCAAAATGAGCAAAAATCATATTTTGTTATGTTTTGATTGATTCTAAATTTCAGCATTGCATATTGAATTTTTCAAGATCACACGATCATGTATCAATTATACACAACCGTGCTTGACCTTTGGTCAACATACGCCCGTGCTATAATCACACGCTTGTGTTATCTTCAGTTTAAAGTTAAACACGCCCGTGTGTGAGAAAGCTACACGACCGTGTATAATTAGGCATTTTGAAGCAAACACATGCTCGTGTGTTTGAGATACACACAACCGTGTGTATTTGGGGATCTTGACACACGCCCGTGTGTACACAAAACACACGACCGTGCGTCTACGACTAGTTAAGCAAATCCAGTTTTAACACACGACCGTGTGTCTGCGACTAGTTAAGCAAATCTAGTTTTTCTTCTTCATTTCAATGAAAATTGAAACCCTAGCCGCCCCTTTTTATCGAAAATCTCTTAAATCTCCCTCAAAATTCACTCTATTTTAGTCAAATTTCTCACATACATTTGGCTTTTAACATCATTTCATCAAGTTCTCTTGCATTTTTGCACGATTTTGTATTGATTTTCGTATCAAATCCATCAAAATCATTTGCATTTCAAAGTTTATCACAAAAATACCTCCAAAGATGAAGAATGCAAACACAAGATCGAATGAAAGGCCTTATGGAGTTATTTATCAAAATAAGGAGCAAAAGGTACGCTTCAATCAACTTTTAGGAAAGTCAATTTATGTTGGAAGGTGTTTAGATATATCATTTTTTAGAGAAATTGGAATTTTGGAGGATTTGATGAGTTTGGTTAGAGCATTGAAATTAGAAAAATTATTTTTGATGAAATACAATGCATATAAGGGATTAGTTTATGAGTTCTACAGTTCATTGCAATTAACGAAAGATCCTAGGAGAACAATTACGGATTATACTATAAAATTCAGATTAGAAAATATAAATTGGACTATAAAATCAGAGGAGTTAGCGAGTTGGATTGAGTGTGATTATGAAGTAATTCTTGATATGCCAAGAGGGCGTAATTCATAGGCATCCTGGATACATTGTACTGGAACCGATTTTTATCATGCTCATAAAGCCAAGGCATCGGCTATATGAAGTTCGAGCCTGAAAATTTTTCATAGAATGATTATTTATACTTTAAATGTTAGAAAAAACACTAATGGACATGTAAGTATAAGAGATCTAGCATTAATGGAAGCCGCATTAGAATACGCACAGGTGGATATGGCTCGGTGGTTGATTGGTAAATTAAATGATATTCAGGAAAATGTTAATAAACCCTGGGTACCGATAGATTTTGGGATGCTTATATCTTTTTCTACTGAGAAGTTGGGCTTAGATTTATCAGATTATGAGCATCACGTCATTCCTTTCTCTGGCATCCATTACCTTGGTGTCGATGCCTTATTTAGGATGAAATTGATTGAAAAAGACGGTTCGAAGGGATGAAATTAGTTGATACAATTAGAGAGACTAAGCCTTCTATAGCTCCTTCAAGTGCCCCATCATATACAGCTGAATCTAGTGGAAGAAAAGGGAAGAGGGCTTGAATCGATCAAGGAATGGAATCTCAATCGCCCTCTGAAATGCAAAGGCTTATGAGATCATTTGAAACTTTTCAGGGACAAGCCTTATAACATTTTAATTTTATGAGCCAAGAGATAATCGACATTAGAAACAGAGTGGGACGTCTTGAGGAGCGAGTGAGTGGAATGGAATATCAGTTACAAGCTCTTAATTCTCGTTTTCCCTCCATATTAGTACAAAATGATAACGATGCTCCTCCACCAGCTCAAGACTGAAAAGCATCATCCTTCATATGTATTGCTTCATGCATCATTTGCACATTAATATTTCTTTGAGGAACATTATCTTTTCAATTGTGTTTACTTTAACATTATATTAGATATCTATTAACGTTTAATTGATAATGATTTTTGTTATTGTAAACTGCCTATTGATAAAGACTTGTTATTGCTTTGATTATTGATATTGGTAAATTGAAGTCGTTGGTGATTATTCTTGATTATTAGGAGTGTATGTTTCTTGTTATGTCTGGAAAATATCTGAAATACAGAGGAGACTCTGTCAAAATTTTTTTTTTATTTATGACAAAAAGGGGAGAATTAGGGTTAAAATCAAATAAAAACTTTAAAATCAAATGAAAACTTTTATATATGCATAGAGAAAGGGGGAGTTGCTTTATTAGAACACAATTACAATTGTTGGATAAGCATCAAGATAGGGGGAGTGCTAAAAGTATAATAAAAGTTTTAATTGAATATGTTTTATTGAAAATTTTAACATATTTTGTCATTAATCAAAAAGGGGGAGATTGTTGAACCCTCAGTGTTTTGATGATTCCGAAAATATGTTAAAATTTATGAAATAACAAAATTACCCCTAACATGAACTTGGTTCATGACCGAAATTAGGTTGAAAAGTTATTTTGTAGGAATATATATGCACATACCCGTGTATTGAGAAATTGAAGCCACACACGCCCATGTTATGCACAAGAGAACACACACGACCGTGTGTAGAAGGACACATAGCCGTGTGTCAAGGTAAAATGGCACACACGAATGTGTGTAGGAAGGAGACACAGTCGTGTGTCAAAGTAGAATGACACACACGGTCGTGTAGCACAAACACACGCCCGTGTGCAAGGCTAAAATACAGCCGTGCACTTACCGTGTGTTGATCGTACGTGTATCCCGTGTTAGCTTATGGAATCCAAAAGAAGATAGAAGAAAAATTGACACACACCCGTGTGATGAAGATACACACGCCCGTGCTAGCACAAATATGATCGTTGAAAAGTGTAACACAATCGTGCAAGAAAAGGGCATGCCCGTATAGTTTTTCAAAAAGTCTCCAACGGCTCTCAAAATCATCTCAATGGCTACTTCTTCCTAATTCCTATAAATTAGAGATGATTTGAAGATTCATAGGTTAAAGAATCAGTATAGCATCCCAGGATTGGAAAAGCCCTTAAGGGTAGAGTTTTGGGGTTAAAAATGAGATTCAGAAATAGATTGGGAGTCTAGAAAAGTTTAGAGGTGAGATGATAAGTTTCCAGCTTGTGTGACCTTCGTATGATTCCTTTAGGGAGGTTTCAATCATGCGAAACGTGGGAAATGAATTTCTTTCATTTTTTCTTGTGCACTCCCGTGCACTTTGCCCTACACGCCCGTGCAGGTGGGTAGAAAAGAGAGAAAGACGGGAGATTAATAGATTTCTCACCCAGTATTTCCCATTTCAGCTTAAGTTCTTTTTTGTTTCAGCGGCTCCCAGCCCTAGACCAAATCTTCCACTTCCAACAGCTCCCAATCCAGCGAGAGAAACAAGAGAATAGCTTGAGAGATAGATTTCAGTAGCTATGGCAAGAGGTAAGTGTTCTCTTACTTCTTCCTTGTGTTTCCAAGCTTGTATTTGATGTTTGATGATGCTTGGAATGTTTGCTTACGTTCCCAGCATGTTATGATATGTTTGTATGATGATGTGTGATGAAATTATGCATGAGTTGATGATTTCCACCCAGGAACCATGCTTGCCTTGCTTGTGTTTGTGTTAGTGAGAGAAATGGTTGATTTTCATGGTGGAATGAGCTGGAATGATGAATGATGAAATTGAAATATTATGCATGCTTATTGAAGTGCCTTAGATGCATGTTTAAAGTTAATTTCAGATTGGTTGTGATTTGGATGTGGATTGCCATGGATTCCTGCATGTCCAAGCATGTCTTGTTGTTGCAGAACAAGACACACGCCTGTGTGCCCGCATGAGCACGCCTGTGTGCCCTTGATTCTGTAAGGACACGCCCGTGTGCACGAAGTGTACACAGCCTGAATACAATCGCACGCGTATGTGTTATGAGGGGCACGACTGTGTGCCAGTGATTTCAGTGATGTTACACAGAATTTTTAGAAGCGAGCATGACCGGTTGCACGGTCAGCACACGACCCCATGCGTCTGGGCACACGCTCGTATGCCTTTGCCATGCACGGTCGTGTGTGTCTCCTGCACGAACGTGTAGGCCCGTGTGCCTTGCCCACACGTCCATGCAGCAGTAGAAATTTTCCAAAAATTCAGTAAAAAGGAAATGTAAAGAATGGGTAACCTTTCCAATAACTAATATGCATCAGATAGGCAAGATATCACATAATTAATGTTGTATGAGCATATCATAGCATGACATGTAGCATGAGAGAGGATCAAAGAATCTGAATTCAGTAGTTTTCAGTATTCAGACCCTGATATACAGGTTAGAGTTTGGGTGACCTCGAGAGGGCATCTGTGGGATTCAGCTTTCTTACACTAGTCAGACTGTTCAACATTTCATATTCAGCTTTCTAGCCAGTAGCTAGACTGTCTAGCCTACATGGTCAAGATGTCGAATCTCTGTGTTCATCAGTCTGATCAGTACAGCAGGTACCTTCAAGTACATATAGATATTCAGATGCATGCATCATTAGTTATTTTCAGTTAGTATAATATGACATTTATATCATGACATGAATGATAATGAAATCAATTAAACAAATGAGATCGAGATAATCAGATTAAACAGTTTCAGATTCTAGCAAGCGACTAGATGACTGATTAGGGTCGAGGCCAGGTATGTATGTGTTGTGTGTTGCTTGCTTGGGTTGAAGGAAGTAAGGAACGCTTACTGGGTGATCTTTATCACTCATCCCCTTCTTTCTTCCTTCCTTTTCAGGTCAGTTTGCTGCTGGTGAGGAACAGGTGGACCGAGGCTAGCAAGAGAAGACCCCACACATAGTTTCAACATGTATATGTATAGTTTTGGACCTATTAGGTCTTGTAATGTAAAAGTATATACTCAGATGTAAAGAACAGTGTACAAAACAGTTGTAAATATATGAAAAAGCCATTATAGGCTCATTGTATATTTATATTCAGTATTTTATTTCCAGCTTCCGCTTGTGTACAAATGTATAGCAACAGTAGATTTCTTTCATCCGTAGGATTCCCGTCGCATGCACCCAAATTCCAGATTATTAATAAAAGAACCATATTATTCAGCAATAGGGGTACGTGTGACGGCACGTCCTACAATCAGCACTAAAACTTGCACTCTTACATTCTCTAATCTCTTCTCCAATTTTCTCTCACAAAACCTATTTGTATTTCTTTAGAGAGAAACCTTGTGAGTTTAATTGTTGTATTAGCCTTGTGAGGCAAATTCTTGTAAATTTCCACAAGCCCTTGAGCGCAATCCCGTGAAACTAGTGTGGGGTGTAATCCCTGTTAAAACTAAGTTAAGGGCACAATCCCTTGTATCAAAACTAGTGTATGAAGGGCGAAATCCCTTAGATCAAAACTATTGTAACTTCGGGGTTGAAGTTAGTGAAAGGAAAATCTTCAAGCGGGGTTGCTTGAAGTAATGGACGTAGGAAGCGTGGAGAAACTCCGAACCACTATAAATCGGCTGAGCATTTCTTTTCCCTTACTCTCTTTAATTTGTGTTAATATTGTTTATTTGCTTAGTTGTATTTGATTTAAATTATATGTATATTTGAGTTGGTAGAATAAGAAAAAGTTTTAAAATTGCAAAAGATTTCTAAATAACTTATTCACACCCCTCTAGGTTATTTGCCATTTAGTATTTGGGGTTCAACAAATTATATTAGTGTTATGTAAATGCTATGTGGAATATTCATACTCTGTGTTTTGTTCTATGCTTTATTAATGATTTTCACTTGATACATAGACATGCATGCCTAGAAGTACGATCATGCATGGGTTGCACGATCGTGTGTTTGGTCATGTATGAAATTGTCCTAGCTTTTGGGATTTCTTGTCAAATTTTTGGTTTCCTACATGTGCACAACTTTGACCTCCACCTGTATGGTTGTGACTTTGTTCATGTCTAATTGTGTATGCTTTGCATACATGACTGTGACATTGCAAAGCATGACTACACGGGTGTGTGCCTTGTGCGTATTTCTCTACTTCGTCATTTCTATGGCTAAACAGGCTTAACCTCGTCCAATCTCATTCAAAACACAAATTAATCTCTGCCAACCATATTATACACTTGTAACACTTTATATGCACATGTTTATCACATCAATAACATCAAACGTCACAAATTAAGCATCCAAAACTCTTCAAAAACCATATATACATAAACACACATACAAAACAAATTTTTAAATAATAACTTCATCATCATGCTTTCTTTTCATTATTTTCTCATTCAATCATGCCATAGAATCATGAAACATACCAAAACCATCATCAAAGCTCAGCCAAACAATAAATACATATAAAGAAAACAAAGAAAGAGGCAAGAAAACACTTACTTCTTGTCATAGATGATCAAAAAAACTTATCTTTCTAACAAAAGCTTACTCTTTAGCTGGATTAGGAACCTTTGGAAGCTATTCTTTTCTCCTAGGGTTAAGATTCTCTAAAAATTGGAAAGAAATTTGGGTGAAAACACTAATGGAAAAAAGATAAGTATGACTTAAGTAAGGCCGCTGAAGCAGCAAACATGTAGGGTCGTGCACCATAGGGGAACACAGTCATGCATGATAGGAAAAGTGGGAAAATTTCACTTTCTCTTGCTTGGCATAAAAAAACCCTCTAATGAAATTCATATGCATGTCATATAAACTCTAAAAACTGGTTGTTTCACCCCTGAACTCTTCTAACTCTATTTGTATAATAAAATCTCACTCTTGACCCCCAATTTTAATCTAAAAGAACAATTTTAACCCTAGAATATTACAAAGTACTTGCAATAGAAAGGCAAAGATCTACAAAAGAAAGGAGTCATAGAAAGAGATGACATATGAAACTTGGATAGGGAAGAGAACATGATATGTTCCAAAAAAAACTACATGATGAGAGACACTTAGATGTTACATAAATTAATTATCATTGTTAGCATAAATAATTTTACTCATACGTTTTCTACAAATGATAAATATTTCTTTTAGTTATGAAATTTACCTTTTTGATGATTCATCTTTGCATGTCTCATTTCGATTATTTTTTATACATTGATGCCTTCCTAATGGTTGCGTTTTTGCAAATATCTAGTTATGACAAGAGAAGATTTTGCTCTAAACATACAGTGTCTAGGATATGAATTATATCTTTAGATTAATTCTATAATTTAATGAGTTTTCTATTTGTGAAATTGTGAATTTTCATGATAATTATATGGCTGCAAATATAAATTTTAAAAAGTGCAAAATTTGTTTTCTAGTGATAATTATATCCTTATATAAATTGAAAGAGGGAGGTTAAAGAGAAAAATCATTTCCCTATTTCATATTATATTTATGGAAGTAAACTTCCATATACATTTTTTATTTCTTTTTTTCTTATTCTATAATCTTGTGTCACAAGGATAATATAAATTGTAGGCGTAGATTATTAATCTTTTTAATCAAACCATATTAAAAATTGTCTGTCTTCTATTTGTACTATTGTGTTTGCTTGTATTCTTATATCCGAATCTCTTGAATTCAATACGCTTCTTACTGATGCATATCTTTGCATCAACCAAAAAAGAAATAACAATAATCAATAAGGTAATAAAACAAAAGGGAAAGATGATTTGTTTTGGAATATGCGATAAACTTACTTTTTATGAGTTATGAAATACCCTTGTCATTGATTTTAAAAAAGTTACGAAAAAGCTCCCACAAGAATTGTTTGATTGAAGTTAGAAAGCTTTTGACTGGGGAAGACTCAAAGTTGATAACTTGTGAAGTATAAAAAACAGCAAAGCTTACGAAAGAGACAATTCTATCATTTAATGGTTTTATTTATCAATTTTTTCAACATGTTCCAACGTTTACGTATATGAAAATCTAAATTAAGCTGAGAACAAAGCTCGATTAAATGATAATTAAGATATACGAAAGATTGTAATCTTTATAGTTTATTGTAATGAATACTGGTGAGTATTCCTCCCTGTCACGCAGGCGACCGGGTTCGATCCCCGGCGAGGGTGATAATTTTGTTTTTATTTAAAATCATAATTACTTTATGCCACTGAGAAATACATAGACACCCCCTCAGTGTTAAGATATTACAGCACCCCCCATTTTTCTTAGAAACATTCTGATCACCCCCACACCTTAGAAAACTTAATAAGCGCCCTAAAATTCCGTGTATGCCTTCAATGATCGTCATCAATTTCTCCCCTTGCGTTTTCACAAACTTCATTTGCATTGCAATCTTAATAATTAACGTAGGAGTTTGGTGCTATAAACTAGTTTATGAATTTAATTTTATATTGGTAACCCAAGGACATAACCGTCATAGAACATATTAACGAACGTAAATATAATAAATATTTTTAAATAATAAATGGCATAATAGTTTTTGTCAATCTAATTAGGTTAGAAATTTGGAAAATAACAAGTAGTTTGCTGGATAACATCGGACTATTACCAATAGAGTTTACATTGTAAGTAAGCCCAAGAAAGAATCCACAAATTTGGATTCTAGATTGTATAGAAAACAAGATTATGACCCAAATTCCACATCCCGAAAGGGCTGTCTATTAGATTTTAAAGTTCCTTTGAAAACAAGACTGCATTCTGGCAGTAGCAGTAAAAAAGAATGAATGTAACACTTGATATTACAAAAATCGAAAGGTAAAAAAAAATATATGAACAGTAAAATATGAAGGGAATTACATGCGAAGCTGCAATTCTGATGCTACGTGAATAGTGTTACAACATCCCTACGGTATCCTCTTACAATCAAAAGTCTCGGCACATTCTCTACCAACATATCCATATACTCCATGTACAAGTAGGCAGGGTGATTGACTGGTGGCGGTGGTAGACTTACAAGCACAACTGCCGCCATTCTCGAGTATTTCAATATTGTTGAATTCAGCTTCAGCATTGTGTGAAGAAACTTCCCCACCTGTTGCTCATTTACATCGACATGCTTCCCATCTGCCATTAATGGAGTTCCTTCCTTCTCAGCTGTAGCCTTCATTTCAGCCATGTAATCAGTAATTCGGCGCAGACCAGAAGTGTATGCATCCAACGATTCATCTTGTTGAGGTCCTCCGTCCGCTTGTACCTCCCATGATTTCATTGTTATAACAATAACTTCAGCCTGCATCCGTAGATCATAAAGGAACTTCTTCACATCAGCCTTAAGCATCTCCGCATCTGAATCCTCCTCGGCAATGCAGAAGACCTGAATTTTACAGCTTTCAAAGCTCTCCCTGGTGAGGAGAAGTTGCGAGAGTAAGAGCATGAGACCACCGTCTCTTACGATCCAGTATAAATCAATTGTACCATACTGCTTTTGATATTCATTGGGCCATTCGTCAAGGCCCTTGACAATCACTACCGCCTTGTTTGCGACAATGCAATCATTAATTATCCCAACAAAGGAGGCAGGGATTTCAGTTAGGTTTTCACGGCGCCAAATTTCTGGGTATCTCATGACAATAATGTTGGGTTTCAGATTACCAAGGCCCATGGTCTGAACGATTCCTCGGAAGCCTTCCGTCATATTGGGTGCCACAACTATCTCAGCTACACCTTCACAGCGCTTGTACTCAATGTAGGTGCCAAGCTGCTTGCAGGCAACCTTTGCATCTTCAGCACGTTCATGGTAATCTCCGTCTATTATAGAAACAAACATGGACATTCCACGGCCTTTTTTCTTCATGCAGTTTGCAAAGTCACAAAGTTTGGGATGGCAGGGCACATTTTCTGGAAGCTTCCCCCATGGCCGGCAGAATATCAATGGGATGGGATACCAATTTTTTGGGTGCACTTGGTTTGCTGCATCAAAGGTTTGTTACACAAAATCCAACACAATCAATATTTTCTTTAATAAGGAAACAAAGAGTTTGAAAAAAAAGGCATATAACGCAAACTTCACCACTGCACCAGACAAGCAAAAGTTTGTAACTAGCTTTTTTCCCACATTGTAACAGTCCTGCCTAAATTCAGCCACTCTATGTACACATTGTATCCATATAACATACCAAGTTTAGTCGCATCACAGTAACTTCATCATGCATTTAGGTTGTTTTTGCTAGCTTTCTTATCTCAAGTCCTGATAGGTCCAAATTTAACATAAATCTTAAATAGTTATTAACAAAGTAGTAATAAGAATATGTAAGTGTTAAATTGTTTATTTCATAAATTAATAAAACTAAAATTAAAGATTTTAGACACTTGTTCTCGAGATATATACCACCAACAACAAATTACAGTTTCCAGATGATTCATCTAATCATGTCGGTATCACAAGCATGGGATGCCACATTTGACTGCATGAGACCTTGAGATCCAACAATAGAATCCCTCTACTCATGTGACAAATCAGGCCTCCTTTTTCTAACAAAATCAACACAACAGAATAGATCATTCAGATGTAGTATACCAAGACAAGCATCTATAAGAAAAAATTCAACCACAAGAAAGTGTTGACAAGGCAGCAACAATGTTGGTTCGGCTATTCAACATATAGTTAAGTGTATTTTGTTATAAGGTGAAAACACTTTTAGGTAACTTTAATTATGGCTATTGCAACTTTTCATGGCCAGATAAAAGCAACACTTGTCACTTTAATCAGATGAATTCATCTGAAAATTGGTGGTAAGGGAAGAAAACAAACAAAATAAGTCTTGGACCTTCTTAGATTAAGATGCAATCAGCAACAAAAAAGGGAAAAAAAAAATCAAAAAAACTATAGCTGTCTCAAAAGTATATTCATCATAATTGAGATGCTAATATTTTATCAATTTCTAAATTTAGGAAAAAGACGGGCAAGTACACCACAAGTTTAAAGTAATTTGTCCAAAGTCACCATGTTGTCATTGTTTAACCTAAGAATGCTGATAATAAAGTACTAGCAATAAATGTTTTATGATAAGATTTACCTCCCAGAGATCGAAGACTGCGAAGTGCTAATTGAAAATAGGCACTTTTAAAACCATCTCCCCAATCCCCAGCCTTTCCTTTAAGGCTCACATAATAATATATGAGGCTTGCAAGGGCCAGAGACACCACAGTGAATGACCAAGAGATCAAGAACATGATAACTGCAGGAAAAAAATAAAAACAAAAATTCTGATTCTCATAGAAAGCATACATACCCATGCACATCTAGTTTCTCACATGCCATGATATTCATATTGTTTTCTTTTTAGTGAAAATATAAACATGCATGTTAGAGGTCATTGTCTTACGTATATAGCTTCAAATGAATAAAAGATAAGGAAACATACCAATACAAGTTGCTGCCCCAAGAAAAGACATGCTCCAGTGGTGAAATTTCCACCGCGGACGCCAACTGGGAGCATCCAGTAGATCGAGAAGGAAGCAAGATAAGTTCACACCAGCATAACACAGAAGGAAAAACATTGTTATAGTTGGTGTGATAAGGTCAAGATTCCCGATTATGACACATCCGATACAGATGAATGCAGTAAAGAACGTAGCTATGTAAGGCTCATTCCCATCTGCTACCTTGAAGTAATTAAGAATAGGCAGAATATCATCATTGGCTATTGCTGCAAGGAGGCGTGGAGCACCTGTCATGCTTTGAAGAGCAGCACCTAAGGTTGAGAGAATGATTCCTATGTGAACAATCGCTGGGAAAGGCCAAGCAACTGTAGCAGTAAATAGCCTGCACAGAGAGTGAGGCAATCATTACAATACTCCATCATTTTACATTCCAAGTGAAAATATGTTTATTATTTTACATTTTCTAATTTTTCACATAGAAACTGACATAACACTACAAAATCAACACAATATACATGCCACAATAATATTCAACTTGCCTTATCACGTTAACCCAAGCCCAAGAATTGTAGACATGACGTCTATGCAATGACTAACAGGAAAAGTGAGCCAACTGGTGAAGCTGGCTAGTCTTATGTTTGAATACCCCAATTCTATTAATTACATTATTAGCTGCTAAAAAGGGCAAGCAGTCCAATAAGAACATGGCCTTGCAGGGTATTTTTATGAGTTACCATAAATTGAATTACCATGTGCTGAAGAACAGTGGAAATAAAGGATACATAAGCTAAATACACATGTTTGTAAACATATAGCAGAAAATTTTCCTTAGGCATAAGTTACAGAAAAAAAAAATTTAGACCTCTGAGACAAGCAACGACTTCAACAAAATATGAATACCTGTCAGTCAAAAGCTTCTGTCTGGTTGCAAGAGCTCCAAAAAATAAAACAGAAACAAGATACATTACAGTTGTTGAAAGAGTTGCTGCTAAAGTTCCAATGGGAATTGAACGCTGAGTATCTTTCAGGGAGGCAGATCGATTTGACCCAGCCATAATTCCTGTTACAGCTGGGAAAAAGAGACCAACCAGTGAACTGAAAGGTGAAAAAGAAATTGTAGTTAGAAAAACCACAAAAAGTTAATTGTATTTCATACACTATTCGCCAACCAATGTGTGTACTAATGTTGTCAGTTAATATTGAATTGTAGCTGTCCAACTGCCTTCGAGCTACAGCTGGTACCATCTTAGCGGGTTTAAATTCAAGGGACCAAAAAGAAATGAATCTTCTCATAATCTATCTACAATTGAAGTGCTTCAAGCTGAAGAGATATTCCAGCAAGAACTCCCTCTTGCTCTATTTCTTTAGAAAGATCTCAAGCTCTAGGGAGAGCTAAAACTCTGTGAAGCTTATTATGGCTATTTTGTGAGTTATTTGACCAGAAAGGATAGAACTTTAACGACAAAAGAGGGTACTACACTCATCTTTATGGGACACAGCCAGGCTTAGAGCATGTTTACAGGCTTCAGGGTCTAAAAATCTCGACATGTGGCCTTTTCTTTGATCATCATCATGAGAGGCAGTGGTATTTTGAAAGCCTTTATTATTTTCACTTCAGGACCCTTCTACATTTCCTATTCCATTTTTTTTTTCCAATTCTTTTGAGTTCTCTTGACCTATTTTTGTAATTTTTTATTTGTGTACAACTTATTTACCATTCAGTAAATTTCTCTCACATATTAAATTATATCAGTAATTCCTTTCACAATTTTACGAAAATAAAAGCAGAATCTCAAAATGTCTTACTTGAAGCTCCAGGTCATAGCTCCATTAGGATCAGGTATTCCTGCATTATTTGTTTTCTGATAATCTGAACTCCAGTTATCTTTAAAAGTTTTCAAACTCAAACCTGTGATTCCAGCTGTGACACAAATTATGAACAAAATTATAAATAAATGAAAATTCATCATAATCCGTGCTGAGAAGGACCCAAACAAGAAAAACATTAAAAACACTAATTAAAAAAAAAGACAAATGTTATGACATCAAAAAAAATAAACAAAGACAAATGTTATGTCCCTTTCTTATTTTTTGTATTGAGGTAAAAATGCATAAAGTACAGAAATGAGCTAAACTTCTCACTCAACCAAAGTTGGCCCACCTTGCTGGGAGATCAATCTAAAATGTTAATTTTCCTAAAAATGTTCCATAGATTCAATATATAACTCACCAAGCAATGCAAAAAATAAATTTGAAAATCAATAAGCATAGGACTAGCATATAACTGTCAAAATTATATACAAATCATTTTCTACCCAAAAAAATATATGTATAACAAATAATAAGCACAGAAATTTCATGTAATTTTCAAATTCTATACAAATCAATCCCCCTGCCCCAAAAAGGTAAAAAAAATTAAGAAATCGGCTTTACATTCCCATGTTAACAATGCAAGGATGAAGATCAACCCCACAGTTCATAAGTTCAAAAAACTGTTTATAAAAGATATAATAGAAAGTCCAAGACAGAACCCATCTCTCACAAAAAAAATGAAGAACACTTACCAGCAGGGTCATCTTTCTTTGCCAAAAGAACCCCAACAAATATGCAGAATAGAGAAAATAGAACAGGTATGAGGAAAGCGGGTGCAACTCGATTGATCATTTTCACACCACCAAACACAATAAAGCATATGATGATAGTCACAACAATCCCATAAATTTGGAGGTCATGTGAACTTGGACTTTCTATGGCTGCAGTATCTGTACCATTAACTGTTGTAACCGTCTCTGCATTGAAAACACAGATGAAGTAGATATAAATTGACACAAGGTTATTTATTTATGTCTTTGAATTGTCTACTAAGTTCATAGCAAACAACTATCACTTACATATGATACACAACCTCAAAATAAAGAGCTTTTTAAATCAAAACATATTCAACATAATGATACTGATCTGAAAAATTATAGCAATAATAACAAAAGATTGTGCCTGCACTGTACCATTACAAGGCAGTGCATGCATACACAAAATAACAGTATAGAGAAAAAAGAATCAAGAAATCATTACCAGCCTTGCAATTTTGCTAAAAAAGAAAAAGAAGAGTTGAATATTAATAAATAAACTAGAAACTTAAAGCCCTAAGCATGAAATAAAGTCAGCTTCATCCCATAAAAATTCTAGGTCCTCCTTAATAGCATCTTTAAAGTTCTTCCAGATCCTGCAAATTAAACAATTCAAAACATAGCAAAAACAGCACAGATCCAAAAAAGATTCTAACTTACCTCCTCCATGTTTTTTAAACACATAAGGTAGGTCTGCCCAAAAGTGTCTTAAGTATATTGTATTTGGACAGAAGAAATAAAAATATTTTCAGTCTATCTTGCAAATTATGCAGCAGGATTATGGGTATATATTAAGTCTAGCCACTTCAATCATATCAAAGTATTGTTTGCAATGTGCCAAAATCTACAAAATTTTATGAAATTTAATTGGGATTTTGCCCTTCCAAATCCACCAAAACATCACCAGATGTGTCAATGTGCATCAGCTTACATTAAAAAATTTTAGCTTCATATTGCAGACCTCACAGGATACAATTGAAGCAAAATAAAGAAATCCTAATTTTTCTTTGATAAAACATTTTAACTAGGATATTAATTGTATCATTCAGAAAGTAAATTTTGATTGTTATTTCTTTCTCTTTTTTCTTCCAACTCTTTTTCTATTTCTTGTCCAATCTTTTACTTTGTCTGCTCTATATTTCTAGCCTCTCTCAATAAGTCACATTTTTACCACTTTCTCGTCTCCCTCAATTCTTTTACGTCGCCCTAATTTCATTCAAATGAACTCTTAATTTAATTTATTATATTCTTCTGTAATTCCTTTTTCTTTTTTTTTTTTGCTCTTTAATCTGTACCTTTCTAATATCTAATCTTCTCTTTTCTTTCCTTCCTTTCCCATATTATCTGATTACTTGCCTACATCAGCACGTGCACTCAGAGACAATGTGAGATGATGTGGGAAGATGAAGTTTGGTATATTATTAAACCAGGGAATGCCAAGGTAAACTCTACGTGAAAGATCTTCTAATATAATGTCAACAAGTCAAAATTCTGCAATAAACATAGCCATGAATACATCAAAAATTTACATGGCAGATCTCTTTCATAAAATAAAAGAGAACAAACCCTAAATATACAAGGCCATATTTCTTTATTCACTATCAAGCAACACTTTCTACGCTTTTTCTAGTATTAAAATTATTCGTACTGGTCAGATATCAATGAAGAGTTAAAATCTCTCTTAATACAGCCAATTGAATCTACATTACTCAAACTTTTAAGCTGCTTCAAATGGGTTGTGATAAACAGTAAAAGAATATAGAAAGAGTATTTAATTATTAATTGCAACACATTGTCAATCATTACCTCTAAAAATTCCAGCAGCAGGTACGGCTTTCAAGAAGGTTTCTACAGCTCCTAACACATATCTAAAATGAAATGGAAAAAACAAACAAAAAGCATGCATGTTAGGATATGAAATTTAGAATAAATCATACCTTATTAAGTTCAAGATCTTAGAACATCTGTTATGAACCTCAAGTCCAAGATACCCATGGACCACAATCAGTCATATATATTATTATTATGCCTCAAAAACAAATATTCACAATATACACTCACAGCGCCCCAGCAACTGCATTCCCAAGGAAAAAGCAAAGTCCAATGCTCACTCCAACCTCTGGACCAAGGGCACGACCAATGAGGTAATATGGTCCTCCACCCTGCAAGCAAAAATTCAAAAACAATTAGCACAAAAACCAAATGAATTATTTAGAAAAGGTGTAGTAATTTCTGAAACCCAGTACAGAAACAGGAATAAATAACAGTTAGAATATCAATAGAAGTGCAACCCTCAAATTAGACCAAAACAAAGCATTTTTGATAAGTTCCAAAACATGAAATTAGAAGTATGGGAAATTACCAAAGTGAATAACCTATCCAGAAAGACCACGATCACATAGCAGAAAACAAATCTGGATCCTTATAAAATATACTGTATAGCTATATTCTGATGACTATTACTAACAAAATCATTTTTACTCTCAAAAAGCAAAGTATTATCACAATCCATCACCATTAAGCATCCATTATTCAATTACCAACAAGAAAAATCAAATATAGCAGTGATACCCCATTGCCAAAAGAGGGTGAACCAAAAACAAATTCAAACATGGAACATCTCGAATATGCATAGACCAGTTAATAAAACAGTCTAAGAATATTGTCCACTCAAATAATAAATCCTCTAACAAGAAGCACATATACATATGACATCAATCTAAATGCAAGTTCAAAAACACATCTGATCAAATCATATCAGATTCATTGAACTCATCAGGTGATTATTCATATCTAAATTTTTTTGAAGGGAATCACGAGCATTAATCAAGAAAACTATCAATCATGAGATTGTGAGAAGAAAGAAGAAGGCAGAAACCTTTTACCAGCCATGATTTCATGTAATCATACATTTAACAGTTTGAGTGCCTAATTTTAACCTAAATCAGAAAGAGGGAAAAGTCCCCAGTGGGTGCATAGGGAATATATATCCCCTCATATCCATAAAATATGAAAATTGCAAAGAACCCATGAAAAGTGTTCATAGTGTCTGATTCAAAATCCTTTCAATGATGAAATTTTCATCAAAGGCATATCTTCATTCTGGTCCATGTCTAAATCTAAACCCTAAATTAATATCAGATTAAGAATATGAGAAGTCTGAATTTTCACAAAGCAAATTTACTTGTGTGACCAAGCTGTAGCCTTTATGATATTATCGTCACACAAAAAACACTGCTGTGTGTGCATAACAGAATTCACCACAACTTCTGTCCTCTCAATTAATAGCCAGCAAGTTATTTTAAAAATCAAACACAAAGATTTAGAGCCATTGAATGCATAAAATTTGGACAAAATGTGCCACCAAATATCAATTTCCAATGTTCCTCATCACCATACTTTCCACTTAGAAATCATCATCATACAATCAAATGTCAAAAAGTAACAGCTTTAGCACTTCCACAGGCTCATGTAAATGTACAAATGCTCAGATAATTCGTGCAATACCAAAAAAAGAAACCTTAAATCTGGTAATCTAATACCCTAGTTAGGTTTTTAATAACTTGCTTAAGTCATGGAAAAAAGGAAATTTTCACCACTCACAATTAAATAAAATGTTATCTTATTTTCTTTTGTTTGGTTTACGGTTGTCAAAGGCAAAAAATGTCAAAAAGTGATGTGGGATACCATTGCCTAGGTGAGAGCATCAGTTTTTTACCTAAGCCAATTAAAAATTCCATTTAAATTTTTCCAAATTCCATTAAATTTAAAATATTTTTTTACTACATTGACAGTAAAAAATTGACCAGCAATTTCTTTGGCAGTCTCAGATCAAACCAGCAACTAGTTATCATGCCTAGACCTCTCTAGCGACCATCTATAAGGGATCAATGACTAGCAACCTTAACTTTCAAACATTCTCCCTGACAGCCTTAGAACTTGCCAATGACCTTTTTAGGACCTTAGAACTCACTTTCAACTCTCAATGACCTTAGAACTCATCAATGACCTCTCTAGCGACCTCAAACCTCATCGAAGACCATCAGAAATTGCCAATAACCCTCATATCTGATCAAAAATTGCCTAAACCTGCCAGAATGTCTGATATTGTGCTGAAAACTGTACAAAAATCGTTAGCAACCCTCAGATCTAGCTAGAGATAGCCTAGGTGATAATAAAGCGCAATTTTCCAGTGCCTAATGCTTCTTCAAAAGCATTTAAAAGCAATAAAGATGATCACCTTTTTTAACCATTGATCAACTCCCACGCCTTTGAAACTATGGTTTGGTTTTCTTTTTCTAAGAAACTATGAAAGATCTATTAATTAATAAGAGCAATACAAAAGCAAACAAGTGTAACTAAAAAACACAAGCATGAGAAAATATGAAAGAGCTATATAGACGTGTACATCTTACATCCCAAAAATGTATAAGTTCCTGGCACTCAAAACTAAATAGGGGTGAATGGGTATAGGTTCCTACTGAAAAAGTGAGAACCGAAACCTGTAAGGACACATTCTTGCTCGGTTGGTTCCAGTTCCGGTTCTGAGTACCCAGTATTGTTCACCCATGATTTTATTTCTTTTTAAATATTTAATTATTTTAATAAAATATTAAAAAAAGAAACAAAATAAAAACATTGAGTACCCGACATTTCTGGTTCCCTCACCCAACATGACCTGACACTCCAACCAAATGTAAATGAATAAAGCAGAAAAAAAATCTTGAAATCTGTTTTCACAATGAGTACATGCCGCCTTCTCTGTTAATGTCAAAAGTCCTTCTATTCCTTCATATCCAAAGTACCGAAAAAGTTGCCAAAACAGCACATTTCTACAGAAGTTTAACTCTATTTTTTCTACCAAAAACTGTGTAATAACTCAGAAAAAGAAAAAAAAATTGCAGGAGGCTGGAATAACCCAAGAAGTATTAGCTATTTGAATCATTTGAGCCAAATACCAGCTAAGGGGCAATGGAGAAATTGATGTTATAATATAAACAAATATATAAACCAGTTATATATCACATATACTATAATCTGTCATGAAATATATTTTAAAAATCCATGTAATTTCCAAGAGTTCCAAATCATTCTATATGTATTTATTCCTGAACTGAAATATAAAAAATAGTCCATAACACAGATGGGTAATATAAATTGGAGACTTTAATCTTTAATTATTGCCTAAGAAGCAACAATAAACAATAGCATCCAATGATAAAACAAATGCACCAATAGCTCCAAAATAGTGGAGTTACAACAATCTAAATAGCCTTCTAGAACTATCTTTCTGAAAGGAAGCACTTTTTAAAACATGAAAAATGCTTCACATTCCAGACCACTGCAAATTACTGACAAACATAACTGAAATAAAAATTGAAGAATCATCTTTCAAAGAAAAATCACTTCATCAATTCTAACAGAGATCCACTTTTAACCACAGTCAGTAGTCCACCAATGTGCCATTTAATGTGACATCTCCTCCCTCTTAAACCAGAAGTAAAGATACTAAGGATCAAGAACACAAAATTGACCAATGCATTAAAAAATTACCCCGCAACAGCAGACTCCAAGCAATTGTGACTGGACTCACTACATGCCCTAAACATCACAATAGTCCCTAGCTTGTATAAAAATGATGGCATTAAATTCAAAAGAGATAACCAAAAAGGCAATCCAGAGTAATTACTCATAAGTATAATGTACCTTCATTGCACCATTTGTTGCAATAGCACTTAATGATATTGAAGTCAAGAAAGTACACAGGCCACAAAATGCCACCAGCACCAAGGACTCACCTATGCCAGCCATACCAACAATCCTGCAAATTCCGAAAATTCATAAAGGTAGCAAAAGGAATTGGTTAGTCTGAATGGTGAAAACACACAACTAAAGAATTTCAATCAAATGAATTTTGATATTTTCAAAGTTACAGGACAAGAAGTCCACCAACTTTTCTCTTTCAAATTCCCAGGCAGTATCATTGATTTAAAAAAAAAAGCAGATACCAAATTGACAAGGAAGAATAGATTGATTCCAGTAAAAAGGTAGAAAAAGCCAAAATTAACAGAAGTGAATGTGAGTCGTACCATGTAAATCGGATGTAGTAGATAATTCCCAATATGTTTTGCAAGCAGGGAATAAATACACCCATCATCGTTCCCAATTTTACCTCACCTGGCTGCAAGATAAATGTATATGTATATCAAGAGGCAAAGAAAAAGTGTGAGAAAGAATGTAAATTGCAATTACTAACACATTGCTTAGATTCATTGTTTCAAAGCTAGTCAAAAATTATTTCAAGAATATATGCAAATCAAAGCACTATCCCATATAAGTTAACTAGATAGATATACATCTTCCACATAGACATATTGAAGAAAGCAAAAGAAAATATCTGACTGTAAAACTCCATTTATTGCCACTTTTTAACTTTAACAAAGTAACAAAAGAATATCATTGATTTAAGAAAATTACAAAAGAATGAACAAGATAATCACATAATCCTTCTAAAACTCACAATTAAGTGTTGTACAACATATAAAAAAGACTACACCATGATATCCAATGCCACAGTCCTTTACTTTCTAATTCCATTATTTATCTTTTCAAACACATACATATAAAACAATGACAAACTTCAGTATCAGCAATATCAAGTTGCTGAGATCTTGCAAGCAGTTGTATATAAACCAAGGATCCAGTACTGGAAAAAAAAAAATCATCTTTGAGATAGCGGCATGCCTAATAAATTACCATACCTGAGGACGCCCATAAGTAATAGGAGCATCATCACCATCTCTACCTTCTCTTGGACTTGAAGGTGCTGCAATTTGCTCAGTCATACTTGAACAGTGTAAAACAAGAATCTCAATAACAGCTCAGTCAGAGCAAATAATAAAAATTAATCATACTTAAAAACTGAAAATGCAAGAAACTCTATCAATAAATCTTCAAACATATGCTTTTGTAGCCATCCGCTGTCTATCTGTCTATCTGTCTATCTACAGATGGAGACTCGTAGTCATCCACTGACTATCTAGCTAAATATGATGCTTTCTCAGTGTAAGAGAGTACATTCAACCAGATAAAACAGTAAATTACTAAGAATAGACCGCTTACCTTCTAAGACCAAGAATATTGACAAGAGAATCAAAACCAAACAATTCCAACTTGGAATCCCCTTGGGGGCCATTGAGTCCTATATTATCATGATTTTGCCTGGCATCAGAACCCAAGTTTGCCTGCGCATCTACTTTTACATTCCTGCCATGAGGTATTATTAATAAGACAACACTAACATGAAGGAAATTATATTAACATTTCCATTCAGTTAAACAACTTTATATTCCAAGACACAAAAGTATCTTTATTAAAGTACTTCTGTACATGAAATGTAAATGCCTTCAAAACAAATTTTAAGTTCTAGCATAAGTTCACCAATACTGAACATGGCACCCAAACAGATCATAAAGGTATTCTGACATGCAAGGCAATGAAAACAGGTATTTCAATTTTGCACATATTAAGAGGATTTATCAGAGCATGTAATAATTTCACATATTTATAATTGTAGCAAATACTGAATTACTTCTGATAGAGCAAAGTAATTCTTATTCGTCGAAAAATAAACAGAAAATTATGTTCCTGCAACACCCATTACTTGAATAGCAAGTTACAGGGCAAACCCAAAAAGAAAATTTTCCTGAACCACCAAGATTTAATCAAGCATTCTTTCACTCTAAGATCAATGAATTTAAATTCTAATTCTATTCATTATCTTTAATAAATAAAAATAAAAACAAAAATAACACTAATCAGTTATAACACTACATTTTTACACTTCAAACCACTCATCTCAAGAATTTACAAAACATGGCATAACCCCCGCATCTTGAAAAAGCAATATAATTATATTAAAAGAGAAACAAAAAATTGTAACTAAAAATTTATACCACCTTAACTCACCAGTAAGATAACATCCAAGTTACTAATAACACACGGAATGTTACTAATTTTCACGTGTATCATTCCGGTAACTATCGAACTCCGTGACAGCAATTCCGGTTAGTAAAATTAAACAAACACAAGTACCATCTTGCTTCTTGCAACTTTTAAACTAAAATCTCGCAACCAATACAGCTTATTATTTCCAAATCCAATAAACATATGACAATATAGAAACAAATACAAATACAAATACAAACACGCACACACACACACACATATAAATATGTTGAGTGAGCGAGACAGAGATGTTTATACTTGAGAGAAGAAACGGAGGGGGATCCAGGATCCACAGAAGACATCTGGAGGATGGCGCTATCGGTAGCCACTACCGGCCGGTACTTGCGGCCGCGCGGCGCGTGAAACTCTTCTTCTCCGCCTTCAATGTCTCCATTGTCCATTTTCGGTTGAATTATGATCGGTTGTTGTGAATCTTTGAAGAGATTTGTGAAGATGCAGATCCAAATTAGAAAGAAACGATATTCACATACACAGATCTCAGATTCAAAGTGAAGAACAAATGGAGTTTTTCCTAAGGCCGACCGGACTTTTGGTGTTTTTTAATTTTTTTTCCTTACTGTAATTTTTTTATTTTATTTTGTCTTTGTCAGGCTCTTTTACAAGGCAATGTTTATGTGGGCAGGATTAAATACGAATCGAATCAAATTTAAATATATAATGACTCAAGTTTGGTTTGTGTTATAGAAAGACGAATATGAATAGATGTTTTGGTTTGGTGAGCTAAACTTATTTACCCCTCGAGTTTATATTATTTAGAAATAATCATTGTTATATTCGTTTCAAACATAATTAAAATTATGAAAACGAATACAAATATTTATGTGTTTATAATAAAACGAACATGTTTGGTTTAGAGATTATTAAAAAAAAAAAAAACAATCTCCAAATTCTAGAAGAGAAATCAGAATTGCAGCCAACCTATTTCAAAGATAAGAAACTGCTTGAAGTGAGGAATGAAAAATAAAAAGAATAAGATGTCATTGTCATTGCTAATCTTGACAATGTTTTAGATGAATAATTGAATATAATGTTATTCTTATGCCACTTTGCAAACCAATAGGAGATGAAATGTTTCAGTCAAACAACTTAATCGAATAAATCCTTAACACAATATTTTAACATCATCAAGAAAGGAATCAAAGTTCAACATTGTTAATCAAATGTTTAACAGTTTAACATAATCAGGTAGCTTGTAAATAATTTAATAGATGTACATTTACAATTGATGAGGAAATGAAGTTCATAAATGTGTTTTGTTTCATTTTTATTAACATATTAAAATATGTCATGCCACTCTAACAGTCTCACTTATTTGGCTTCATTCTGATAACTGTATTTCAATATCAACAACATCATCATTAATCTTCATGAATGTAAATATCTTAGTTAATAAAAATAAACAAATTATGATATATGAAAGTATATTGTATAATATATGCTATGAAGAATGAAGTTGTGGGTAATTATTACAAATCTTCAAAGGTTTTTGCACCCAATGAAACATTCGAATTTAATCCCCACCACACATAACTATGCTTATAGTCTTTTGTGTTAAACGTGACCTATAAGAGTCAATTACTCTTGAGTCAACACTAAAAGATGTTTCTAATACAACTGTTGAAATGGGAATTTTTAGAATCTCAACTACCATACATGACAACACTCTTCACTTGTGTTGATTGATTTGTCATTAAGTGAATGCATTAAATTGGACAGGGTCTAAAGGCAACTCTCTAATGTGATAGTAAGACACATTAACCAGGGATAGATTCACTTTCTATTTACAAAATGTTCTTGTATTAGTGATACATATCTTCAAGTACCTGGTGGACATTGGCAATTTTATCCTCGGTTTGGTAGTCACCAAATATTTGAGGGTGAACATATATGATAAAAGCAAATTTAAACCTATAAAATAAGAGCAAAGAGTATGATAATAGATTAAGATGTGTTATAACTTATAATAATATTATTATGAATGAAATATTATTAGTGTAAATTGACAATGTTATCTTGGATCTAAAATGTTTGCCTTTGACATATGTAAATTAAATTTCCTTAATACTTGTCAAATTTTTTATTCATATTTGCCACCATTAATGCAATGTCCCAGTTTGTATCAAATTCTCGAGCTTGTAAAATTTGTTTTATTCGATAAACTTTCATGAAATACAAATTTGTCATTGGATAGTAAAAGCCAAAAACAATTTTGGAAACATTATTAAATTTCCTTAAAAATTAGTATATGACGACCAATTTGTCTCATTCCTTCTTAATGGGGCAAAATGGTAAAAATATTGGCTCCTCGCAATTGTACCTTGGGAGGATATCTCTAAACAATAATGTCACATTCAGTATATTGTAGGTGATATTCCATCTCATTGGGCAACCTAGAATAAGTTTTCCTTCCTTAATGTTACACATCTTAGTAATATTGATAAATTCTTTTTGTCTTACTTTACTTATCTCTTGTAAATTTGATGACATCTCTTATCTTTTTAGCTACTCTATTTATTGCACCTAGTCCATCCTACAATAAGGGACTTACGATGGGGGTCATGCGTCAAACATGGAAAAGACAACCCCTGACTACTAAAAACTCATACATGTCAAATTCATCTCTTAACAATTTGATACATGTGTCATTAGTAGTCGCATTGTCAATCATGATGTTATGCATTGAGAATGAAAAAAAAAAATGAACTGATTAAAAAATCTAAATAATAATAACGTTAAAAAAATTAGTAATATTATTCATTAGCCAATTTTATTAAAAATTACCATTTTCTCACTTTCATTCTTTAAAAAATTTGTACAATACCTTTGCGATGTCTTTCCTCCCCTTTGAGAGAGAGGCATGTGGACAAAACTGATTATGTGTTTCTCTAAATTCCACATGCTCTAGGTTCACCCATTGCATTGTGACTACCACATACTCTAAGTTTTGCACATCAAACTTCCAAAGGTCATCTGTCACACTTATTCTTTTGAGGTCACCAAAAAAGTTTTTCAATTTGATTGCTTCAGTCTCAACAACTTTGGCACAATCAAACTTTATTTGTTTCAATTTGATTTTCTCATAAAGCAAATGCAGAACACTACAAAAGAAGTTGAGTTCAATATGCTCAACAATGTTGAAAGGCAGCTTATCCATTAAAATCATGTGTGTGAGTGCCTCACGAACTTATAAATACAAACATAATATGTTCATAACTTAACGAGGATTTTTTATTTAAAATTTGATAAATAACTCAAACATGTTAATCAAATTGCACCTTATTGTGCTCATACTTCTCGCTCAATTTTATAATTGGTAGACCCTTGAGCAATTTGAATTTTATAGACTTACAATCTAACATGGTTTGGCCTTTGGAGAAATTTTTTTTGCCCAAGGCCTTCTTCCTCTCATTGCATTGCTCCATGTAATATATCAAGTGTGTTGTAGTGTTTGTCCTCTACAATTTCAACATTTTCTTATGATATTTGTAAATGGCAAACTAAGTGTCCCTATCATGCATGTATTATCGAGAAATATCCCAAGCCACTGATGTCTTTATTTTTTGTTTTGGTTGGATAATAGGAGTTAGTAGGGAGCTTGAAACTCCTTGTCAGCCTTGAGACTACAAGTTATTCCCTGACAACTACATCTTATTCATCATCACCCAACAAGAAAAAATCATCAACCACTCACATGTGAACTTCAATGTCTTCAGTTAGAATTCCCTTCCCTTTTATAGTCATGATAATCAGAAAGATCTTCTACCACTGCCATTACCAGTCCCACCAAGAGTCGATGCATGACTTGATCCTTGGCTCACATTTCTTCGCTCCATCTTATCTTAAGTAAAAGTGGAACTGTACAACAATTTAAATTCAACAGAACTTTCAACAATGAAACAAATGTAACAATCTGATTAAAAGTAAATTATATAAGCTAAGTTGCAAATTATAATCCAACAAAGATAATAATCTATATTCCATTATATAAGTTAAGCAGATACTGTAATTTACTGTTCAAAGTAACTTTTAATTCCATTATATAAGCTAAGCAGTTATATAGGGTTAAATGCACTCATGGTCACTGAACTATTCAGTAATTTTATTTGCGGTCACTTTTGTTTAAATCGTTGCATAAAAAACACTAAACTTTGGATTTTATTTCCCGTTAAGTTACTCTACTGTTCATCCGTCAAAATATTTAATGGCTACTGATGTGGACGCTGACGTGGATATTTTGCTGACATGACATCTAGTCATCGTCCATGTCAGTAGTCACATCAACATTGAAACAGTGGGTGTTGACATGACATCCTATCATCGTCCACATCAGCTTTGTGTTAGTTTCTACTGCAGTGACATCACAGCAAATAAACTCAAAATTCAGTGACTACGGTTGCAATTAGTGAAAACTTCAATGACCTTGAGTGCATTAACTTCTCTTATAACTTTTTTTTTCTCTTCCAGTTTGTTAAAGTGCTGGACTGTCAATTCTCTTACTCTACAGAAGATACCTCATTTTTCTTCTCATCTACTTTATTAGCCATTAAATAAAATTTAAAAAAGATGCAAACTATAAATTTTTAAAATAAAAAACAAATGAGAACACTAAAAAAAAGTATTTCTACAAATAAATTAACAACTTTTGAAAGTAGCTACAAGGCAAAACTGTAAAATAAAGTTTCAAATTAGGGTTAGATTCGAACCAAATATATTCAGGTTCGTTTTTAAGTTCGATTTGAGCAAGCCCAAAACAAATTGTACGATCTGAACATGAATACGAACACGAACCAGAACAATAATTTTAAAAATCAGTGAACATGAATTCGAATCTGAACCCGAACTATACCAACCGAACACAAACACGAACCCGAACTTAAATTAAAAATTTTTTAACTATATTTTATTAATTATAATTTTTAATAAATATAAATATAAATTATATGAACCGAACGAGATAAATACGAATTGAATTATACGAACCGAATATGAATACGAATTTTGCTATAAAACTATTCAGCGAACACGAACCCAAACAGTACGAACGAGTCTAAAAATGAACATATGTCTGTCCGTGTTTGATTCAGCTCGAATCCAACCCTATTTTAAATAAAAACACAAACTCATATATAAATATAAGAAAAACAAAGTTTCAATGTCTAACAAAAAAACTAAATCACAATCAATTCATAATCATTGTCACTCATCAGTCATAAAAAATAGAGAGAGAAAGTGAAAAATATTTATTGTTTGTTTGATCAAAAAGATTAGTATGTTTTTTCTTTTCCTCTACGCTTCCCTTGGGCAGGCTATCAACCATTTATGTTTTGCACTTTCCCAAGGCCTATAAATGGAATTGACAGTCCAACACTTTAACAAACTGAAAGAGAAAAAAAAAAAGTTATGAGAGAGGTTAATGCACTCAAGGTCATTAAAGTTTTCACTAATTACAATCGTGGTCACTGAATTTTGAGTTTATTTGCTATGAGATTACTGCAACAGAAACTAACACAAAGCTGACGTGGATGCTAACGTGAACGATGACAGGATGTCATGTCAGCACCCACTGTTTCAATGCTAACGTGGCTGCTGACATGGACGATGACTAGATGTCACGTCGGTAAAATGTTCACGTCATCATCTACGTCAGCGTCCACATCAGCAAAATGTCCATGTCATCATCCATGTCAGCGTCCATGTCAACAGCCATTAAATATTTTAATGGATGAACAGTATAATAACTTAACAAGAAACAAAATCCAAAGTTTAGTGATTTTTATGCAACGATTTAAACAAAAGCTACCACGAATGAAATTAGTGAATAGTTCAGTGACCATGAGTGCATTTAACCCCAGTTATATAAGATAGTAATTGAAGGTAAATTATATAAGCTAAGCAGTAAATGAAACAAAATCCAATAGTAAATTATAAATTTAATTTGTAAGACCCGCCGCCACGAGTACCCCTCTGCTGCTGAAAACTATGGGGAGCTTTTTATTAATCATCGAAAACTCGGGTACCCACGACGGGAATCCTACAAAAATAGATAAAACTTCCTGGAACTATACAAATCTGCACATGCGGAAGCTGAAATATATACATCGACTAAATTATACATATTGTCCTGTATAATGGGCCCAATGGCCTTTTCCCATATACATATACTATTCATTTACATCTGAGTACAAAAACATTTACAAGATAACCACACAGGTCCAAAACTGATATACATACAGATCGCGGTGTGTGTGTGCCCTCTCCGTCAGCCTCGATCCAACCACTCTTCAAACCCAGCACGAACCACTTGAAAAGGATGGAAGAATGAGGGGGATGAGTGATAAAGATCACCCAATAAGCGCTCCTTACTTCCCTCAATACCCAAGCAAGCACAAACAATCATATAAATCAAACATACCTGGGCCTCGGCCCTAATCATACATCTATGCGCTTGTTGGAATCTGGAAACTGTTATCTGAATCTCATTCTCATTATATATTGATATCATTATTATTCATGTTATGATGTGTATGTCATGTCATGCTAACTGAATATACTGGATGCATGCATCTAAATACCTCTCTGTACCCTCAGGTATTTGCTGTGCTGATCAGACTGGTGAACACAGGGATTCGACATCCTGGCCATGTGGGCTGAACAGTCTAGCTACTGGCTAGAAAGCTGAATCTAAAAACCACTGCCCAATCTGACTAGTGTCAGATGGTAAACTGAAATGTTGTTGAATCCTCTGACTGGTGTCAGGAACTGAATCTGTAATACTGCTGAGCGTTCTGACTGGTGTCAGAAGGCTGAATCCCACAGATGTCCCCTCGTGTTCCACCTATACTCTTACCCGTACATCAGGTTCTGAAAACTGAAAACTGTTGAATTCGGATCCCCTGATCCTCTCTGAAACTACATGTCATGTCATGATATGCACATGTAGTTTATTATCTGAATACAGGTTCATCTGATGCTTATCTGAAGCACTTTAACCATTTATCTGAATTCTCATGCTTAATTAATCAAATTTTAATCATTTTTCTGAAAATCTACTGATGCACGGGCATGCAGCAAAGTGCACGGGCGTGAGCCAGGACGTACGGGACCATGCGCTGGTCGTGCCCCTGGTCGTGCAAGCTACTAGAATTTACTATTCATTTTCACTGAGAACGCATATGCACGGGCGTGCATATGCGGACACACGGGCGTGCATGTACATTTTCTGGCCGTGCACACAGGCGTGCATCTGGAGAAACACAGGCTCACGACCGTGCCATGCAGGCGCACGATCGTGCGTCTGGTTCTTCAACAAAGCACCGCATGGAAAATGCACAAAACGGCCAATCAAAACACATCCAATTGCAATAACACTTCAAATATACATTCCCAGCATCACAAACCACATAATTCAAGCCTCATAAGCAACATGCATCATCAATCATGGAATCTACCATGGAAACATCTTCTTTCTCTCTCCAAAGCCATACATACACACATGCACAATCCAAGGATGGAAATCCATCAACCCAATCAACATGCATTGGCATATAACCCTTCTCAACATATATCAACATGCAAAGAACACATCCATGGCATCAAAAAGCACAAAACAAGCCGGGAAACTCAAGGGAAAGGTAAGATAACACTTACCTCTTGCTATGCTTCAGAATCAAACTCAAACAACTAATCTCTTGGCTCTCTAACCGGATTGGGAGGTATTGGCTGCTGAATTTTCTCTCTAGGAACGGGAGGAACTGAAAAGAAGAGAGAATTCTGGCTGAAATGCAAACAGGTGAGAAAAGAAATGAAATAACTCTCGGCTCCACTTATATACTAGGCCATGCACGGGCATGCAGCAATGATGCATGGGCGTGCACAAGGGAAAATGAACTTAATTCATTTCCCGCTCACTCGCCTGATCGAATCCTTCCGAAAGGATTCCTACGAAAGCCACACGGCTCCGAAAACTTACCAACTCACCCCTAAACTCTGCTAAACTCCTAATCTCTCACTGAATCTCATTTCTAACCCCGAAACTCTAACCAAAAAGGCTTTTGGAATCTAGGATGCTATATAATTCATAAATCAACATGAACTGAAAGAAACAAGTAGTTACCATGCATATTCCATTATTCTATTAGAAGTAAGCTTTTGAAACATTTGACCTAAAAATAGGATATGGATGGTTGCTAAGCACTTCAACTTCCAAAAGAGAACATATTGGCTACTCTAAACCACTAGTATATTTACATACACCACATAACCCCTTGGTTTGGTGGCATCAAAGCTAGAGAAATTGTCTACATTACAAAAAGACTTAAGAGTTAAAACTCATTATAATCTTAATTTTCATACGCTTCAAGATATACTAAACAACTGAAAATTAACGTTTCTGGCATCATAACATCTCAACAGCACATTTCAACATGATAATATCTCAAGCATTTATCCATATTACACATCAGGACCATACTGCATAGATTAGGACGACGCATAAAAAAGTTTAGGATGAATTTAATTCGAATTGAACTTAAATTAGAATATACTCAAACTTAGTTTGCATGAATATGGAAATATAGATACAAACTTAAACTCATACGAGTGAACTTTGAGTTTGATAAACTTAGAGCAACACAAAAACAACAGTGGTAGGTACTATCTCTACTTAAAGGGCATTGCATATTTGCATTGAAATAGCTAGTCAAAAGCTTTGCTGAATCACTACTCAAGGGCATAAATAATATTAGTGGTTGATGTTGCTGCCGTTTTTAAGCTGGAGTGTTGCCGTTCCATTGTGGCATCTTTTATCTGCTATTTGTTTCAGTTGCTTATTCATGAATGGAGGCTTACTTCTTCGTTTCGGTTGGTTGAATATTATTACGCAATTCCAATTATTTATTTTGACTGAAGGTTGGCTTGTTTTTCAACATAAACATTTTTCGCAGTTAATATAAAAATGCTAATTTTAAATTACCCTTAGATTTTTTGATAATTACGAAGAGGGACATTTGTTTAATTTTCTCTAAAAGATTTGCTGAATTGACTTATTCACCAATGAACGGCCAGCCGCCATACGGAAGAGCGGCGCTGCTGACCCCACTCAACATTTTTTCATCAATTTGGCCTTTTTTTTTTTGACGGCCTTGTATCTGTATTTAAATTTCTATATTTGAGTTCACACGTTTTCATTTTTCCTATTTTTTATTTATTATTTTAAAGTTGCCTTCTCCAAAATCAATTCCTCAGTCCAACTTGAATGCTTTTTATTTTTTAATAATTTTATAAAATTATCTAATAGAATTTGTCAATAAAATTAAGGCCAAAGGACTATTTCCCGCTCATAGTTTGAGGTGAGAACAAAGTCCCACTTTTCAAATTTCAAAAATTCAGTATCTCACTCACGAAAACAATTTAATACTAAATAAAATAGAAAACAGTAACACTTAGGGGTAATATTGTCATTTTAGGATTAAATTTTTATAAAAAATAAAATAAATTTTATAAAAAATTAAAATATATATTAAAAAATTTTAAAAATTTTGAAACAGCCACCGCCGCCAATGCCGCGAAGGTGGCCACCGCTGACAGAGCCAGGTGGCCGTTACCGGCCACCTGATTTTAAGGGAGGCCTCAGTTTTGGCAGAGGCGACCAGATCTAGCCACCTCCGCCAGAAAAAACTGTCGAAAAAGGTCGGAAAGGACTGGTCTTGGTCCCAACGACAATTTTCGACCTTTATTATTGGCGGAGGCAGCTAGATCTGACCGCCTCCACCGAACAGGGAGGTCGGCCTCCCATGAAACCAAGTGGTCAGAAACGGTCACCTGGCCCCTTCAGCGGTGGCCACCGCTGTGGCACTGGCGGCGGTGGCTGCTTCAAATTTTTTAAAATTTTTAAAATTTTAAATATTTTTTAAAATTATTTATATTTAAAAATTATTTTATAATTTTATTATAAATCTTTATTTTTTAAAAAGGTATTTTAGTTATTTAAGTATAAAAATTATAAAAAATATTTTTATAGATGAGAGACTGGACTTTTGAAACTTTGAGGGTGAGACTTTGTCCCGGCTCAAACTATAGGTAGGACACAATCCTTTGGCCTAAAATTAACATGGGAGTCAAATTTTGACTTTCACATTAGAAGGTTGAGATTTCACTTAATCAAACCTTGCGTGGGAAATAGTATTTTGCCTTTTTTAAGCACTAGTAGTTGCGTCATCCCAAAATATTTGGGATTTTCAAAGAGTGCCCCAAATCTCAAATCCTAATCCATGACACACCTTGCTATTGCAAATTTCTTTACTTTTATATATATATATGACGAACAAAAAAACTCTTTTGAAGGTTACAAAACTTTACATGAATTTCCATTTCTACAGCAAGCCATTCTGCCTCCATTCTCCCCCTCCTCCTAAACTCATTGTTTGTCTCTTCTCACCCCCAAACAACTCCTCAAAGCCATTTCCTACCCTCATCTTTCTAATCTTACTATTATATATGCCATCAAAACTAAATGTGAACAGTGAATTTTTTAATTAGGGAAGCCATCACCACCAACGAGATTTCTAGAAACCATTTTCGATCACCTAATAAAGTTTATGAAAGTTATCGTTGTCGACGATACTATTGATAACGGTAACTACTTTTTAATTATTTATTTTATTTTTTAAACTTTTATTAATTTATTAAATTTATATTATTATTTTAATATTATTTTATTTTAAATTTATATTTTTATATTTTTATAAAATTTATTTTTAATTTCTAGTCTTTACAAATAGTTTTAACTATAAAATTATGTTACATGTGGGCTAATATTAATTATATTTGTTTTACAAAACTTATGTGAATTATGATCTAATAAATATTTTGGATAAACTTAAAATGATTAATATTGTATTTTCTAGTATACTTCGTATTATAATAAATTTGGATAAATAATTAGTGTGGACTTATATAATTTAATTGAACATTCTTTTAATTGCTTCACATATAATTGGTTGGAGGTATATAGCATAAACTGAAGGGAATGAAATATTAATACGTATGCACCTATGTATGTTTTTTTTTTTTTTTATTATTAATCTTTATCTATAAAAGAGAAGGGAAAGGTGTCTTTTCTACCAAATAATATTAATAGGTATAAAACTATATGTATAAATAAATTCTATTAACTTATTTATATAAATTGATATAATATTATATAATTGAATGATATAATTATTTATTTTTTATTTTAAAATCAATCAATTATATATTATCTGTTAAATTTTGTCTAAACTCAAATCAAACCATTTTATAAACCAAATCGAACTGTAATTTTAAAACAAATCTGTTAAATTTTAGAATTTGAACCAAATTATGCATTGGCCAAGAAATTTGTGATTCGAATAAAGTTTGAGCAATGTCAAACAAGCAAACTTAGAGAAGGGTTACGTTACATGAAAGAAATTACACTACGATGTTCTGTTTCTCCATTACAAATCTGAGATGATAAGAACATGAAGATTAAAATTATGACACACAATTACTAGGAGATGAAAATTTTAGTTTTTTTTTAATGAATATTAGAAGTGGAACTACAAACAATAACAACTCTGAGGCCTCAAGAAAAATAATTAATGGAAATGGGGTGGTCTTACTTACCCATCTAGTGACAAGTTTTTCTTGGGTTTTCCGTGTCTCTCCTTCACCTTCTCAAGCTTTCCACCCTCATTGTTCTGTTTGCTAACCGAGCCCTCTTGCGCACTACACATCTGGGACTTTAACTTGAACCCAAGTTTCTTAGAGACGTTACCCCAAGCGCTAGAACCCTTTGCCCGACCTAACTTCTCGATCTCTTGCTTCATGCTTGAACATTCCTTTTCAAGCTCATATACTCGCATCCGCATATTATCCATTCCCACCTTCAGAACCTGGTTCTCCCTCACAGCTGACGCCCAGCCTCCTTCTTGTGAGCCAGCAAACCCACTTCTCAATGGCCTTGACCCGTCAAGATTATCAGAAACTAGAAAGCAGCCAGCAATAGAAGTCCTGAGCTGAAGTTGCTCGAAGAACAAGACTTGGACAATTATCCTTAAGGGAAGCCTTTCATTTTGGGCTGCATGGGTGCAAGCTTCCAAGGATAGCTTTTGGCAGTCCATCAGCCTGCAAAGTTGTTCTCTATCGGACTCCGCCAGCCATGGGTGTGACTACAAGTTTGACAACCACAAAAAAATTAAAAGGCTCGTATGCACAGTAAAGCCAAGTGTAATCAAGTAATTCTCAAAAAGACATATACTTAAATTTGAGGTTACATTAAAATCTTTTGCTTTAAACACTCACATAATAAACCCTGTTAACTAGTACTTCATTCCACGTTTCAACATGAAACAGAAGCAAACTAACTTATCCTTCATTAGCAGATATTTGGTTTTTATAGGTTGACATAGAGAGACAGCTCAAGGCTTAGTTTAAGGCTTGAAAATTGGATAAAATGACTTAAACTAAGAATAGTATGAAAACTGCTACATTGTTGACTGTAAATATATATATTTAAGTTGGACTAGGCAAATCTTGGCCTTGATTTAATGCAAGTGATAATTGAGCTCTATATCAAGTTATATTCAGATGTCAATTTGAAACAACAAAAAATTGCACAAATGCTATTAGCTATCCATTCTAAGAACTTTGATGCTACAAGAAAGTGGTGTACCTTCAGATATATATCTATAGCCCGGTAAAGACCATCATCCAAGGGCCTTGAATATTCAGGGACAGCAGCAGCAAGGGCCTGAAACTTGGGGAGCTTCAAATTAACATCAGGAGCAACCTCTGCAAGGTACCCATCAATCAACTTGGCTACCATTGTAATTGGTGTCAATGACGGCGATCCCATCAACTGGCCGTCATCAACTGAACAGGGAGAGGCACCACCTGTGATCTGATCCATAGCAAGGAAGTGGTCCAGAATCCGCTGCACACATTCAACATTGTAAAGTGTCTCCATGGAGTAAGAGAAATTCGGCATCAAGAGATCTTCAAGAGTAGCTTGATCAAGCTGCATCCCAATTCGCTTTTCTAAATTGGAAACGCATGAGGAGCTTGCTCGAAGTATCATGGCTGTTCGAAGTAAACCAAATAGAAACTTAGTTGGGACTAGGCCCTTCTGTACTGGAAGTAACCGATCAATTTCTTCCAGTAAAACTTTTTGGTCTTCTTCTGATGGAGGAGTTGCCAAAACCACAGGTGCTAATCGGGCACTAGAATCACTAGCACCTTGACGCCGGTGCAGCCCAGGTAAGTATTTTTTGGCATAGAAAGTAAGGGACTCAGCAATAATTTCCTGTCTAATACCACGAGATTCCATTACTGCAATCAACCTCTTATAGAGAGGTAAACTTAACAAAGATACATCCTCATACCACCAATCTGAAGTTGAATTTTTTGGTCTAGCCCCTGTACTTATCCCATTCCACAAGACACTCCCACCTGGACTCTGCATTGGCCCACCATGCTCCACTACAGGCCAACCGAATAAATTTGGGTCAGTAGATGCCTTCATTGCTAGAGACTCAATGCACCTCTTTACAATATTGAGTTTTTCCGCATATGGAAGAATATCATCACAGGTTTGCAGTGCTTTTAAAGAATCTTTCCAATTTCGAAGGACAACTTGATTGAGAAAGGTTTCGGTTTGCGTAATTAGGTTACCCTCTCCATATTCCTCTGTCATTTCAAGAACCTCAGCTGCACAACGGAGGTACACAACATTTGAAGCAGTCAGTTCCAGTTTAACACCATAGCAGAACTTTGCAACATATTCAAATGTTTTGGCTCCACCAGGGACATCAGGGAGGCTTATGACACACTTTTCTTCTGATTCTTCAGATGATTTTGCAATCAATCTTTCCATTACCCCACTTCTAGAGAGCAAAGGGAACTGCATAGGAAAGATTTAAGATATTAGAAGCGACTGCAGAGTGACTGCCCATGAAAAAGACGTGGGAAAGGAAAGTGCAAGAAAATCAGAAGCTATACAAAATGTAACAGGCCAATCTCTAATAAAATTCTTAAGTAGTTTCATAGTCCCACTTTACACAGAGTAGTCTGGCCCATTGATGGCATTGCCATAAGTTTGAATAACAGATGGCTTAATCAGGTCTTCTACAAGGCCTCATCATCATAACATTTCCTCACAAACTACTGAAAGTCTCAACTATGACGTTCAATGACATTATAACCTATTTAAAGTTATAATAAATATAAGAAAATTAAATATAATAAAATTAAATAAACAAATCATATTAGATGGCTCTTGGAAACAACTCATAGGCCGTAAAGACAATAGATTTGGGGAAAAAAATTCGGAAGAGCAAGTACAAACATGATCTAAAATGTTTTATGAGATGTAGAAACTTAATGGACTAGATTTGACCATGAAAAACTAATTCGTTATATAAACAAAACAAAGACAATAATATAATGTGCCATCTCCATTCAGCACTCAAAAGAACCAATATACCATTTCTTAAATCAAGAAAACAAATGACACTGACATTAATAAATTATCAAGTGAGTCATACAAGGAAAAATTAAAAGTGAGCAGGAAAAAAACCGAGATACAAGGATGAAAGACATATATTATTACCTTATGGAGATGAAAGGACATCTCTCCAACTTCAACAACAACATCACTTGGAAGACCAGTTGTGCAGAACCTAAAATGATGTATGTCAAGAAAGATAAATATTTAGGCACAAAAGAAATGCTTTACATGCATGAAGAGTGAAAACTAAGTAGCTGAGTACATTCACCAGAAGAGGAATTGTTTCTCAAGGATATTAACTTTTGTTAAACAACATTCTCTATAGCTACATAGTAACTCTAAAATAATATGGTATCGCATAAAATGGAAAGAATCCTATAATGTGGATTTGCTAACCAAGTTTTAAAGGTATTTGTAATGTTTAGTTCGGAAGTGGATGTGCTAGTGATATATATAAACAGAATGCTAGTCAGGCAAACTGAAATTGGAAGTCAATAAAACAAGATTTGTACAGTATATCCATTAGGCATAATGTCTTTATTGCAGCGGAGGACAAGATGGCTAAGGAAAGCTGTTTCAATTCCTCTTCTTAATCACCAAAAAAAACTCCCAATTTCCACGACAACAGATGGCTTGATAATTTAAGCTTCATGAATGATTTCAAGCAATTAGTTTAATGCTTAAGATCATATAATGTATCAGAAGGGTCAAATCAAACATCAGAAAGGTAGTTAGACTATCGTAAAACGAATGATCCGTCTATCAGTTTTCCAGGCAGAAGCCCTGTTAGGTACTCAGTCAATAGAGCCATCACCCGCAAGTAGTTGAAGCATTCTCCCAACGATCCAAATGAACAATTAATAACACTTCACCTAATACTACCTCATTTTCAAGGGCTTACAAAAGTTCTACTCAGAAACAAATTTAAGCTTCAGATTGAAGATTAAATACACTAATTTATCTAAGAAAATGCAAGTGCACGTAAGCTTTCACTGTCAATTAAAAAGTTATAACTAAATCCAGATCATCAAGGAATCACCCAAATTTGGTAAGCTTGTGTTGACAAGGATGACGCTAATTTATGCACACGAAAACCTAGACCCCTAAAAACTTCAACAATGATAGGAGATGAGCACAAACTCAGCAAATTAAATTAACAGCAAAAATACATCAGAAAGAGAACAGATATATGGAGTTGCATACCAGGCCTGTCCTTGCCGTTGAAAGGCATCAGTTTTAGATCCTAGTTTCATACAAGCCATAATTTTTTTCACAATGCGAGCTGGAAACTGTCAACAACTGAGCTTCAAATAGAGAGCTGAGCTAAAGAAGAACCCTCAAAAGAGACTCTTGAATTCCTGTCTCAAACCAGAACACCAAACTAAAGCACTTTCAGAAGGGGAAAGAAAAAAAACCGCAAACCCAGTTGATCATTACCTTCAAAACACCACTCTCAAGCCGAAAACACCCACAAAAACCTCTGAAAACCAATCCAAATTCCTCAAACCAAAGACAAAAACTCAAAATGTAGCTTCTTCGGTGATAAACCTGACCAATCTGCAGAATGAACTTCCCCAGAATCTCCCAGTAGCTTCAAAATGTGAATTTCTTTCGCAAACCCAGCACTGATCCCATGAAATTAACCCACTTCAAAAAAAAAAAAAAACTAAAACAACCAAATCTCAACCCCAAACCACCTTAATTCCCGAATTAGGTAAACAATTTCAGGCTGCTCCACTCCAACCCTCAACCTCATCAAGAAGAATCTTTTAACTGAAACTTAAAAGAACACAGAAGGCCTAAACCACTCATACCCGTTAAAGAAAAGAAACAACTATGCCACTGAAATGGTCCTAAAATTCAATAAATAATCAATTCCTGGATACCCCACGGGGTAATAATTAGTAAAAAGAAAGACACAGAAGTTGAAAAACTCAAGACGGGTAATTAATGAGGGGCCTCAAACCTAGTCTCACACATGCATAAACGTGGGACCATTTGCCTTGAAAACACACTGGCAGTCGCAGTCATTGGTTTTCTTGAACTTAGTTTTATCTCATTTCTTCCTAAAATTTAAAAAAAAAAAAAAAAAAAAGGGGGTAAGTGTTTGACTGGAAAAGATTAAGGAATATTTTAATGGTGATGACAAGCCTTGAAGTTACAGCTACCTGCTTTGTCCAGCCAGGCCATGTGGGTTCATTACTTGGCTTTGGATTTCTTACAAAAAAAATTATTATTATTATTTTGCAAGTAAGATTCATGTTCTTGTAGGATTACAAGGACAAAAGAACATTAATTAAAGATTAGAGAAATATTAACAACATGAAAAGAGAAATCTTGGCCTAATTATAAGATTATCTTCCTGTACACTTCAGTTAATAATTCAAGTTTAATCCATTTTTAAATAGAAATAAAAGTTTTTTTTTTAAATTAAATGACATTTAAAAAATCTAATCTTATTTAATCATATAATAATTTGCTATATCATTTTTAAATTAGCTTATACCGAGTGAAGTACATTTAAATTTTATTACAACTTAGAACGTTAAACATTCCACAAAATAATACTTTATAAATTATGCATGCAAATTAATTAATATGAAATAAAACAGTTACAATAAAATGAATTTTATATATTAATAAACAAAACAAATATTGTGGCTATTTTAATCAAATCATATCTTCTTAAAACACAGGAAAATATATCAAATATGAACATACATCTCATATATTTTTTAAAGGATATACATACATCTTATATTGACAAACACGTAAACGGTTAGGATGCATTGAGTATGAATCAAGACGTTTTGAGTATAAATATGTATTTCCGTATTGTTTAGAAAGCCCTAGCAAGCTGCTCAAATGAGTTTTGATTTACAAACTTGTGCTTCGTATCGAAAATAAACATTGTTTTAATAGTGGGTTTGACTGTTAAACGAAAATATTTCAAATATGTATAGTTTTGAATAAGTGTAAGAACGATTTTATATATTTTATTTTACATTTTTTGTATCATATAATATTTTATTTTGTTACATGACGATCATATTTATATGTTTTTATATGATTTCGTAAAACACATATTAGTTATCCATTGGATGCAAATTTGATTGTACCAAAAGCTTAAAGGTGTTATTAATTGAATTAAAAAAGGAAAAATCACAGGCTAACAAGAGTAATTAAGACATTAATTAGGCGATTTAATTATGTTTTCATGAGACAGTTGAGGAGCAAAGACAAAAATAATGTGTTACAAAGCCTTTAAGATATAAAGGGGTAAGTTTGGAATTTAACGTTTGTTTGATTTTGAATAGAAAGCTTCGTTGGGGCCAATCGGGGCGGCTTTGAAATCATGAATTGACGTTTTTGGCCTGGCTTGGAGATGTAGTCAAAATTTTAGTTGGGGTGGGTGGGGGGGCAAAATGCAAATACTAAAAACAAATGAAACGAGTTAATTGAGACAGGGCTAAAGCAAATGTCTCTTTTGTCCCAATATTAAAAATTTTTGTACTTTCGAAATTCTTTTTCGGAAGAAATTAAATAAAAATTGGAGTGCAAATTTGTGAAATAAATGCAATAATGAAGAGTGGCTTTTGACTTTGTTTCGGTTCGGGTCGGGGCCCACCGCAGATCCTCTTATCTACAAAAATTTCTGTCCCTTTCCGGGTCATGATAACACTTATTACCGATTAATAGCAATTATGGTATCATTAAACTTTCCCCATGCAATTAATTTTCTCTTAATAATTTAATTATATTATTTATTTTTACAATGAGGGTATTTATGTAATTATATCAACCATGACATTAATTATTTAATTTACCATTCAAATTCAGGTTCATTTTAGTTCCAATTTGGATGATTGAATATTTGACACAACACAAGAGTAATATAAAAAGGCTATTTTATATATCTATCAATAATTGATAAATTATTGAATGATTATTTAGTAAATTATATTAAAAATATGTGTCGATTTCAAAATATGAAAAATAAAAGAGATTTATTATAATGTAATTGTAATAATATATTGTGTTTTGCATTCTTTCCAATTTATGCATTATTATTGTTTTACACCAAAAAACTTATTTCCTTTTAAGGTTTTTTAAAATGATAAAGTCAAACTGTAAAATTTGAAAAATTCAAATTCTCGATCATCTATTAAATTTGTTAACAAATTCAGTTAAATTTTTATAAAATTAGTAAAAGATAAAACACACTCGAGCTAAATAAAATTTTGTTTTAAAATTTTATTAAATAATTTATATAAATTAATATTAAAATAATAATAAATTTTATTTGAATAATGTAGATAAGAGTGTTTATGAAATTTTTAAAATTTCAATATACTCTATAATAATTCAAAAATAATAATTACATAAAAAAAAAACACAATAAGTTAAAGGCTGTAAATATTATTTTATAAACTATTGATGTTATAATATATTTTTAAAATCTATTAGTGAATATGATAATTTTTAAAATAAGTTAGAGAAATTATTTACTTACCTCTAATAAGTTTTAAAAATAACGTTTATACCTTAAATACATCTCAATTATAATATTTAGATGAAGTGATACAAGTTTGGAGTGAATTATAATTTTTAAAAATTTTAGGGGTTCTTGAAATTTGAATAAAGTTAGGGGTGTTTTCGAGAATTTAAAGGGTTTTTAAAAATTGAAAAAAGTTGAAGATGTGTTTAAAGTTTGTAAAATTTTAATACATCCTTCAATAGTTTTTAAAATAATAATTATACTCTAAAAAAATGTAATAAATTAAGAGTGTAAATATCATATGACAAACTATTGATATTATAATTATTTTCAAAATGTATAAATAAATATAATAATTTTTAAGATAAGAAGAGAAATTATATATTTACTCTTAATAAGTTTTAAAAAATAACGTTCATACCTTAAATATATTTCTATTGTAATATTTAGATAAAATTATATAAATATCTTTTGACTATTAAAACTAATAATTGATTTTTAATAAATATGTGAGAATTTGTTCTTTTTCAAACTTAGCAGGTAAAAATTTGTTATTTCATCAAAACTTGAGTGGAAAATAGTTTTTTAACCTTATTTTTATTTAGTTATACGTGAGAGGTAAGACCCGTTATGTCCAGTTGTATCTAAACTCATTATTTTAAATTAATAAAAATCTTCTTATACTACCCAGGTTTGTCAAAATTTTTGGGGCCTTTTAAGAAAAATCCTCAACTTTGTCATTATTATCAAGTAAAACCCTATAATAAAATAATGTAAAGTTATTAATTTTTGTATTAACAGTAATATGTTACTGTATAATTCTATAATTTTGAATTATTGTTTAAGTAATTTTTAATTACATGATAATATATATTATCGATAACACATAAATTAATAATTATTATTATGACACATAATTTTCCTCTTAACCATGTTATAAGGCCAAAGGACTTATTCCCACTCATAGTTTGAAGCGGGGACAAAGTCTCACTCACTAACTTTTAAAAGTTTAGATTCCTACCCTTTGACCAAAATTTAAATATTTTTTTAATCATTTTCAAATGAAATAACTAAAATACCCTTTAAAAAAAAAAAATTTATAATGTCATTTTCGACCATTGTTTCCGATCTCCTCCAAAATTAGAGATTGTCAAATCTGACCTCCCCTAGAATTAAGTGGCCGGGGATGGCCACTTGGCTTAGTTATCAATGGCCATCGCCACCACCATGACGGCGGTGGCTACTTAATTTTTTTAAAAGTTTAAATCTTTTCAATATATTTTTTAAATAATTTTTAAATTTTATATTTATATAAAATTTATTTTATTATTTTATAAAATTTGAATGTTAAAAAGACAAAAATACCATTGAATTTTTATTGTTTACTATTATATTTAATATTAAATTTAGTTAGAGAGTGAGAATTTAAACTTTTAAAAGTTAGTGGGTGGGACTTTATCTTGTTGCAACCCAAACTATGGGTGGGAACAAACCCTTTGGTCATGTTATAATTATTTGCGTACCACTATTAAGTCGATAATTGTAGGACCCGCCGCCCTGAGTATCCCTGCTGCTGAAAGAAACTGATCTTTTATTTAATAAACTGGAAATTGGGTACCCGAAACGGGAATCCTACGAAAAAGGAAAATCCTGCTGAACTAAATCACATTGCATGCGGAAGCTGAACTGAAATTGAAATATACAATGAGCCCAAACTAGCTTTATATATAAAAAGTTTTTTTTTGGGTACAACATTTTTTATAACTGAGAATGTACAAAATACATACAAGACCTCACAGGTCCAAAACTGAAAGAAAATACATGTACATGCTGAAAGGGTGTGTGTGGATCCTCTCTCGCGAACCTCAGTCCACCCGCTCCTCGCCAGCAGCAACAAAACCTGAGAAAAGGAAGGAAAAAGGAAAAGAATGAGTGCTAAAGATCACCCAGTAAGCAATCTCTACTTCCCTCAACCCAGACAAGCACAACCAAGGGCACACATACCTGATCTCGGCCCTATCATACATTTATGCGCTTGCGGGTATTGAAACTGAATACTGGATTACTGTTTCTCATTATTAATCATATTCTGAAATAAATGTCATGACATGGTATGAAACTGATAACTGGATGTGCATGCATGCGAATCTCTATACGTACCCCAAAGGTACCTGCTGTGCTGATCAGACTGATGAACGCAGGGATTCGACATCCTGACCAAGTGGGCTAAACATTCTAGCTACTGGCTAGAAAGCTGATAACTAAAATGCTGAGTAGACTGACTGGTGTCAGAATGCTGGGTCCCACAGATGCCCCCTCGAGTTCACCTCAAAACTGAAACCCATACATTAGGTTCTGAATGTTGAAACTATTGAATTCGGATCCTTGGATCCTCTTTCAGACTACATATTGTGTCATGCTATGCATATGCTACATTCTTATCTGAAATCTGGATTATCTGATGTCAATTAGGCCTTGGATGGATTACCAAACCTTTAATAAGTCATTTCTACAAATCCTGGGAAAAATTGCTGAACGCACGGGCATGCAGGGAAGACGCATGAGTGTGCAAGAGAGACACACGGCCGTGCAAGGAAAAAGCACACGGGCGTACACTCGCACACGGTCGTGCCCAGCAAAGGCACACGGGCGTGTGCCCAGGCACACGGGACCATGCCCCGGTCGTGTGTCTGGCCGTGCAAGCTTCTGGAATTTCATGGCCATTCCACGTAAAATGAAGGACACACGACCGTGTCCCTCAGGACACACGGTCGTGTCCTCAGCTTTCCAGACCGTGTGCACTTCGTGCACACGGCCGTGCCTTCGCAGAGACAAGGGCACACGGGCGTGCTCTTGCGGGCACACGGTCGTGCGCCTTGTCTTGCTCAGACATGGCTCGCCTGAATCTGCTGGAAACCAACCAATTTCTCATCCAAACTTCAATTAAACATAATCAACCATCCAAAGCACTTCAATATACATATTCCCATCATCAATTTCATCATTCATCAAACATCAAGCATTTCACCATTCATCAAACATCAAGCATTTCACCATGCAAATCTGAGATTTCTCTCACTAACACACACATACTGAACAAGCATGCATCTTGGATGGAAAAAATGCATTTCAATCATCAACATGACATCATATAACATACACAACATGTTCTAATATGCTGGAAACGCCGACAAACGTTTTCAAGCATCACCAAACAAGCTGGGAAAGCTAGAAGAAGTAAGAGAGAACTTACCTCTCGATATGGCTGCTGGATGACTATCTCTCAAGCTGATCTCTCTGATCTCTAGCTGGAATGGGAGTCGCTGGAAGCTAGATTTCACGTCTAGGGCTGGGAACTACTGAAAATGGAGAGAAGAAATCGGCTGAAAATGGGTGAGAAATGAAATAACTCTCCCGTCTCTCTTTTTTCTACCCACCTGCACAGGCGTGCAGGGATGGTGCACGGGAGTGCACCAAGGGAAAATGGATACAATCCATTTCCCGCGCTTCGCATGATTGAAACCTCCCTAAAGGAATCATACGAAGGCCACACAACTGTGGACAACTACCATCTCACCCCTGAATTCTCCTAGACTCCCCAAACTATTCCTGAATTCTATTTTTAACCCCAAAACTTTACCCCTAAGGGCTTTCTAAAACCGGGATGCTACAATAATATACCATTAAGGGGTGTTTACTTTGAGATAATATTTGATTATAATGTAATCTATTTTGCAGTAATAAAAGATTCCCTTATTTGATTATCAATATGATGTGACATGTACTTTAAAGGATAATATTATTATTATGAAGGTTATCTAAAGGCTAAAAAACTTCTGCCCACCTACAGTTTTCTGAAAAAGTAAATTTCATCAATTAGTTTTTAAAAATTGAAATATTCACTTATTGATCATTTTTTATTTTTATTAATACTTTAGATAAAATAATTAAATTACTCTCGTAACAAATAAAGACATTGATTATAGGTGATAGCTATCTTTTTATTTTAATTATATTTTTAAATTTTTTTAAATATTTTTCTTATTTTATTAAATTAATTTTAACTTTTTTTATCAAAAATAAAAATATTTTTTAATTATTAATATTTTAATAATATTATTAAATTTGATCAATAAAAAAATATTTAAATTTTAAAAAATTATAACATAAAATAAAAAAAATAAAAAAAAAGAAAAACAAAGAGCCTTGAGCGGGAATGAGTCCTTCGGCCATTGTCTCCTAAATGAAGTTAGCGAGAAAAAGAAACCGTGACAGTGGTGTGCTAAATTTGGCTGTGCATGACAAGATGTTGGTTACAGAAAAACAGAAAAATCTTCTTGTTGCTAAAATCTAAAACAACAATAAGCTGCTTTTGAATGCATGCCTTCAGACAGTCAGAAATATGCACAACTCTTTGCCTGCTTTTCATCTTCTCTGTCATTAATTAATTAATTAATTAATTTGCATGCCCTGCCTTGTACAATAATCTAATAAAACCTTGTTTAAAGGCCTCACAGTAAACCTCCCTAAGTTTCATAAAACCATAACACCCCCAATTTTCATTAACACAACTTAGCCTCCAGTTTTGACGAGCCATTGGACTTTTCAGTTAAAAATTTTCAAAATGGTGAAATCTCGTTTTCCTTAAGGAAAAAAAGTTAAAAACCTATCTCCGCAAAACTTCATCACCAACAAATAATTATCATCCAAAATTCAAAATATCCCTTAAAAAAATCTACCTAAAATTCAACTACTGATAGAAGAACAAAGAAGTGATGAAGATAGGAAAAAAGATAATAAAAACTAAGAAAAATCATAAGAGCAGAAGAAAAAAGCAAAAGAATGTTGAAAAAAAAAAAAGGTGAAAAAAGTAGAGTCTTCTTTTAAAATTCAAAAAATCCAAAATGCCCTTTAAAACCTTTGACAGATAGATTTATCGGAGGGGTGTTAGAAATGCAAAATGAAACTAATGGGTGTTTTGAAAATTCATCAAAACTATGGGGGGTTTACTGTTCAAACTAGAAAAAGAATCATCCATGATTTTCCCGAGAAAATTAATTTAAAAAAAAAAAAAAAAACAGTGAAAGGTAACAGACTTTGCTTGCCTTGTAGTTTTAGGAAATGATCTTGATTCCAATCTCAAAGCAGTTCTGGGAGTTACCGCATGTTCAAATTAATGCTGCATCTAATTGTGGCGCCTCGCAATTCTGGAACTCAATTATATTGTTCAAACAATGCGTAAAATATTCACATAGGTTTATTTATTATATCAAACTTTGTATTGGAAAATGAAATTTTCGCACGCATGAAAACTTGGGTCTGATAAATTTTTTTTTATATGATTGTTAGACCCCATAACTAAATTTAACTTTCTAAATTTACTGTAAAGGAAAATTAATTTAACTGGCTTTTTTTTTCCCAAATGAAATTGGTCTTGTTTTTTTTTTTGGTTTAACAAAATTAGCCATTTTTTTTGTCCATACCTAGTCACCTGCATCATGCATACTGCACTTACTCAGTGGGGTCATCATTTGGAAAGTAGATTATGGGTAATTGTCGTGAGAAATGGCCGATTTTCACTCGTAAAGGGCTTTTTTTGCTCATCTTCTACAATTTTCTTACCGTCGATGGTTTTGGGCAATTTCTAGCATACTCCAATAAAGAATATGACCAAAAATTGTGTTTAAATCATAATCTTTTATATTAAATACATTATAATATAAAGATTTTAACTATATAATACGAATTTATGTTGTATATAGGTTTGAAACTCTGTTTATAAATTTTTGTTCAAAAGTAAGCAAAATGTGTTGAAGTTAATGATATTTGTAGTTATAAACATATCATAAGAAGTTTAAAATCTTAAAATAATTGAATTGGTGCTTTATAATAACAAATTTATTATGTTTAATTAACCACGAGGGTTTTGAAGCCACCACACATGACCTATAGGCAGCAAACGCATCATGCATGGTGGCGTTGGTTTGGAAAGGGGTGTTATGTGCAATTTTTAAAATTTTTAAACAGACTAGAAATGCAAATTTTAAGGTTTTTAGCCACTTTTCAACATAATGGGGTTTTAGGTATTGATGATTAAGTGAAATTGGCCAAAAATTTTAATTGTAATACCTAGTTTACCCTTAACAACTCTTTATTTTTCTATATAAACACACCATTTTCAACTATTGAAACTTTATCATCCTCTCTGTTAAACCCCAAATGGCTAATCTTGTAGTGAATACGATTAGCAACAACTTTTCTAATTTAAAAGCTTTCACTCAAAAATCAATTATGTGCAAATATAAACAATGTAATTATGCCAATAAATAATCGAACAACCAAGTAATAAATCAACATAGTCAAAGCAAATATAAACATATTTGAAACATAAAGAGTAAGGAATAGAAAGATTGTGTTAAGTGATTTTATAGTGGTTTGGAGCTTCTTCATAAGTTTTCTCTATCCACTTTTGCAACTAACTTCGTATGAAGCTTGTCTTTCACTATCTTCAAGACCTAAAAATGCAATAGTTTTGATTTAAAAAATTTCACCCTTCACATTATGTAATAACCCAGGGGTAGGATTGTCATTTAGGCTAAGTTGAGGGGTTAAAAAGAGAGAGTTTGAGAATTTGAGGGGCACACGCCGGTGTGCCAGGAGAGAGATGAATGATATATTTCTTTTCCCAGCTTTTTCCCGCATTTTTCTCCTTCAGCTTTCCCTCAGCTTTTCTCCTTCAGCTTTCCCTCAGCTTTTCTCCTTCCTTTTCCAACGAACCCTAGACCAGAAATCGTCCAACCAGCTGCCATTGTTCCGGTGAGAGATCCAGGACCATCTAGGGAGAGAGATCCGGATGCCATGACAAGAGGTAAGTATTTCTTTACCTCTTCACTTAGGTTTCCAGCAAGTTTTCCTGTTTTCCAGCTTATTGGCTGCTTGCTGTGTGTTGAGCATGTTTTTCCAGCATGATATGATGATGAAATGATGAGAAGTATGATGATTTTGAGATGAATATGCAATGTGTGATGTTTACATGCTTGGGTATGCTTTGGATGAGAAATGCATGAGATTTGTTGAGTTAAATGAGAAATGCATGAGCTGAGTATGTTTATTAGCATGTATATATGCTGTGTTGATGTTTAATTGAAAGATGATTGAGTATTGGATGTGTTTGGGTTAGATTTCTGGGTTTTCAGACGTATTCTACAGATTCTGGGTTGAGCACACGACCGTGTGCCCGAGGGGACACGACCGTGTGGCCTCAAATCTGTATGAACACGGCCTTGCGTCCTGCCCGTGTGCGTATGAAAATCCACACACACGCCCGTGTGCCCAAAGGGGACACGCCCGTGTGTGAGATCCCCATTTGAGCACGCCTGTGTAGGCAAGACACGGAAGGGTGCTGAGGCAGACACATGCCCGTGCAGTGTGATACACGCCCGTGTGCCCAGCCATGCACGCCCGTGTACTCGCACCACACGCCCGTGTGGTCGGCTTTTTTCTTGATTTCTTGAGAAATTTTTCAGAATGTTGCACGTCCATCAGCACGAGAGGCTCACGGTCCCGTGTGCCTTGACACACGCTCGTGCACGCTAGCACACACGCCCGTGTGGCTTAAGAAAGAAAGAAAATGAGATTTTTAATTAAAGTTAAGCTACCCTAAGCTTCCCTAAGCGAATTCTAAGTGAGCGAAACACGAGAATAACATGAGAAAACATCATTTCATGCATGATTGAGAGACATTGAGCATGACATGCCATACATGAGAAATTTTCAGAAAGGGATCTACGGATCCAAGAGATATTTTAAATAGTACGATGTTCCGGACATCAGTTAGGGGTAGATACGAAGGGGCACCTGTGAGTTCGCACGCCCGCTAGAGAGGGAAACCATGGTTCGCTAAAGAGAACATGGTCGTGCACGAGTAGTTTTCTTATAGGTTTGAGCTCACGAGGCCAAGGTGCCGAATCCCTGTGTTCATCAGACTGGCCAGCATAGCAGAGTTATTTTCCAGATACAATACTTTTGATACTGCTTTCAGAGATACTATATGTATATATACAAGGATCTTCGGATCAGAGATTTTTATAAGAAAGAGTTTTCAGAAAAGATGTATTTTTCAAAAAATCAGCCCGAGGGGCAAAGCTTTATGAGAAAATGAGATTTACATAACATCAGAGCATGCATATCATGTCATGTACCACATACATGAGAACGTATGAGATAAAAGTAAAGTACAGAGCATAAAACACATGAGAATTCTGAAAACTTAATAAAGAAAGAAAGTAAAGAAATAAGAAGTAAGATAAGAATGAAAACAGTAAGCTAAGATTCCGAGGTCTGATCAAGGATCAGCCTTTGCTTGATGACTTGTCTGTGTGAGAGATAGGAAATGTTTACTGAGTGATTTTGTCACTCACCCCTTCTTCTTCCTTTCTCTTTTGCAGGTCAATGAGTTTTGGGGACTGAGATGTGGCGATCAGCTATGAGGTTTTGGGGACATGGCTTGACAGCTAGTTTTGAGATTCAGCTCATTTGCTTTGTTAATCGTATTTCATGTATTTATGTTGTATGTATTATATTATTATGCACTGTGTGGATTTAATACATGAATAGCCTGGGAATTTCAGAAAAATTATTGTGACTTATTTAATGGTCATATTTACATATTTACGCTTCCGTATATAGATTTTCAAGTATTTTGAGTAGCAGTTTAAATTCTTTTCCCTCGTAGGGGTCTCCGTCACAGACATATTTTTATTATTATTATGTATATATTTATATTTATACATTTTATAGCTGCGCACAGTAGGCCTGGGGCGGGGGTCACTACACATTAGTTCTGCCAAGATTGCCCTCTACAGTAGTTTCACGAGATTATGCCCAAGTGTTTTGCATAACAAATAGAAGAAAGAAATGCCTCTCAAAAGGTTATACAAATATAAAGTACAAATTTTTCTCTCAAATGAATATTAATGAAAACTAGTGAAAAAGAGAGTGGAGAAAATAGAGAAGAGAAAGACTATAGTCTAAGGCATTGTTCTCTAACTCCACAATCTTCAAATTGATAGTTTTTATAAGATTTGGAGTGAACAGTGATATAGCTGACTTAAGAGTCATTGAAATAAATCTGGGCAGCATACAATTGTGTGCTTTTAGTGTACAATCATGCTTTCGACATTAATCACAGTCTAACGGTCAACTTCTCTTTATCATGCCAAGTTAGCATGAGCGTGTGCCCCACATACACAATCGTGTCCTTTCATAGCTTCAATTCTTTAGATTTCCAAAAGGTCACACAAATTTGTGCATGATATCTCTCATGTTCATTATAAGATAAAAAATCTTCTCTTACATAGGTGTGTGTGATATCTACACAAGCATGCATCCAGTGATAAATCCTTGACTTATGCATGACTAGACTTGCACGAGCAATACGGTAGTGCGTCTTCACTTATATGACACACGATCGTGTGCTTGAAAGCTACATGATTATGCACCCTTATTTCAAAAGTTGCTTTGTCATGACTCAATTCATATAAGGACAAGTTAGATATTTTAATTAAGTTTTTCATCACATTAGAGCATTCAGGGCTCAAATACTTTCAAAATTTCCTTTCACATTGTTTCTGAACTTTGAACACAAACTTGTGCATGATACCTCTCACGATCATCATATGATAAAAAATCTTCTCTTACATGGGGGTGTGTGATCTCTACATAAGCATGTGTCCAATGATAACTCCTTGACTTATGCATGATTGGACTTACACGAGCAATATGGTAGTACGTCTTCACTTATATGACACACGATCGTGTGCTTGAAAGCTACACGACTGTGTGTTCTCATTTCAAAAGTTGTTTTGTCATGACTCTATTCATATGAGAACAACTTAGATATTTTAATTAAGTTTTTCATCACATGAAAGCATTCAGGGCTACAATACTCTCAAAATTTCCTTTCAAATTGTTTTTGAAATTTAACATTTGGAAGCTTAAAAGTGCCAGAAAGAATTTGTTAATCCAAGTATTTTTATGTGCTTTTAATATTAACTTAATTTTTGTTATATTTAAAGGGGGTATGGGTTTTATTGATTGAAATGATATATATGTGGTGTTAATTAAAAAGTATCATATATAGGTGTACATTGATATGTTTATAAGGGTTAATTGAAATTTATTATATATAAGGTGTATATTTATATAACTGATATTTTGATATCTAGTAAATTAAAATGATGTATAAGTTGTTATGTTAGTAACAAATAAGTAAAATGAATATGACTTATAAATTGTAACATTTAAATTATAATATGTTAAATGGTAACTCTTAAACCAACCTAAACCCTAAACAGTATAGCATAAAACATTCACCCTTGATCATTTAAAAACTAAACCACAATACGTGCACCCCTAAACTGTTATCCATTAACCATAAACTCTCTACCATTATTTGCCGACTATAAACTATAAACCATATATCATAAATTATAAAAACTAAAAGTCTCTATACCATAAATAGTAATCCCTAAATGCTAAACACTAAGAAATGCTAAACTGTAAATACTAAACCTTAAACCTTAAACTATACACACTAATAAATCATAAACAGTAAACCTAAAATTGTACGCACTGAAAAATGTTAAATCCTAAACATTAAATCTTGTACATCATGTACAAGATGAGTAATTTCCCGTATGGATTAGCTATTAGAGTTATCATGTATATCATGTTATATACTGGAGTTGATCTCATATGTTTTAAGCATATGTATGAGTTATTAATCTGATCTAGGCAAAACACATTAAACAACTGTCAAGAATATCTTAAAGTACCTTAAAAAAACTAAAGATATGTTATTGATATATGAAGGAGAAACAAAGCTCAATGTTAGACGATACAATGATGCTAGCTTTCAAACAAATTATGATGACTTCAAATCCCAATCAGAATTTCTATTCTGTTTGAATGGGGGTGTAGTCAGCTAAAAAAGCTTTAACTAAAACATTGTTTCTAATTCTACGATGAAGTATGAGTATATTACTCTTGCTAAAGCGACAAAAAAAGCTATTTAGATGAAGAAGTTGAATGGTCTAGAACATTGTTTATCTTATTAAGCTCCACAATGACAAAAATGAAGCTATAGCATAAGTGAAGGAACTATAATCTCACCAACGGTCCTAGCATATTATTAGATAATTCGACCTCGTTAGAGAGATTATTTAATGTAAAGATATGCAAATAATAAAGATGGATCAAAAGACAATTTGGGTAATCTATTGACAAAGTCTTTAGTGCAACAAAACCATGACATGCATGTAGTTGTATATGAGATTAGATATATCTATCATTGGCTATAAGTGTAAGCATGAGATTATTAGGGTAGATGCCTTTTAGACAATAAAATGTATTTCTATTATTTATTCAATTTAAAACATGGTTTATGATTGTAAAAATAGTATGCTTTTAGAGTGATAGATAAAAATCAAAGAATTGGATGAACTAGTCGTGCTTTCCCTATATAGTCATTAAGATAACCATTCTAGGATAGATATCATCTATGAGCATGATATTATCTAGATTCAAAATAATGATAATGGTGATGAAACTTTCATAGTGTTAAACAATGCCACCAAAAGGTAATAATTTTTTACATATATCAAAATTGTTGCTTACAACTTGGTACAATATATGGATGCCTATTGTTTATAAGACATGTTTACTAGACTAGCCTGACAAAAGGGTTCCATATAAAAAGTGAATCTTGTATCTATAGAAACATTTTCTTATTTTAAAGGTTACATGTGATCTTTTAACTTAAGCCCATTATACTGTTTCAAACAAAGATTGATATAGTTTGACACCATCTAACATACCATCATAATAAGGGTAACCATAAAGGTGGTACTTGACTGCATTAAGATCTGTACGTGGGCTATGATAAGCTAATAAAGAATTTGTCACTCTTGAGTATAGGAATGATATCTTGTGTAAGCTTGCTAGTTAGCATCTATGACAATAATTCTATGGTTAGAGCAGGACAAGGTTGTTGCCTAGTATATATCATTTGATTTGGATCGATACTAGATCATGCAAAAGAGAAACTAAGAGAGACATATTTTCTATGTGTCAGCCTCCAAAGATACATTATTACAAAGAAATTTGAATTGTATGTTAATCATTTGATTTTTAAGGTTAGGGTCGTTTGTTGACACTTTATTAAATAAATGGTTGTAATATCTTGTTAAAGACCACTCATGGTTTGTGCCTAGGTTTTATATGAATTTGGATGCTACTTGGTCAGTAAAAAGTTTGTGGATCAAGCTCAAGAGGCATGAGATTTATTAATCCTAGTGGAAAATGTGTGAATGAAGAAATGTCTAACTTGTTGTATCCGTTTGGATGAAGTTAAAAGTTAGAATACAATTTTGGCTTGGCATACGATCATATGTCCATTAGTAACAAATTATACTTATTGAATCAGAGTCTAACATAGTCAATCTTGGACTAACTTGCCAAATACAAGCCTGTGCAGGATTGACACACACTCGTGTATGGTTAACGTGATGGGTAGGCAACTATCTAGCAGGTTACAAGATAAATATCTATATCATAATGATAATAAGTGCAAGACGCACGATCGTGCATCTTGTAGCACGCTCATGTGTATTAGGCGAAATCATGACACATGATCATGCATGTGTCATACATGGTTGTGTGTTCGCGTAGTATAAAAATGACACTTTTTTATTCACTAGTAATGTTTTTTTAGAATCCAAGAAAACATTCTCTCTCTTATTTGCTTTTCTCACTTCTTTATACATTTTTTATCCTTTCACTTATCGTGCTAACACCCGAGACACGTGGCTAGACCTCTAACACTTCATACTCTATGTAGATACGACAAGTGTCACCCCAAGAAGGTTAACAAACTTAGTTTGGTCATCTCATTGCTATGTGAAGATATATAAGATCAATCTTGCAGGTACGAGTTCTAAAACACTTAATCATTAAATATATGATGTTTTATATATACCTTTAGAATAAGATTTTATTTTGGGTGATTTGAGACTTTGTTCATTTTGAAATGCATATTTCATTGTATAGTCACCCTTTTGGTGACTCATCTCACCCTAACAAATATTTGTATATTTTTATTATTGAGTTTATTTTTTATATAGGTTTTTTATTTTATTTTCTATCATGTAATCATGGTTTTCCTTCGCTATGAGTGAGACATTTTCAGTGAAAATTTAAAGATACTATTTGCACTTCATTTAATTTAAAAATGGTAATAAATTATTAATTTTAAAAAATTAAAAAACATGTCCAATATGATGTATGTAGACCAATTCGCTAAGGACCTATGGAGGCACAACCTATATGGTCTTGAGCCATGCCTTCTTGTGGGTTGACATGACTTGCATGGTCCACCATTTGGTGGGTTATAGCACGACATATCATACCAAATTCAAGCCAAAACGATCCATAATCATACCTACACCTTACTAATGCGCAATCTTTATAATGACTTTTGTAATGGCGAAGTTATCCATATATTATTATTATTATTAACTTTAATATACTATTTGTTACAAATATTTTTCACCCCCCACTGTAATCTCATAAACCATAAGGTTTTTATACTAATCAAATCATTTTTTGAAAAAATAAATTAGTGGAGGAAAAGTATTTTTAATGAAATATATCACTTTAAGACCTATACAAAACTGTAACTTTCTAATCGCTTTACATATGAATTTTATTATTATTCTTTTCATCAAGTATTGGTAACCATTTTATTTTTTGTGTTTGTTTAATTGTATTCAAAGGATTATTTGTAAGGAATTTTGTAGTTCAATTAATTTTATATGAACTTTGAATTTAATTATGAGTGAATGAATATTTCTCGCTCATATTATGTCAAAACGACAAGTTTCCACCTTTAAAGTTGACAAGTACTCAACTCTTAAAATTGAAAAATAACATTTTCTCACTTCATATTAAAAATTGAATGCTACTTTTAACAATTCAATGATATTTTTGCTAGTTCATTAAATATATAAGATTATAAGATTAATATCAATTACACTTCCAAAAGCATAAACAAAATTTTCTCTTCTATCAACTTAAAGAATTATTACTTATACCTTTATCTTCAATTGAAAAAAAATCAAAATTCTAACTCTAACATTGATCCATCTTAAATCCATAAATGCAATGATTACAATTTAAATTAGAATTATAATCCTATTAGAATGTTACAATTTAGTTTAAATCATACTAAAATTGTGTGATTTTAGTCAAAATCGATGGTATGATTTTAACTAAATTACATTATTTTAATGTGATTCTAGTAAGAACCACATTAATACAATGAGATATCAATTGTCATTTGAGTGATATTTCGTAATTGTTGACTATTTTAAGTTTTAAAAAATATATATATTTAATAGAATTGGGGTGATAATGTTTTTAATAAAAGCTAAGGGTAAAATGTTATTTAGTTTTAATAAATATTAAAAGTTGTGAAGAGTATTTTTCATTTTTTGTAGTGTTGATCCTCAAAATTAACTAATTTCAACAATAATAGCTTACGGAAGATGGGAAAAAAATGCCATTTTTCAACATCAAAGATGTAAAATTGTTGTTTTAACTTAGTTTGAATGGAAAATAGTCATCCTCCTTTAATTATTTTAAATTTTATTTTAGGAATAACAACGGTGGCTTATATAGCATAAGTAGATGAAATGAAATATTAACTGTTTGAAAAAAAAAAAAAAGACAAAGAATGGAAGATAATGAATTTTAGAGGATTGAAAAAGGAGTTTAAGAGATGAGGTATCCTTAGTCCGGGGTGCCTCGCTCTAAAACTTTGATCAATCAAAACTCAAATGGCATAACCCATTAATTAAAGAAGCAAGTTTGTTTCACTCGTATTGACATGATATGTTCTTACATATAATGCCTTTTTCGGTTGAGCAGGGTTGAGAGCCAAGCTCACAAAACCTGAGATAGTACAGAAGATTAAAAAGTACCCCAGTCATGGATTAGCATATATTCTCAAGAAATGCTGAAAGCAAGTAAATGAAGATTGATGGAGACAGAGATGAAGGCCAAGAGATTGATTCAAATTCGAGAAGATTGAAAGCTGATCCATTGAGCTTTGGAGGTGGACTTATGACACGAGCTAGGGCCGAGAGATCTAAGGATGCACTTGAAGGCCTTATTCAACACACATGAGCTGATGACTGCAAAGAGAGAAGATGCACAATCTGTCCCAAGAGTGCGGTTTTGTGCATAAGGGCTCAAATTGAGCACTGGACATGTTTTGAGTTCCTTTGGAATTGCTTGAAACCGATCTGTCCAACTTTTTTTTAACATGTTTTTATGTTATTTTGGGCCTGAATAATGTTTGCGAGTTGACATTGTATTAGCTTTCATAATAGGTCTTATTTAGACCCTAATTAGCTTATTTTAGTATTTAAGCTTAATAATTAGCTTTGATTAGGTCTGTTTCTTTTCAGACCCGTTTGTGCTTATAAATTCACACTAAACTTACTTTGTTGGTAGATGATGATACTGGACAAAACTGTGAGAAGTTTTCTTCCCTGAATCTTCATCAGGACTCTAGGCATTCTGTAATTTTGATCCATTTCATCAGTTATGGAAATATTGGAAAGTGGGCATATTATTAAATTATATGACAACTTCACTATCAGCTATTTTGTCTTTGGAACGTCACACTTGACAGCATATGTTAGACGTGGACGTAGTGAAGGTTTTTAGTATACAAACCTGTAAAAATACTGCTACTTTTACTCCAAAAATTAAACCCTAAAGACACCGTCAGTGTATCTTCTTTTGTAAAACCTCCAACAGTTGTAGTTGAGTTAAAAAAAAAAAGGTGGAAAGGTGACAATCCTCTACAGAGATTAAAGGTTGCAGTTGAGTTATGTAAAACAATATATGTATTTTGAAGAAATTATACACGTACATGGTTTAATAATGGCACTTGCGTTTTTTTTTAGAATTTCACTAAATTCATTTATTTTAACATGCAAGACAATATATGGTAAAATGATGTTAATATTTTTAATACAACTTTTAACCAATAATTGCGTTACTTCCATGTTTCATTATTGTCTTTCATTTTCTTAATACTACCACAACATCAGCAAAATTCATTATTGTGTTAATTTGGGAGAGATCTCATGCGTATTGCTTGGATTTCTGGGGTAATTTATAATAACAACCCTCGCAACATCAATTCAAGTGAGGCCACATACATCGTCTTAAAGAAAGTGTGTAATCACGTCGATGCAAAGTCTTCATTGTTGTTCTCTACCTTTCATAAATTTACTTTCTAACAGTTTTAAGTTAATATTTACAAATGACATCACCAAATCAGACTTCGCTGAATATCAGTTGGAGCACTTTGATGGAACAAATTTTACTCGCCGAAAAGATAAGATTACTTTTCTTCTCACTAAGTCAAGCATTTTTATGTGTTGAATTCAAAGTTAACAAATTTCTCTACACCAAATGACAATGATGTTAATAAAATAAGGGATTCTCGCAGAAAAGAAGAGAAAGAAGTTCGTTGCAGCCAATTTAGTCTGCAAAGGAAATTTGTAATGCATGTGGAACAAAATATACTTGAGAGAAAAAGGCATTGATAGATTTACATGAATGAGATATTTCAAATTTCAAATTGTTGACAATAAATCTGTCGTAAGTCAGGTTGACGAATTATTAAGTTATAATTTCAAGACTGGAGGATACGAAAGTATCTCAAACATTACAAATTGTTCCTGTAATTGCATACTGCCACCAATTTGGAATGGTTAGAGGAATAAATTGTTACATACTATGAAAGATCTGACATTAGGCCAACTATTGAAGCATATTAGAATTTAAGAAGAAACTAGAAATACTGATAAAATTTATCATAAACAATTGGGAACTAATGTTCATTTTTTTGAGTTTGGAGCTAAAAATAACACCAAGAATAATGTCGTGGAAAAGATAATAACAAGAGGAAGTTTGATTGAACTAATAATTCTTCCAACAAAAAAATAAAAAGTTGGTATTTCTAAGGAAATCCATGACATTTTAAGAAAGATTGTTGGTTTAGGAGAAGACTCAAAACCGGAGGAAATGCTACAAACAACAAGGCCAACGTGGTTGGAAAAGAAGCACATAAAATTGTTGCCATGGTTTTTTAAATGCTTATTTGCATGGTTATTGAATTGCATAAGCCAATGGTAACAAAGTTTGTTGATTGATAGCATGATTTGGGTGCAACAATTCATATTTGTAAAGATAGAACTCAGTTTAAAATTATGACGTTGTTGCCAATGATGAGAAGGTATTGACGGCGCATCATGACAATGAAAAGGTGCATAAAAATGAAAAGTTAAACTTAATTTTGTTTGCAGCAAGAAGTTTATTGGGAAAGAACGAAAAACTAAGCTGAATAAATTAATTTATGATTTAGTCAAAAGGGCATGTATATAATTCAAAAATCGTTCCCTTTTCAAGATTAAAACAAGCAAAGTAGATAACAAAAATAAATAAAAAACATAGCAGGAACATAATAAAAAAAACACCATATTCCAATTATAAATCCTCTGGTTTAAGAGGAAAAACCATGGAATAGAGGTCTCCTTTGAAACTTTACTAAACACTAATAAAAATTACATCAAAGAGTTTTCTAGTGATCAACTGAAGACAAATACGTCAAAACATATATATATATATATCCTTGAAATAAAAACTCTATGATGATCATCACCTAAGGCAATGGAGACCAAATTACAAGAGAAAGTGGACAAATCTCAACAAAAACTACCCTTTAGAAATCTAAGCAAAACCCAACATTGGAGAACTGCTAAACACAATCCAACCGTCCATAATTTGGGTATATGAGTCCTCAACTAGCTTGTAAAATTTTAGCTCAATCCAATGACATTTCGCCATGCGATTGTCCACTTGATCAAAAACTATAGAATTTTCTTTCTCACTTTCTCCACTACACGTCTTTTTGCCTCTTTGTGTGTCTCTCATAAAAAACAATACTGCTTCCCTCCAATTTTATTTCAGCCCAAGGCACACAATTTAAGAGGCCAAAAGAAACCCTCAAAAGTTGTAAAAATAACCAATATACCATGACATAAAAAAATGAGCTACAAAATGATGGGCTTTGTGTCTATTACTCCAAAACCACCATCACTTGGCCTTAATACAAACCTATCCAAGTGAAACAAAATGACTTGAGCCATCCTCCATATGGGAGAGAAACTCACCCAACAAATCTCCCCTTCACGACTATATAAAGTAGCTTATCATACTAACAACTGTATAACAAATATTTTGCTTCTTTTTTGGAGGGGACTTGATCATCATGTTAGAACCATTCTCATCAGTATGGGTTTTCATCAACTATAGTTGCTTGAATCCAACACATCATGGATCTAATGGTACTTTACATCAATGTGATTTGACCTATAGTGAAAAGTGTGATTCTTACTTAAGTAAATCACACTTTGACTATCACAATATAAAATATATATTTCTTGCTTAAACCCAAACTCCTATAATAATTTTTTAACCTACGGTACCTCTTTGCAAGCTTCAATACTTGTAATGAACTTAGCTTTGTTGTAGAAAGTGTAACATATTTTTGCAATTTTGATTGTCATGCCACTGCACCATTTGTAAAAGTCACTAAATACCTTGAAGTAGACTTCCTACGGTCAATATCTTCAGTCATGTTTACATTTGTGTACCCAACCAACAAAGGCTTGTCACCATCAAAATAGAGGCATAACTAGGATGTTCCTTGAAGATATGTAAGTATCCATTTCACAACATTCCAATGCTTTCTCATAGGATTAGAGAGAAATCGACTCACAACACCAACTGCATGTGCTATGTCTGACCTTGTGTATACCACGACATATATCAAACTTCCTATTGCTGATGCGTAAGGAATTGTCTTCATGGCTTCTTTGTCTTTCTCACTAGATGGACTTTATTTAGAACTTAATCTAAAATGACTAGAAAAAAAGGTGCTAACTTCTTTGGATTAACCCATATGGAATCTCTCAATTACCTTCTCTATATAATGTTTCCACAACAAACATAGCTTTTTTGCCTTTCTATCACATCAATAGTCATATTAATTATCTTTTTTGCTGACCCCAAGTTTTTCATAACAAATGCTCCACTCAACTGTTTCTTTAACCTGTCAATTTTAGACATATCATGGCCAACAATTAGTATATCATCAACATGGAGCAATAAAATCATAAAATCACCATTAGTAAATCTTTTAATGAAAACACAATAGTTTGAAGTCGTCTTTTTATGTTTACCTACATATTGCATTTCATGTGAACATTCGCACATGAGTTACAGGAGTTATAGAAACAAAGTTTATATATATGTGTTCAATTATTATATTTTTATACATGGTTTTCAAAGTAGAGTATTTATATTTTTTTATAAAGTAAATCAGTTATAGAATTTTTTTATAACTTGTATAATTGATGTGATAAGGAACCCATAGAGCAATCCTATAACTTTGTTCTTCTTGGTGAACAACCTTAGAGTAGAGTTTACTACAGTATGATAGAGTGCGTATAGGTTGAGGACTATAAATAGAGTTAGATTTTATGGTCATGGTTCCTCATCCTTTGGCCTAGACCGATCAACAAATAAACAAAAAAGTTTTCAGAAAGAATGTTAGAAAATTTCCAAACATCTTAAGAAAATTAAAGTATGCATACATGAATAGCATATTTTATTGCCTTGCATATTGCATACATATTCAATTATGTTATGCACATTCAAAGTTCTCAAAGATTTTAGAATGTATAGAGAAGTGCTAATATAAACAAAAATGTTAAAGCTATAGTAAAACAAGAAGAAATTAGTACTAAGCTTTCTAGATTATGTTAGTTTAATTTACTTATTGGGTTTTTTTATGCTCACCCCATATAGGTGTGAGTAGTGCAACTGCTGAGAGGTCACACGCGTGCATAAGTAGAGACACACTTGTTATAAAATCAATATATTATTTTGGAGATGTATATATATATTAGCTAATCTTGGAGATTAGTATATTTATATAAGAGTAAAGTATTGTTAGCCAAAAAACGTAATTTTATTTATGTTGCGTGCATGTCTGATTTTATTCATCATTGAAATTATAATAAAAAAATCAAGTTGTCTGGTAAGAATAATATTTGGTTAGTTGAATATATTGGAATTATATGTTTTTTACAAGTTTTTTAATAAAAGGGATTATTCCTAGGTTGACTATTTTTAAGAAAAATTCTATTAGATTTTTCTTCGAAAATAGTTTACTTAGGGGTGGTTTTAGAGACCTCTTAACCAAGAAAATAAAAGGCTAATGTATATTACTTTTAACCAATATCTTGAATGTCTTATAAGGTTGTTTGTTCATGTGAGACAATATATTCCACTTTATATCGAATGTAACCCTAATTTGTTTATCTATCAGAAACAACCAACCAATATGAGCCTTAAGAACTAGGTGTGCCAAACTAGGGGTTTGAATGGGTTTCCAACTATAATAAAGATAATACAAATAAGATGAAGATGACGATAATGATGATTATGTCGATTAGTTAGTTGAAGAATCTAATGATGATAAAGATGAATATGAAGTAGAGGTACCCATATCAAAGATGGATCCAAAAGAGGATTTTGGGCATTACTACTTTTGTGATTTCAAAGATAAGCCATACGGTCAGTTTGACAAAGTACATAGAACATGTTTCAAAGATTCATTGTCCATGTAAGGTAATATAAGTTATGATAACACCAATGTTCTTAGTGGGATATTTAAATGTTTACCCAAGCACGTAAAGCTTTTTTCTACATCTAATGTTGTATAACCTCCGACTGAAGGTATGAAATTAAAGGTGCATGACATATTCTCAAATAAGAAAATTTTGATAGATTATTTTAGTAAGCATTTAATGTAGAATAGGTACTGATTTAAGCATTGAAGTCAACAACGTTGTTTCATGTGGTAAGATGTGTTAATAAGACATGCCAATGGTGTGTCTAGGTGAAAACGTTATGACAGTTTGATTTCCTTGGAGTGTGTTGTCTAAATTTAGAGCATATTTATCCTTTATATCATATAATGTCTCATCATAGACATGTAGAGGCATAGATGTTAAAGTAAATGTTAATAACAAGGTTTTTCATGGTCGACAAAATATAACAACCAAAGGAAATTGTGGTGGATGTTATCAAAAAGTATAAGATAGACATATCATATGCATAGAAATGATGTGTAAATAATTGGGCATTGTAATCAATGTGAGGGTCATAAAAAAATGTAAATATACGTTACTTTTAGAGTACTACTAAAACTTGGTGTTTTAAAACCCAAGCACCATGACATATTTGGACACAAATGAGCAATTATAGTTGAAGAACTTTTTCATAGCCTTAGGATGCAGTATTAAGGCATTTCAACGTACTATATGATCAATCATTTACATTAAGCATATTTGAAAGGTAGACAATTGGGATCTTGTTCATTATGATTGCAAAGGATGAAAATAATCAAATTTACCCTGTTACATTTGGCATATGCGACAAAAAGGATCATGAATCATGGACTTGGTTATTGTCTAATTTAAGAGATTGCATTAGTGATATCCTTGGATTGGCCATCATATTAAATTGTTATATAAGTATATTTTTGTTTAGTGATAAGGTATTCTCAGATGTCCATCATGGATGTTACTACCATCATATATTGAATAACTTAAAGACAAAGCTCAAGGGTCATTCGAGAATTATAGCCTTGTATTAGAAAGTTGCAAAGGCCTATAAGGTTCTAGAATTTGAAAAGACATGTTAGGCATTAGAAAGCATAAATCTTTATGTGGCTTAATATCTCAGCAAGGTTGGCTGTGCAATATTTGTAAGGTCACATTTTTAGGGGTGTAATACAATATTATGATGATAAATATTGCCAAGTCATTAAACGCTCTCGTCCAACATGTATGAGGTTTACTTATAACATGCTCATTGAGTTTATTTGGTACATTCTCTAGAGATTCATAAATTGTTTCATAAAAGAAGAAACCATGTAGGTTAGTATAACTTCACTTTTGTAAGTAGTTTTGTTATCATTTATTCTTTCTATAACATTGTTATTTTTTTTTATATTTTAGGTACTTGCTCCACTTCTATCACTCTATATGTTGAAGATAAGCTTACCAGTCATGTATAAAAGACATCTAATTTAGAAGTGCATCATATGAAAAGGGCTAGATTCAAACTAAATCAAGCCTGAGTTGGGCTCATTAAACATGTCAAATAGCTAAAAGATATTGTTTTAATATGTATTAATTAAAACTATATCGTTTTATTTAATTAGGATTATTCTAGTCAAATAGTTTTACATTCTACACTTGGTGGCAAGTTATATAAAGAGAGCTTATTTAATAAGGATAGTATGAAAAAATATTTGAGTTTCTCTACACAGTAAAAAAAACTTGTTACAAAAGAATGAAGGAGTAGTAAAATATAGCCTCTCAAAATTTAGATAAGTGTGAGAGGTCAATAGGTAGATAAAAGTTTAAAAAAGGTATCATCTATCATTACTGTAGTAAACTTGGTCATATTAAATGATTTTACAAGATGTGGAAAAATGAGAAATCAAAAAAGAAATCTAAAGAGAAGAAGATAGATATAACTTTAGTTACTTTTGATGGTAATGTTATAATGATAACAATGTTAACCTAACATGCCATGATTTTACTTGAGTTGTTGACTTTGTAGTTTCATTTCATGTCACTTTTAGGTTTGATATCTTTTCTTCTTACACTAGTGGTGATTTTAGCATTGTTCATATGGATAATAAAGTTTCTACCAAAGTTGTCAACATGGGACAGATTTGTTTGGAGACCAACATTGGGAGTAAATTATGGTTGAATGATTTGAGACATATTCCTGATATGCACCTTAACTTGATTTCTATTGGTGCCTTTGATGATAAGGAGTATCATAACTCCTTTGGCAATAAGATATGGAAACTCACCAAGCATATTCTGATAGTGGCCAAAGGATTACTCTTTACCTCACTCAAGTCAATTTATGTAGAGAATATGTGAACGTAGATGAAGATACCTCTAATGAGCTATGGCATAAAAGACTTAGGCATCTTAGTGAGAAAGGACTTGGCTTAAGTCTTTATAGGTTTTGATCATGATGATAAGTTTGGTTACAAATATCTTGCTAATAAGAAAATCATCAAAAGTAGAGATATAGTATTTCTTGAAGACAAAACCATCGAGGACTTTGATAAGTATAAAAATTCAAAGTCTTCTATTGATGAGTTACCTATTGATTTGGGTCTAGAAACTTCCACCTCACATCATAGTAATGATAAAGCTATTTAGGGATAGGTTGATGAGCATTCACATAAAGATATTTTTGAGGCTAATGGTAATAAACATATTGTTCAACTAGTTTCAAAGTTACCTTATAATACTGAAGTTAGAAGATCTAGTAAAGACAAGAAACATTTTTAAAGATATCCAGTTCATGAGTATGTGTTATTAATTGATAAGAGAGAATTAGAGTGCTATGAAGAAGCCATGGTTGATACTTAGAAGGATAAATGGTTGAAAGTCATGTAAGATGAGATGAATCTCTTGTATAAGAATCATACTTACGAGTTGGTAAAACTACCAATGGATAAGAGACATTTGAAAAACAAATGGATTTTTCAAAATCATAATTAAAAACAATAGCTCATAGCCAAGGTACAAGGCAAGATTAGTTGTGAAGGGTATTGGTTAGAAGAAGAAAATTGATTTTGAAGAGATTTTTGCACCTGTCATCAAGATGTCTTCAATTAGAGTTATTTTAGGGTTAGTTGCCAACTTAAATTTAGAGATTGAATAGCTTGATGTGAAGACTATTTTCCTTTATGGTGACTTAAAAAAGGAAATTTATATGGAGCAGCTTGAGGGATTCAAAGTAGAAGACAAAGTGCATCTTGTATGCAAATTGAATAAGAGCTTATATGACCTTACATAAGCTTTAAGGCAGTGGTACAAGAAGTTTGAGTCCTTTATGGTAGACCATAGAAATGTAAAAACTATTTATGATCATTGTGTTTTTACAAAGAAATTTGACGATAATGGTTTTATTATTCTCTTACTTTATATGGATGACATGTTGATTGTTGGCTATGATATGAGCAAAATTAGTAAGTTAAAGCCATAACTTAGTAAGTTCTTTTGAAATCAGTGAGACAAGTTCTTGATATGAAGATTTGTCAGAGACAAGAAGAATGCAAGTTGTAGTTGTCACAACATAATTACATTGAGAATGTTCTTAACAAATTCAACATGAGCAATTCCAAACCTATATGTTTTCCATTTGTAGGTCATTTTAAGTTAAGTGTTCAATAGTGCCTTTCAAATGAGAATAAAAAAAAAAAAAAAAGATGAAGAAAGTGCCTTATGCATTTATAGTTGGTAGCTTAATGTATGTTATGGTATATACAAGACCTAACCATGCTCATATTGTTAGTGTTGTTAGTCAAGTTTTCTCAAATCCTGTAAAGGAACATTGGTCAGTAAAATATCTCATAGGTACTTTTAATGTTTTTCTATGTTTTGGCAACGGTAAACTTATATTGGATGGATATATAGATATTGACATGACAAATAATATGGATTTTAGAAAATCTACTTCTAGGTATTTGATAACTTTTGTAAGGGGAGCTGTATCTTGGCAATCTAAATTGCAAACATGTGTTGCTTTATCTTTTACTGAGGTTGAGTATATTACAATTTGTAAAATTAGCAAAGAACTTTTGTGGATAAAAAAATTCCTACAAAAGTTGAATCTTGAGCAAGAGAAATATGTCATATTTTGTGATAGTCAAAGTGTTGTCTATTTCAATAAGAACTCGATGCTTAATTTCAATTTGAAACACATTGATATGAGATACTACTGGATTTGATATGCACTAAAGATGAATATATTTCAACTTGAAAAACTATACACTGATGATAATGACTATGATATGATGACTAAAATTTTACTTGTGAAGAAACTTGTTGTTTGTAGAAAGATAATGAGTATGATTGACTTTCTCACTTGTGTGTAATAGAGAGTTGGCTAATTGGGTCTCGTAACAAGTGGGTCTAACTAGTTAATAAGGAAACATATATATATATATATATATATATATATATATATATATATATATATATATATATATATATATAATTTGTGTGCCTTGCAAGTGAAACAAAAATAAAGACAAAGAAAGTTTTCTTCTTTTCATGTTTTTGCCGTGAATTAACCAAGAAGAACAATTGGTTTTTTGCCTTGATCGAATAGTTCATTCTTGCCCCACATTATGAAATTTTAGTATATTGTTTATAACAACAAATTGTACAAGGTGAACAGAACTTGTTTTGTTTGTCTTTCGTTAGTTAGTTTTGGTGTACTCATTTAATTTGAACATTTTTTATTTTAGTTTAAATTTATTTATTGATATTCACTTTTATTAGTGATATTATTGATGTTAATAGTCTTCAGATAATTGGGAGAAAACTTATTGTACTCAGTAATTTCATTACTGAAAGTTTTTTAGTTAAATTAGATTTCATGGTTTTTTTATCTTTGTTATTAAAGTTTTTTATATAAAAATTCTAATGTTTCTATGAGTATATTAAAGATTCATAGTCTATTAAGTAGCCTTCAATATCAAGTGATTTCATGGGGCTTCTCTGAGAGAAAATTCTTGGACTTTTACTGAGCAAAACTACATCTTAACAAAAATAATAAACAAAGACAATAGAAGCAGTAACATGAAAGCCAGTGAAAATGACCCGAAAAAGCCCAAAGAAGAATACTAAGTGGTAATTATGTGTCGAAACATGCTTTTAATTAAGGTGCTTTTAGAAAAGCTAAAAAGAAGAAGAATGAGAAAGTTAAGAAGATAAAATACAATGAGCTGAAAGCTGAAACTGTAACTGATTTGGTCTTTTGAAATTGGATTTTCTTTTGTAGTTGACATGGCAATGCCTTTTCTCTCATTCTTAAACGGGCCACCTCCTTCTCCCCACCAATGTCTGAACAATTTTGGCTTATTATTATTATTATTAAATACAAATGAAAAGATAATACACCCCTAATATATATATATTTTTAGTCTGATAGAAAATTTTCATCGTCAACGGATCCTCCGCTCGCTGGGCATGCCTCTTCTGTGCGTCTTTCTCGTGGCATGAACAGAATAATAGGGAAAGAAGAGACCCGGCTGACCTGCCCAGGGCTCGAGGGCGAGCTTTATTTAAGAAAGAATAGGGAGTGAATCGAAAGGCTTCCATTTCTGTTAAATTTTAAGGTTTTGCTTGCAAGGGGTGGCCACGCTAGCAACTAGGAAAGTATTATTCTAAAATTAAGATTTTGAATTTATCCGATTATTATTTGTGAAGTAAAATATTTTATTCAAGGTTTTTAAGTGCCTCAATATCTAATTTTAAATATAAAAATAATTAATAAATATATAATATTTAATTATAACTTTTCAAATTCAAAACAATAATTTTATGGTGAGTTTGAGTCCAGTAATTCTCAATTAGACCCTTGCCCTTCTCGGTCATGAAAGTTGTACGAAGAAGCTCCCTGCGTCTCTCTCAACAGCAGAGCCATTGTGGATGTCAAAGGCTGCCTCAAATGGAGAGAGATCGGTTCAAATGATGTGAGACGACAGCGAGAGGCATTGACACCTTTCCTTATTCCTATAGGATTTGGGATGGTGCCAAATGATGTGAGATGATTAGACGCCCATTTTATTCTGGGTGCTCCACCTTTTTATTTTCAATTTTTTTCCTTACTTTTAAGTTTTTTTTTTTTTCTCACTGGTTTAATTTATTCCAAACAATGCTCCCTATTTCCTATGTTTATTTTCTTACTTTATATGTGACAAATTACAAATGTTTTTTAAGAACAAAATTATGCATATAATTTTTTTTATATATATATATTTTATATCTAAATGTTATTTTATCTTAAATTTAAAACCAATTAATTGTGGTAAATTACTTTCCTCCAATTTCACAATTAAAATTCTCCTAGTGAAAATAGTCCTCGAGCCATTTAGAAATTGGTTAGACTATATAATGTAATATCATAACAAAAATTGTTATAATTGGTTCCAAAATATTGATGGAATTTGTCGTGTGAATATATAAAATCTCAATTAGAGTTAGAATCTATATTAATTTAAGCAACATTTTAAATTTGGATTAGACCAACTAATTTGATCGATCCAATTGAGATCTATCAACAACGACACCTTTTGGTGATAATTTAATAGCTTTAGTCATTGAATCACATTAAACCATAGTTCAATTGCAAAATTTATGCCAATTTGTAGGTTGAACAATAGTTTACGGTAGGAATGAGCCACTAAAAAATATAAAATCAATGTTAAAAATAAATTAAATATTATAAATAATGTGATCGACATTAGAAATAATTAGATTAACATAAAAAGAATATTAAATAATATAAAAAAAATGATGAAATCAACACATTTTTATAATCAATGTTCAGTCTAAATACAAAAGCCTTGAATTCAAGTGGTGTAATTATAAGCATCATGGAGTCCTTCAAAAGCAAAAGGCGAGGAAAATTGTGAATGATATGGTCTACACTTTCATGTGACTCCCAAATCTCCAATACCATGCTTTGCCTTCTTTCATAAGTTGTAGAATATCTGTCCCCACTCATGCCAACTTGCGCATGTGGTGTGGCCAATACCAAACTATGCATAGAGATTAAATACAAATGACACATCCTTTGCAATTTTTTTATTCTTGAGGATGTTGGGGCCTTTTGGAATACAAAATAATATAATTTTGTTTGTTTTAAAATATAAAATATATAATTTAAAGAATGTAAAGGAAGTGATTAAAACCTAACTTTATGGCATTTCAGACAAATCAAAGTGCTGGCTTGTAAAGTTGTTGTCTTTATCCTCTCTCACCAAAGCAGCCAACAAACAAACGAACACACAACCTTCCTCAGCAAGAATTAAACAGTTATCATATTAAGTTAATAACAGTTTGTTCCCCAGGGGGCTGGAGATAATCATCTTCAATAAAGCTTTATTTGGTCCCTAATGTTTGGTTTTAAACAAAATTTTCCCAAAGCTTTCTACCAGTGCAAACTAATTGAGTTATTAATGAATTATTCGAATTTGACTCAATTATTATCGAATTGAGCTAAAACTCGCTATTTCTTGACTTATATAGTTTTCATGAGCTTGCAAGCTTAGATAGAGAGATGACCCTCCAATTCGAGCACAAAAAATATTTCACTTACACTTCTAAAATTTTATATTTACATCTTAAAACTTATATTTATCTTTTTTTTTTAAATTTTAATTTTTAGTAATTTAGAATTTACTCGTATAACTCAATTTTGAATTTTAATTATAAAGATAATTGATAAATATATAAATTAAAAAATTGACGGTAATTTTTTGAGTTAAGTTTGAGTTATAATTTTTTATCTTGAACTCAAGTATGCTAATCTTGAACTAAACAAGCTTAAATTCTAACTTAAGCTTTACATGAATCTAATAGCATCAAGTTCAAACTGGAGAATACTAGCTCCACTCGTTTGGAGTCCTAATATCTAACGGGGGGATTAGAACAATACTACATTCTACTGGGCTAAATTATTTTTTTAAAATGCGCTGGCTGTTCTTGAAATTTGTCTTTGGATGCTTCTCTCACTAGACTCCATTCCTCGGTTCTCGAGCTCTGACTCTGACCATTTTCCTCTCTGTAAAGCGTTAATCAACATTATGCATCAGACATTACAAAGCTCTCTACAAATCAAGTGAAACCAAACTTAGACTAATGGTAATGCCTTTGGTTTTCTTTCTCTGTCGCAGAAGATTCTGTCTTCTCTGTTAATGTTTTGATACTCTTAACCAAATCAAGTTTCCAAGCCTCATTTACTTTACCAGTTTCTGTGTCAGTACCATTGTCTTCTTGTCTTCTCAAAACCCTTTTTTTTTTTTTAATTTCAAGTTTTTGTCTTTGTTTCCTTGTTTGTTTGCGAGATACTAGGATTTTGTAGGTGACTTCCTTTTTGTCTTCCCTTTCACCTTAAATATCCAGGAACTAGTGCCTTATAAGTATGAATATATGGTTTCAGTATGTGGGGTTTTGGTCTTTGGTTAGAAATGAGCACTTTTGTTGGGTAAGCTTGCCTAATTTTGTGAGGAAGCTAGCTCCTTTTGAAAATAATGCCTGTTTTCAGTTTTCTGGGTACGTATGTATGTTTTGGTTTTTCTGAGATTAATTTTTTTTTTCTTACTTGTTAAATGAAAGAGTTTTTGTATATATGGTCTTTGAAATGTTAAGAAAGGGAATGAATTTATTTTAGAAGCTATAAAATTTTGATGTGGAGGTTTTTAGCATGTTGTCTGAGTAGAAAGTTTAGAAATAGAAACTACCATCACTTGATCTGAGTTTTGTTAATGTGTATTCTGAGAAGTTGTTCTTTGCATTGGTGTTTAAATGTAATACTTTAGTGTTTTATTTTTTTACTTTCTTGGCGTAAAAATTCTAAAATTTGATCCTGCATCTTGGGTTGTATTGTGTTGCAGTTTGAAGTTATTTTGGATGGACTGCTGACTTTGTTTAGGTGAGAGATGGGTTGTGCTGCATCAAGCATTGATAAGGAAGAGAGAGTGCAAATATGCAGGCAGAGAAAGAAATTAATGAAACAGTTGATAGGGCTTAGAGGAGAATTTTCTGATTCTCAATTGGCTTATTTGAGGTCATTGAAGAATACTGGAGTAACCCTTCGGCAATTCACTGAATCAGAGTCGTTAGAGATTGAAAGTCCCCGGACATTGGAGGCCTCACCACCTTTTTCATTGCCTCCTTCCCCACCGCCACCACCTCCATATAGTCCTGACTCGAGGAATGTTGATGATAATCAAAAAGATGAAGTTGTCCACGGAGAGGGCATAGAAATCAATGAAGATGCCCTGAGTTCGATACGGGATTACTTGCCTCTTTTTCCTGATTCTTCCCCTCATGAGCAGTCAATTAAGTGTGAAATGATGAAACAATTTGATGAGGAAACTTGGGCAGAAACTAAAACTGACTTTGAGGAAGATGATCAGGAAGAGGAAGTTACTTCTAATACAGTCACTGAGAAGCCACCACCTGAAGAACTTGTTGCTGGTAACTTAAAAATGACAAGCTCGTATACTGAAGGCACAACTCATATGACCATGGTACTACGGAGGAGGAAGACCTTGGATGGTATAATTAAGGAGTTAGATGATTATTTCCTGAAAGCATGGGCGGGTGGAAAGGAAATAGCTATTCTTATGGACATCAAACATGGGGACAATTTTCTTCCACGGAGTTTCAAAGAAAACAAAAGTAAATGCTCACTCTTTTAATTAACTTGGCATTTATTTGATACATACATATTGCCAAATGCTTTAAATTTGATGTCAGAAACTTGAAAAGGTAATTGTAGTTTACTAGATAAACTTACCTGTATAATATGTAGTTTGGCATTAAATGCACTACCCAACTGTTCTTAACTGAAGCTGACTGAAGTATTTCTATACATTTCTGGTTCTTGCTATTAAAACTCTGATTCAGAGTTCTGTAGCAATTAGATGTGAAAGATTTTCTCTGATAAAAGTTTTAGGATTGGGCGATTTATTATTCTGCAATTATCTGTGCTGCAATAATTTTGTACTGCTTGCTGTTTTTGTTTAATGGATGTGGATCTGCATTGCAAGTCAATTGTTGAGTTTATGATGATGGATCCTGCAGTGGTTGTCAAGTTCTCACTGGAAGTTATAATAGCCATATTTTTTTGGCAGGGAGGAGGAGCAATTCCCCCAAGGTCTTTAGTTCATTGTCATGGAACTGGTCTTCTAAGTCCCTTCAATTTGAACAAGGTGCTTTTGGTATGTGTGGTCCTAGTGAACCATGCAGGCCAGGAGCTCATTGCATCACTCTTTCCAAACTATATGCCGCAGAGCAGAGACTTTATAAGGAAGTAAAGGTGAGAATAATGTTTGGCACATATTGGAAATATCTGTGCCTGAATTGTGATTCTTGAAATAATGATTTTCCTCTTAGACTGAGGTTTCATTGTTGCATCTTTTGATTTTATTAACTTATTGAGAAAACTGGCTTGCACTCCTTCCGTTCCTTCCACTGAACTAATTGTAAGAGCTACAAATTATGTTGATGTCTTGATGCTTGAATTTAGCTTTTTTTTTTTTTTTTTGGTTCAATTATTACTAGTGAGTCTGCCAACATCTGATATTTAAAGAAATTCTGGTTTAGCTTTTGTTCAGCCCTTTGGTTCACCCTTCTAATCCTGCTTTTTTTATCTATTAAATAAAATAATCTTCTTTGGTTTCCAAATGACTTTTGGTTGGGTTTTGTAATCCATGGATGCATGTTCATTTATGCTTCATTTTCTGTTTCCTTCTACTTAACCCATATTATGTAGGAGGAAGAAATAACTAAATTAGAGCATGAGAAGAAATCCATGTTATTACAAAAACAAGAAGATGAAAACTACAACTGGATCAAGACTGAGAAAACTCGAGTCTGCGTTGATAAATTGGGGACTGATATAAGACGCCTGCAACATTCAATAAGTGAGACTTGTTCATCTATATTGCAAATCATTGAAGAAGAGCTGTATCCTCAGTTGGTTGTGCTAATTTCAGGGTAACGTTTGTAACACTGTAATATCTATTATAACTCTGTCTAACATTACAGAACTCTAGTAATGGGTGCAATTATTTTAAATTTTAGTTTTAAATTTTTATGCTTAACCAGATATAGATACATATATGTGTGTGTCTCTCTCTAGGTTTGTATATATATATATGTCTATATATAACCATACATAGATACATACATATATATATATGTGTGTGTGTGTGTGTGTGTGTGTGTGTGTGTATGTGAACCATACATAGATACATATATGTGGGTGTGTGTGTGTGTGTGTGTGTGTGTGCGTGTATTTATATATATATGTGTGTATATGTGTGCGTGTGTGTGTGTATGTGTGTATGTATGTATGTATGATATATATTTGTGTGTGTATTAGTTGTTGGAATTTCATGTTCTTTCAAATAATCAGTGGTTACTTGGTAGTTTGAAAATCGTATAGTATTAAGTTCATTCCATATCCATTCAAGTGAAATCATGAATAGCAAGATCTAAATCCCTGCCTCCCAGTGAAATGGCTTACGTAGGGAAGTTTTGAAAAGCAAATGTGAAATTTAGATGAAAGAAGCATTTTAAAAGAACATGCATTTACTCATTAGGTATATCCTCAATGATATAACAGTTTATGCGCAACTCCCAAATTGCTTTAGCTATTCTTTGACATTGATTAAAGCTTAGTATATTTGACGTTTGCATGAACATCTTTTGTTTATTGCAGTAAAGGAAAATCATTTATAATGGTTATCTTGGTTTAAACCTTACAGACTGATGCACATGTGGAGAACGATGTCTGAATGCCATCAAGTTCAGAAACGTATCTCTGAGCGATTGAGTCATTTAACCAATAATCAAAACAAGGACTTTACTACTGAGTCCCATCAAGAAGCCACTGCTCAGCTTGAAACAGAGGTCACTGCCTGGTATGCCAGTTTCTGCAAGCTTACAAAATCTCAACGAGTGTATGTGAGAACCCTGTGTAGGTGGATCCAACTTACTGCTTGCCTCGTGGATGATCAACAGAGTTATAGCTCTTCTGCAATTCGTAGGCTCTGTGAAGATTGGCAACTTGTTTTTGACAAATTGCCTGATGAGGTACTTTGTCTAGGACATTCTTTCCATATTATTTGGTTTTTAAGTTCTAAATCAATCTAAGATCTGCCAACCCCTGGCACTTGTTCTGTCACGTGTTTTTCATGTTTAATTCAGTTAGTCGGTGAGTAATGTTTGCTCGGTGCTAATCAGGAGGCTGTTGCTTAATGTGCACAGCATGTTGACTTGATCTTCTAATCTACTGTTTCAAAAGTGCATCTATTTTTCTCCATGCATGTTTTTTTTATGGCAATGAAAGGTATGCTTCTCATTAAGATAGCAGTAGAGAGATGCGTGTAAGTTTTTAGAATCTCTTTGAGACTGGCACAAGGGGGGACACATTTTTCAGTTTAATATGGAGCCGTTTCATGTTTCCATGTAAGAGTTGTTCAGAACCGATTACACTATTGCCACATAAAATTATCGTCGCACAGTTTTTTTTTTTTTGTGTTAAACCTATATCATTTTAGAACTGTAACTTTCATTTCAAACTTTTGGTGCGCTCATCCTTGTATTCACAAGATATCTCTGTTGGTCCTGACTTTGGGTGGTTATCTTTGTTGACCAATGTGCTTATAGGTGGCCTCAGAAGCCATTAGGAGCCTTCTTTCAGCCATCCAATTGATATGCCGACAGCAGCTGGAAGAACGCAATCTGCACAAGAAGTCCGATAGACTGGAGAAAAGGCTTCAGAAGGAGTTGAACTCTCTCTCTGAAATGGAGAAAAAGCTTGATGGAGTTGACCCCTCCAATCTGAGCCCCAAGCATCCTTTATCCCTGAAGAGTGCCAAAATTGAAGCTCTGAGGAAGCAAGTTCACTCTGAAAAGACCAAATATCTGAACTCAGTCCAGGTTACCAAGGACATGATTATGAATAACCTGAAAACAAGCCTACCCATCGTTTTTGAGGCATTAATGGGATTCTCAAGTGATTCTGCGAGGGCATTTGAGGCCGTACACAGCCGTATCAATCAAGCAACTTGTTCGGGTGCATCAGAAACCTCAACAATCTGAAATTGTTTGAATGACAAATGAAGCAGGTAAAAAATTATCCAATCAATTAAAATTATGTTGCTTAAATTATTGGTGGCACTTGAGAAGTTTGACCAAACTACAATGAATTTTTGTTCATATCACAAGATACTTGTCTGTTGATAGTGTATTAGAGGAATGATTTTGTGCTAATAGGAAAATCTTTATTATCTACCTTTTCCCCTCCCACAAGCATGTGATTTTGTTATCAGCTCTTCCACCCCCACCGCCACACACCCCATTTAATTAAACAAACAAAGGAAAATATTGCTGCAACCAACAGTCTTGTAGCATAATCTAAAATCTACATTTCAAAATTCAGTCATGATATGATTGTATATCATTACATTAAACTGCCTCATCCCAAGCTAATGTTCATGATTGGCTAGTTTCTATGATTACAATTGCACAAATTTATTACTCAATACAATTGGACGTTTTATTTAATAGCATGCTATGAAGCCAACATAAATACCAGAAATGGCAATTTCTGAACGTTACTTAACTTTCAATATTGTTCCAATAGAGGACTTTCTTCAAAATCTGCTTCAAATTCTTGAAGCCTGTATTGACCCAACCTGCCCATCATAGCAAGGCCTGGAAACAGAAAAAGCGAATTTCATCAGGAAAAACATCCCAAAAGCACTTACAAAAGCAAGTTTAACAAACAAGTGAATCATTTCAATAAAAAAATCCAATGGTCTTATGATTGAACAAGTTTTCAAGTTAGCTTTTTATGGATTAAGTTGTATGCTTGCAAGACTACTAAGTGTACCTTCAACTATTCTGTAGAGAGCTGACCACCATCCTTCTCTGGAAACTTGGTACTGATGTAGAGACTCATCTATATCATTATCATGCTTTCCTCCTAGAACTCCCTGCAGTGTTATAACAGCATCTTTCGTTTTCTTGAGGATATCATTCTCATCCTTGATGTCCAGCCTTTGAAGGTCATTCTGAGAAGAAGAGAGACTAACAGCTAGAGCAAACTGTGCAGCGGCCGCCCATCGAGAAGAAGCCAGCCATCTCCTCTGCCCATCTTGCTTAATCCTATCTTCTCTGCCTGACTTGTTTTCAAAAACTAAGCTTCGTAAATACTGAGCATTTTCAGAGCCGGTACTTTGAACCATCCTTGCAAATGCACTTTCCTCTCTTAATAACAGCGCCTCTGGCGTATCATGCTCCAAAACCTGAAAGGAAAGGTTGCTAGTCCTCAACTAAAGAATAAACACAAAACTAAATTAGAGTCACACAATGATTTGTTATCTTGAAATATGCCTCCCAGGATACCTGGCCAGCATCAAGCACAAGTATGCGGTCACAGTCAATTATGGTGTTTAGTCTGTGAGCAATAATCAGCATCGAACATGATCTGAATTCTTCACGGATGGTTCTCTGGATAAGAGCATCCGTTCTGACATCAACAGCTGCAGTTGCTTCATCAAGAACCAGAATCTTGGATCTCCGGAGCAATGCTCGTGCAAGACTTAAGAGTTGTCTCTGTCCAACACTGAAATTCTCTCCTCTCTCTGAAACCTGGACATAGTGAAATTACATCTTGATCAGCACTTTTGTAAGATATGATAAATTACAATATTAGTTTTTGGTTTCATAATTGCAAAATAAATGGTAAGGCTATCATCTTTATTGCTAAATTTCAGGATAAGAATTCAAGTTTATACCTGAGCATCCAGACCAAACGAATTCTTCCTGATGACATCTTTCAAATGTGCCCTCTCTAAGGCCTCCCAAAGATCAGCATCATTGTGTTCGCTAAATGGATCAAGATTAAACCTCACAGTTCCTTGTGAAACAAACAAACAAACTTACCCATTAGAATGATACAATTTATTTGAAGGAAGTTTTGTGGAAAAAAACAGAGCAAAAATTTGGAAAAAACGAAGAAAGAAGAAAAACAGTAGATACCCGAGAAAAGAACTGGTGATTGTGGGATGATACTGAGACTCTTCCGCAAATCAGTTAGTCCAAACTTAGCTACATCACAGTCATCAATCAAAATTCTTCCTCTTTCGATTTCCACAATTCGAAATAAGGCATTAAGCATGCTAGACTTTCCTGCACCGGTTCTTCCAACAATTCCTACTTTCTCACTTGGAGATAAAGTGAATGACAAGCCATGCAAGACTGGAGGAAGTTCAGGCCTATAACGCAGGATGACTTCCTCAAATGTCATTGATCCTGATGAAGGCCAACCGGGTGGAGGGCGGTTGCTCTCAATGACATCTGCAGCTTCAGAAGGTAAATCTATATATGTTCCAACGCGCTCGACAGAATTCAAACTATTTTCAGCTCTACTTGCTTGTCTCAATACACCACTCAACAGATTGGTGATATTTAAGGTATAACTGAGAAGTAGACCCATTGTAGAAGCAAACGCAGCCTGGTTTCCTGATTTTCCATTCTGCAGGACTGCAAATGTTGCTGTTAACCAAATCATGAGGCCTCCTAATGTTTCCAACCTGATGGTAAGCCAACGATTCGAGCTAGTATTTGCAACGGTGAATCTGATGTTATTATCCATTGACTTCCCGTTAATGTATGCCATCCTATCATATGCTTTATATGCACGAATGCTCGATAGACCATTTAGTGCTTCTCCAAATTGTGCATAAACAGGAGATCTGGTAACGGAATCTAAGCGCTTCACTTCACGAGATGTACTCTGTATATTGCAAATGGAGATGAGTCATAGTGGATTAGCTGATTAAAATGAAACATTCCAGATTTTTGGAAATATAGTAGAGCTACTTAGAAGAAACTATAACTGAAGGAAAGCAGGATGTTCTTTAGAAAAGAATGGACACATATTGTGTTCCCTGATCGACGCTACAGATAAGATTCAGCTCATATGCATCTTCATCATGTATTATTAAGCATGACATCTCAAACACCATCCTCTCCCAGCATTGTACAAAACTAAGAACTTATATAGACAACTAAAAACTATTGACTAGAATTTGGTCACGACAACCTATTGGAGATTTGAGATTGATTTAGTCAAAATAGGAGATAATGTAGGAGGAATAAATGTCTTCAATATAGGAGATAACGTAAGAATAGATTCCATGTTTTTAGAAGTTTATTGCTCTATTTTTTATCCTAATCGATTCCTTTATCATTGTAAAAACTTTAGGCTAGATTTAGGCTCTAATAACGAGAATTGCAGAGTCCTCGACTATCAACGAATTGACACCAACACGTGTAGGAACTGGATTCTTAACCTCTTCTTCAATTGACAATTTTTCCCTATAGATCACTCAACATAGACAGAACAATTTCAATATTCGTGAATGGTTCCAATCAGTTATGCTAGTAATTCATGGTAGATGAAAGGTTAATTACTTAATGAGAGAAATGTCGTAACCACAAATGACATCAGCAAATTAAAAGCAAGGGAGGCAAAAAACTCATTCTCATGGCAAGGCTTATTAATTCAATGGGGCTTGACATTGAGCGAATGTACCTTTATTACAAGACGGCTAAGGAGATTTGGGATGTCATGCAAAAAATTTACTTTGATCTTGAAAACACTTCCTAATGTTTATGAAGTGGGCTGGAGATGTCCAACAGATGCTAAAAAATACTAAAAAAAAAAGAGCTTGAGAAAGAACATGTGTTAGCTTTCTTGCAGGGTCTCAATTAAGATTTGGATGAAGTTTGTGGGAGATTACTTGAGATGGAGCCACTTCCTACACTTAGTGAATTGTTTGTAGAGGCGAGAAGAAAAGGGACTAGAAAACTATGGTGGATGTAGTTTACAACCCAAAGAGAAACTATGGTGTAACTGTTGTCACAAAGCAAATCACACAAGAGAAAACTATTGGGATCTCCATGAAAGACTTGCAAACAAAAGAACCAAAAATCAACGAAGGCAACATTATACAGCACAAGTGGCAGAAATTGATTCAGCCAAACCAAGTGGGCTCAACCTACAACTAAACAAGTGGAGATGCTTTGATAGCTATTGATTCAGCCAAATTCCTCCAATGAATCCAAGTCTCAAAGCTAGCAAAATCCCATTGCTAGATTAGCCCAAAAAGGTAATATGAGCCACTCTCTTTTATCAAGAGCCATAGGTGTTTTGACACATATGAAGAGAATGATCAGGCTATTAGTGTCTGGGTAGCGAACAAAAAGAAATCCGTTGCAGTAGGGAGGGGGACAGCTTGTGTTTTAAATCAATTGTTAAAAACTGTCCCTCATATGCTTAACTTAACTTACAATTTATTATCTGTAAATAAGTTGACAAGGGATATGAACTATATTGTAACTTTTGTTCATCTTACTGTGAATTCAGGATTGGTCTTTAGGGAGGATGATTGGTGGTGCTAAAGAGAAGAACAACCTCTACTATCTCTCAATAAATAGTACTTCCTCTAGAGTTAAGTTACCAAGTAGATTGTCTCTTTTTGTTTTGTCTAATTCAGATTTGACGTTATGGCACAAGTGTCTAGGACATCCTAGTTTTCCTTATATGAAAGCTTTGTATCCATATTTGTTTATCAATGAAAATGTTTCCTTTAATTGTGAGCAATGTGTTCTTACCAAACAATCTCGAACTTATTATTCTTCTCATTTGTACCAAGCCTCAAAATCATGTCATCTTATATACAGTGACATTTGGGACCCAGTAAGAATACAACCTTGATAGATACACATTTGGGACCCAGTAAGAATACAACCTTGATAGATACATTAGACGATCACACAAGGGTTTGTTATGTCTATCTAATGAATAAAAAATCTAAAGCGTACTCATTGTTTAAACAATTTCATAAATATGTTCAAAATGTCTTTCAAACTTCAATCCAAATTGTTCGTATAGACAAGGGGAAGGAATATTTTTCAAAAGACTTTACCCAATATTTGTGTAATAATGACATCCATCATTGAATTTATGTGTCTATACTCAACAAAACAAAATAGCCAAAAGAAAAAATAGTCATTTGTTAGAAGTAGCTTGTTCCATCACATTCACAAACTCATATCCAAATTCATACTAGGGGGAAGCTATTCTCACATCATCGCACTTGATCAATCGCCCAACTTCAAAATAGTGTTCTCTCGGATCATTTCATTCAGTCGTACTATGTATATGCTAAATCATGAATCAAATTTGTGCAAACTAGCACCAAAAGCCATCAAGTGTCTATTTGTAGGCTATTCACCAATAGAAAAAGGATATAGATGTTACTCTCTAGATCCTAAAAAGTTCTTTATCTCTTATGATGTCACCTTTTTTAAGAGTCAGTCATACTACTCTAATTCCTCTCCCTAAGGGAGAAGACAATTGAAGAGAGTCATTGAGACCGTGTTTCAAATTATCCAAATTCGAGTCAAGTCATTTGAGTTCATCGAGTCCTAGTCCACAAACTACTGCATTGACTTAGGGAAGTAACCAATTCTGGTTTATTCATAAAGGCCTAAAGCTTCTTAAACATTCCAAGAGCCTAATTCGAAACTGGTTCCTAATGAAGAAAATGTGATAAGCGACTTGGAGGTGCTCATTGCCTTCAGAAAAGTAAGAAGGTTATGTACAAAATACTCTATTTCTAATTATTTAGCTTATTTTCAATTATCTTTATAATACAGAGTTTTCACTACAAAAATTGATAGTGTTGAGATAGCAAAGAGTGTCTATGATGCACTAGAGCCAAAGTGGAAAGAAGCAATCCTAGAAGAAATGAGAGCCCTACATGAGAATGACACTTGGGAATGGTTGATTTGTTAGAGAATAAGAAGGTTGTTGATATTAAATGGGTGTTCACAATAGATATAAGGCAAATGGAGGCCTAGAACAATACAAGGCTCGATTGGTGGCTCAAGGCTTTACACAAACATATGGATTTGACTCTGAGGAGACATTTGCTCTTGTGGCCAACCTAAACTCAATCCAGGTCCTTCTCTCCCTTACAGCTAATATTGATTAGGGGTTGTATCAACTTGATATTAAAAAGGCCTTCTTGAACGGTGAACTTGATGAGATATTGCAGATAAAGATTTCACCTAGTTTTGAGTCAGAAGAGAAGCCAAGAAAAGTTTGCAAATTGAAAAAATTTCTGTATGGGATAAAACAACCTCCATAAGCTTGGTTCACAAGGTTTAGCACTACACTAAACTTGTTAGGGAAAGACTGACCACTATCTTTATCAAGAATGGAGAAGCAGAGAAAAGATCAATTTCTATTGTGTATACGGGCGCCATCATACTCACAAGTGATGGCAGTACTGAAATTTAAGAACTCAAGCATCAATTGAAGAAGGAATTCGAAATCAAAGACTTGGGGCCTTTGAAGTATTTCCTTGAGACAGAAATTGCTAGAAGCGGAAAGGGTATTTACATTTTACAATGAAAATACACTCTTGATTTGAAACCGGAAAGCTAGAATGCAAGCGGGTCAATACTTCGTTTGAAAAGAATTGGAATGGAAAAATTGGTGACGATGAGCTAGTCGTGGATACAGGAAGATATCAATGCCTTGTTGGCAGATTGATCTATTTGTCTCTCACAATGCCACATATTGCATATGTTGTGAGCATGGTAAGTCAGTTTATCCATTCTCCGATTAAAAGACACATGGACGCAATAAATCATATACTAAGGTATTTCAAGGGTTCTTCTGGAAGGGGACTTATGTTTCAAAAGTGTGATAAGAAGAAACATAGAAAGCTATGCCGAACTTCAGGGCATTGTACAAAGTTATAGAGTACTTTGGCTACTTGGAGAAGCAAAAAGCAATTGGTAGTTAAGAGAAGTAGTACTGAAGTAGAGTTTCAAGCATTGGCACAAGGAATCTACGAAGTGATATGGCTAGAGAGGTTGATAGAAGATTTACAAATACCAGTTTCTTCTTCTACTAAACTGTACAATGATAGTAAATTAGCCATAAGTATTGTGAACAATCATGTTCAACATGACCGGATGAAGCATGTTAGAATCGATCAAAGCTTTGTCAAGAGAGAGATTGAAGAAGGTGGCATCAACTTGTGCTACATTCCCACTCATTCACAAGAAGCAGATGTATTCACAAAAAAAAAAAAAAAAAAAAAAAAGCCAAAGCCAAGTCATGAAAGTATTCTCAACAAGCTTGGAATGAAAAACATCTAATCCTAAGCTTGAGGGAGAGTGTTGGAGATTTGAGATTAATTTAATCAAAATAGAAGATAATGTAGAAGGAATAAATATCTTCAATATAGGAGATAATTTAGGAGTAGTTCCTATGTTTTTAGGAGTTTGTTGTTCTGTTTTTCATCCTAATTGATTTATTTATTATTATAGAAATTTTAGGCTAGATGACCATCCACTACTAGCATTGTAATTAATCATGTGTATCACCTTCATAGCTCTAGACAATTAGATGAAAGTTCTTGTTTGTTGTCCAAGAAAGTGCAAAGACAAGGGTGGACACAAGTTCTTGTGTCCGGCATAATGATTTCTAATAACTACAGGTTATTTATGATGGTTGAGAAAGGCAAAAAAAAAACGACATAATTAGATGAGATATTGAATTTACCTGATAGTATAGATAAGCTGCATAAAACAAGATGAGAAGTGGCATTATGGCCCATAATGATATTGTGCTCACAATGCCTATCAGCACAAAAGTTGAAAGGAGCTGCCACAATTGTCCCATAAACAAATTCACAAAATTGGCAACATTGCGATCTATATCACCTAGATCCTTTGCAAACCTATTGATTACACGCCCAGTTGGATTGGTGTGAAAGAAAAGCATTGGAGCTCTTAGAATGGCATTTAGCATGGCATCATGTAGTCTTCTAGCTGCATGAAGACTTGAAATGATCAACCAGTAAGAGTTTGCCAGTGTCATAGTCACCTGAATCCAAAAAAAGAGTATGTTTTAAAACTATGTAAATCTTTTCTCTCTTTCCTTCTGCTTTAGTTAACTGCAGACACACCTGACCAAACCCAAGAAGTGCATAAATGAAGATATAATATAAGGGATTATAGTTTTGTGAAGTGCTTCTATCTGTCCAAACACTTAACCAAGTGCTACTTGAAATTCGAAGAACTTCAGTTGATAAGTAGCATGTAAAAGGTATCGTAAGTACCAACAGGCCTCCTAATGCATTTTTATACCTGCAAATAAGAACAATATATCAATATTTAAGATATCAGTTGACTTTAGTATATGACTTATTAAAACTATTTAAAATTTGAAGCACTTGAAGATATAGAATAAATTTCAAAGCATGATTCAGGAAAAAAAATGGCCCCATCTTACCTTATCAAAACATTCCAACTGACTATTCCTGTTTCCCGTTCTTCTTGCTTAATGAGAACAGATTTCCCTCCTTTCTCTCTCTTTGAGTTGCCTGCATTATTAACATGCTCTTTCTCCTGAACCACTCCATTTGCAGTTGGTTTAGAGGCTCTACGGTCAAAATTTTTGTGGTCATGATTTCCTTCCCAATTTTCTTCCATTTTCCCTGCATTTTCCATCAGTTTTTGGAATAGCTGTCCATGTTTGGAAAGCTCCTTGAAGGTTCCCTCCTCTTTAATCATACCTTCAGAAACCAGAATAATTCTATCCACTTGAGGAAGAAAATGTAGTTGGTTTGTGACAAGTATCCTGGTCTTTCCACACAACTCTTCCTTGATACAGTTGTTAAAAACCTGGAAATGGCTTCAGTTAGACCAATGGATATGAGCTTTAGACACTCCATAGGTCATGCTTGTGATGATAATAACTTTTAGAAAATATTAAAGCTCTACCATCATATCAGAAAGAATATAAAATATTATATAAAGAAAAGGGTAAGAGTCTCCTCTCTTGTAAGAACAAGAGATGATTAACATAAAGAATTTAGGAAATTCTCCAATATAAGCTCAACAGGAAAGAATTAGGCTCAACGAACACTGCTCATTTACCGAATTTGATTAAATTTTGACTTTAACATTGAACACTATTCCTAAAGACGAGCCTCAGGTGATTCTGGACTGCTTTAAATTAGTACCTGGCGACCAACATGCGCATCTAGGGCACTTAAAGGGTCATCAAATATGTATACATCCGAATTGGAATAGATAGCCCTAGCCATAGAAACTCTCTGCTTTTGCCCACCACTAATATTCACCCCTCTTTCCCCAATCTCTGTGAGGTCACGACCCTGAACAAATCAAGATAAGATGGTTATTAGGATTCTGGACTAAGAAAGAAGTAGTTGCTAAGATAAAAGTTTGCAGATGCACTTACAGGAAGTAAGTCAAGATCATGCTCCAATGCAGTCACATTAATAGCCTTCCAATATTTTGTGGAGTCAAACTCAGACCCAAATAGAATGTTTTCACGTAACTGAGATTATAATATGAAAGGTTAGAAGTGTGCATGATGCAAAGAGATAAGTTTGAAGTTCACTAGAAAGCTAAAGAAGATAGAATAAAGTAGATATCTATCCCTTATCAAAAGAGAATATATGCAAGCTGTAGCTTACAGTAGCATTGAAAATCCATGAAACTTGAGGAACATAGGCAACAGTCCCTCTCATAACAACATTTGCATCAGCCAAAGGAGGTAGCTCCCCAAGCATTGCTGATATGAGTGACGACTTTCCTTCTCCAGTTCCACCAACAATTGCGACTAAGCTACCAACTGGTATGTCTACATTGATATCCAATAATGTGGGTTTCTGTGACTGAAAAAGACGTGTAGGAAAGGAATAAATTTGGACCATCAAGAGGAATACTGAAACCATGAAAGTACATCAGAACTTCCATATTAACCAAAGTAGCATGTTGCCTTGATTTTTACTCTGTTAGCCTTGCCACCATAAGCAGAATTGAGATCATATATACGAGGGAGTACATGTTTACCTTTGAGTCCCAAGAAAAGAATCCATTTTTAATTGAGATAGCAGGAAGCCCCGGTTCAAGTGGTGGATTTGGCAACAGAATTCTCTCTTCAGCTAAAAGTAGCTCCTCAACACGTTGTAATGATACATGTGCATTTACCACCTGAGAGATTACCGTAGCATTATATATTTTTGAAGAATTGAGGGAAAGTAAACCAAACATAATTTGAGCAGTAGTGTGATAATAATATAGTATTCTTGCAGCCAAGTTAATTTGATGTTTCTATCTAACCATATGTCAAAAATGTGTTGGTTTCAACAAGGAAAAAAGATAATATGTGAATGTAAGAGAGGGAAAATAGAAGGCACCTGACTTAATAGATTAGGAAGCATATTTAAAGGGAATCTTAGCACTGCAAAGAGAGAGAGTGATGTAAATGCCCTTGCAGGTGTCAAATCCCCACCTAGCCAAGTAAATGTTCCAAATGAAACCACCGTCACGACAACTGGGATGCTATTCAGTATAAAACTGTTAAACTGCAATAGACGGTGTATAATTAAAAGAATGTACAGATATAATAAAATAATAATATAGTTAATGGTCGATCTATTTCAAATTTTTTTCTGTTAGTGAAAGACATGATGGTAACTTATGCACAAATACATAAAGGGATTATCTAGACACAAAAATTGAGACATTAACTATTATTTCAGATGCAACTATATGCAGAACTTGCCTAAAGAATATAGTAATACACTCTTAAAAGGCAGTACTGCCATTTAATATGAAATAAGATAGTTTTCTAAAATAGTGATTCATGTCATACCGCAGAAAGAAATTGTGCTTTACGGAACCATGACAGCTCATCGTCCCGCATACTTTGAACTCTAGATTGGAAGCTCTTCTCCCATGCATAACACCTAAATTCCAGCATAGTGTTGGAACAATCACTGTCAAAAGGCATAAATTTTTACAAAAATCTAAGTGCAATGATTCTGTAAATCAACCATACTTTACAGTGTCCATGGCAGCCAAAATTTCATTCATGAGGCTGACTCTCCTGTCAGTCCTTTGGAGTCCTTCCTTGGTCAATTTTCGCATTTTGCTAATCACAATTGTCTTCTCCGTAAAACAATGAGAAAGTCATTTAGGACGATCAATGAAAGACAAGAAAAATGTCATTGAGGCTTCATAAGAACATGATTTTATATCTACATTGCACAACTTAAAACTATGGTTAATGAGGGGCACATCAGTATCCACAAGAATGTCTCAAAATACAATGTTGTAGCTTGTGGTAGATCAGGATGTTAAGTGCATTGGAGAAAATTGCAGTTGTTAATTAACTGTCAATAAACTTGCATATCAATTACTTGTATTTTATGCTCTTAATAGTATTTTGACAGCTTAGAAAGTCGCAACATATACTCTGATACATGCAGTTTCACTTGCAAGTCTACTATCAGTTACTCGACAATATAAGATCTGCAGAAACAATGACAAAGATTTGACAAGGACAGAGATTTCTCACCTGTACAGGAACCATGAGCACTAGGATTAATGACCCAAGGACTGAAGCAACACCCAGTTGCTGGTAAAGAAGAATCATAGCCATTGTGATACGGAATGGAGCTGACCACAACAAATGAAGTTGTTGGCATATTTGCTGAAAGAAGTGAACAACGAATTAGCAACAATTCAATTCCCTTTTCCCCATCACTACTTAAGGATTTGGAAAAGGGTGAAAAAAAAGGGAAGAAACCACATCTGAGTTGCAGATTGTGGTAACATTACTTTCTATCATTTGAAATCTTGAAATTGTAACACATTATGTTGGATAATTGCGTCCGCAGATTTCAACTTGCCTTGGATTTTTCTTGCTTAATGAACAAGCTATTCAATTTGGTTTATGATGCCAATCAAAAAGTGACACTATAATTATTGTGCAATCATCAAACATAAACCACTAATGCTGCTTTAAGATCAGACTTGCACGGTTTAAGCACTATATGGAAAGCTTGTTCGGTTATCACTTAACGAAAAAGATTGAATCATTACATACTCATCCAATAGTAGAATTTACTATTTAAGTTCTATAAAACACCTTTTGACCTAAGTATAAGTTAACAATGAAGATCCATAAACAGTAATTAAGCTCGAATAAAGTCTGATTATTAGTTGACCTACTCCATTATGGGCACAATACACTCATTCAATTTCTTGAAATCTCAATTTTATAGATACAATGAGATTATCTACTGAGATGAAATTAACTTGTTCATGATATCTATAATATAATAAACAACAGTGTATCAAGATTTATCAACAAAATTAAAAAATAGGAAAGTTCAGTTATAAGAACAGGTTTATTACGAGGCTGATTAAATCCAATGTTTGTATTGATAGGATTTCAACCAATATTCAACTAAAACAAATCAAAACACAAACAAAATAGAACCTATTTTTATTCATCTTGGAGATTTACAATGGATAAATTGGTAATTCGATGAGTCGGACTGCCCAATTCTGGTCATTCCAGGCACCAAAAACTCCCTTCAGCCCAAAGGCTGCCTAAACCCTCAACAATACTTTTTTTTCGCTTTTTCCCTCATTGCTGTCGCCACTTTTATTCTTCTCATATTCTAAAATCTTATCCTAATTCAAACTCTATTAAAATCCTTAATTCCGATAACTATTTCAATTATTTTCATAATTTTTCATCATTCAAATATTATTCTAATCTTCAATTCCATTATTTCTTTTATTATCTTAATTTCATTATTCAAATTACTTATTCAATGCCGTCATTTCTATTATTGTCCTACTTCTAACATTACTCACTCTCTAAGAACGACATTGTCCTTATGCTAGGAAAATTGAAATTTCCTCTTAATTTTTTTTAAATTTTAAATTTTGGTTTTTTTCTTGGATAAAAACGCTTTAAAGTATTAAACTATCACCTTTATTTTATTATAAGTAATAAATTTTTTTTTAAAATTTTAATTTTGGTTTTTTTCTTGGATAAAAACACAAGATGATTAGTTTGGTACCACTTTTATTCTTCTCATAATCTAAAACCTTATCCTAATTCAAACTCTATTAAAATCCTAAATTCCTATAGCCATTTCAATTATTTTCCTAATTTTTCATTATTCAAATATTATTCTAATCTTCAATTACTAATTCAATTCCATTATTTCTTTTATTATCTCATTTTCATTATTCAAATTAGTTATTCAATGCCATTATTTCTATTATTGTCCTAATCCTAGCATTACTCACCCCTTGAGAACAACATTATCCTCATGCTAGGAAAACTGAAAATTCCTCTTAATGTTTTTTTAAATTTAAAATTTATTTTTTTTTTGGGATAAAAACTCTTTAAAGTATTAATCAAACACTGAATTTTGTTATTTTCAATTAAAAAGACTGAACACAGTATAATTAGTTTAGTACCTTCAATTAGAAAAAAGTGAAAGTTTAGTTTTTTCAATAGAAAAATCTAAAAGTTTAGTACCTTTAATGAAAAATTTTGAACAAAATTCGACTCTTTTAATAGAAAAAATGTGATAATTAGATGCTTCTAAGGGTAATAATCAGTTTTGATCCTTCTTTCCAGCCATCTTCCACATCGTCAGTCACTTCCTGAAATCAATTTGGCTCCCCCATCACAACTCACCAACTTATCTTCACCAGGTGACGGTTCACCATCCTGGCAACCTTTATCCCAACTTTCCAACTTCTCCACCATTTTCTAATACCATTTTGATAAGATCCCATCCAATATTCAACTAAAACAACAAAACTACATAATCAAATGAAGAAAACAAAAGCTATTTTTATTGATCTTGGGAGTTAGGACCTCCTTATTCTAGTCATTCGAAGCTTCAAAAATCTCCCTTCAACCCATTCCCCTTTTTCTCTCACTGTTGTTGCCTCTTTTATTCTTTAAATGTCCTAAAATCTTATCATAATTCAAACTCTATTAAAAGTCTTAATCGCGCAAAACTAATTCACTTATTATCCTACTATTTTATTATTCAAATATTATCCTAATCTTCAATTATTAATTTCAATTGCATTAGTTCCATTATTCTTCTAATTCAAACTTGGATCAACTTTTCTGTCAAGTTTTAGAGCTTTAGCTGGTTTTTTTTTTTTTTTTTTATGGGTTTATTTTTCCCTCTTTAGATGCCAAAATGTTCTTCTTATTGCTTATTAACTGAATGTTATTCATGCACCATTCTTAGAGCCTCCATCAAGGCACATTAAAATAACTATATCCACTTTCTTTTTCCAATTTATTGTTACTACATATATCACATCCTTAGTCAGAAGTCTAAAATTCCATGGTGCCACTAAACAATGCATGTTCAACACAATTAATTGAAAAATAAATAAATAAATAGAAGAAACCATACCTGAAGTGCATTTGCATCTGTTGTAATCATATTAATTATTTTCCCAGATGGGAAATTCTTGCGACTTTCGTGAGTTAGCCGTAAAGACTTGCGGAATATAGAAGCCACCTATAAAAATAATAGTAGAACATAAGGCAATGTGTTCAAATTGACCAACTCATTCAGGAATCTCAATGTAGCAGTCAAGTGCCAGCAGCCAAACCAGAACCAAAAGGATGGATTCTCAAGACTTAATAACAGAGAAATGATTTTACCAAAGTTGATCTCAGCCGAAAACCGACTCGCCAAACATTCTGAAAATACTGTGCCTCACATAGTACACCAGTTGACTGATCCAAGTGAAATAAACTTGTCAGTAAAGGATATCCTCGCTATAATTGCAGCACCAGTAATCAGTTCTTCAAGTTAAAAAAAATGATGTACATCCAGTTCCTAATTAAAAAAAGAAATACTGCTACATTGTGTACACTGATCTAAGAGCTAATATAATTAGAAGAGAATAAGCTTAAGAATTATTCTTCATGCAGGTATAAAAATTATTTGGAAAAATATGCAGGAGATGGCTTTTGTTTGCTCTCCAGAGGATAGGGCCCGAGGAATGGAGGGACAAAAAGTAAAAAAAAAAATCACAGATATATTATTGAAATAGAATCAATTTTAACTCAACCAAGTAACATCACTAGAAGGGAAACAAGTATTGAGCCTAAACAAGAGGCATGAAGCATCATTAATAGAAAAACTAGAACAAAATAATAAGCGAGAGTGAGTAGGAATCTTACCACCCCAACAAAAATTAAGAAGGCATAGACATAACCCGTCCAGGCAGGATCACCTCTTTGCATGGACTGCAAGCCATAACAAGATATTACAAATCTAGGTTCCAAAAAAATAAAATAAAATAAAATAAAGAGAGCAATTTGAATCTACAGTATTCTGTTAGTATGTACTAGAAGAATTACTTGGACTAAAGTAGCAAAAATATTTTCTTCCCTCATAAAAATAAGGGCCTATAGATATGCTACATAAGAAATTTATCAATTAAGTCTTGGCTAATAAAAAAGCTAACCTGTAATAGGCGGTTCAACAGAACAGGACCTACAAACTGAGAAAGATCATTTCCAATCTGCAAAATGTTCAAAGAAGAATTAAAGTCATAAGAGATTGTAAGAAATGAAGCAAATAATATTTCTGACATGCAGCAGTCTACACAATCCTTTTAAACCTAAAAAATTCTTGATGAAATAGAATAAAAATTAAGACTTCATGACAAATTATAGACGCCAGATATCCATGTGGTAGCAGTGCTTCATATTGTTTAAAGGAAAAGAAGAATGTTACACTAATGCCGTTGAATATTTAAAGAGAAACATCAGCTAACAAGTAGTAATCTTATGATGAAGTATCAAAGACTTTATATAAATACCTGTGATGTAAAAAAATTGATCCATGTTTCTAAATGCAAGTGAAAACAACAACTTTAGCAACATCTTTTGAGCTAGTTATGGAGTATCCAAATTCAAAATATAGAAAGTTTGGAGAAAATTTGCATCCAAGAAGTACAAAAAGCGAACTTGGTACCTTAAAAAAACCTCCCAGCCAGAACCTAAAGAGAGTCATACGAAAGAAATACAATAAGATAGAAAAAGACATAAACAAAAGCATCTCTGCTTTAAAAAGGATCACTGTCTCATAAAAATTGAAAAAAACATTAATAATGTGGGGCAATCCAATACCTCCCACCAAGGCTACTATTCACTGCTCTTAGAAGCCAGGGTTTAGGTCGTTGAGATTCTTTAGCCCAACATCTCTGGAACCTGAAAAAGTGGAACCATTCCTTTTAGTGTCATCCTGTTGATATATGTAAGTACAGTGATGTAGGTATTCCCAGAAGATAGTCCAACGTAAGTAACAGAGGCAAACTTTTCGGTCAGAGTCTCAGTCTGGTCCCATGTATCCAACTTCCAAACATCCTTTTCAGTGATAGGTTTCTTATAGCCCAGCTGCATAAGTGGAGTCATCCATCCAAAATATATCCCTAAAAGAAGGCAGTGCACCAAAGTGTCAGTGGACAGCTTTAAGCATCAGATATAAACACTTTCATCTTACATGGAATAAAGGGGAAACCAAATTTTTATGAAATCGGTCAGCTAAGAAAAATGATAGATAATTGTGTAACATGAAACACCCATAGATTTAATGGTTGGTGAATTTCAAATGGTAGACTTGTGGTAACCTGTGCACTTATGCCTATTATTTCCCCTTTCTACAAAATGAGTCAGTATATTCAACCCTTTACAATTACAGATTTCTAACAAACAAGAAAGCCAATTCAGGAACTACTTACACGAAAGTATACTGGCACTCCTCTCAGGACATATGTGTTCTCCTCCAAGAAGTGCTTCATATTCAACATTATTGAGAGATTCATCTTCCAGCATGGTGTAACCCGGATGAGAATGCAAATTGGGGATATAAACAAAAAGAAGAATCCCAAATAAAGCCTGCATCAGAAAATAGACACAACCATATTGATTAACAAGCTTTCTAATGAATAAAGAAAGAAGTTAAGGTTAATGGATTCTGCAGCTATACCATCTTTGTACTAGGGATCACAATCGGCCCCTCCCAACCGGGTCCTTTCTCCCACCCCCGACAGAGGATTCCCTAACATAAGTGGGGGTGAGAACAGAAAATATCCCTGCAAGCAAGGATGACCGGGGAAGGGGGATCCATACATATAAAAGCCGTTTCATTTTCCTCAAATTAAAAAACCCCTTTTTACTTTTTTGTCCTCTTCTCAAAGCATTCCTTTCTTTTCTTCTCTCTCTCTTCTTCTTTCCTTCTTTTTTTTTCTTATTCCTCTTCCTCTCCCCTTTTTCTCTTCTCTTTTTCATCCTATCCGCTCCTTTTCTTTCTCTCCCTCTCCTCTCCATGGCCACTTGGCATTCAGATGGGATTTTCAAAAAACTTGCCCAATTAACAGCTGTTTGGCAGCCTCTTTAGGCCTTAGTGACTGCTACAACTTGCCGTCACTAGACCTCATCACGGCTGGCCAGACCAGAACAAGACGATAGCCTGATCTGGCCACCACATGGGCTATGAGGGCAGCTAAATCTGCTGCCAACATCCCCTCGTTTCACTTTTTACGAAGCTTGTAATTTTCTATTTTTGGTTTTTGTGTTTTGAGATCTAATATAATTTGGTTGGGAGATTGTTGAGATGTTTATGTATTTTTTGGAAGTTGGATGAATGAGAAAGTTGATTTTGGATTTTAAATGTTGTGTTTGATTGTATTTTGGTGACGAAATTTTATGGTGGTATGTTGGGGATGAGGTGGGGAAGGGGATTACCCGCTGGGCCGCTGGCGGGTAGAGGAATTCCCTATTATCCCCGTTGCAGGGACAAGGCTGCTTTCTTTTAACAGGGATAAGGGCGAGGAATGGGATATTCGTCTCCACCTTGCCCTGTTGCTATCTCGACTTTGTACTGACAAGCAGTTGTATAAATTTTATAAGTTGACCTTGAAATACATTTCGACCGCATTTTCGGCAAAGTTACATTTGCTCTGAGCAAAGCACTGCAGTGGACTACCAAGCAGTCCAAGTATGGGGACTAGTCAAGCCATTTACTGAACAAAAAATAAGGTTCCACTGTATGAATTCAAAAAGTCAAGAAACTATGATACTTGTCAGGCTGATATTCTTTGACATTGAAGTATTGAATTACATGAAAAGCAACTGCCATGCTGATATTGGCCTTACAAAAACATGTCAAATATCAGTGTTTAAAACCAGAAAACTGGCAGTTTTTGAGGCCCTTGCCGCTAAATCATACCTAATATATCGTCTCAGCATTGTATATAGCTAATTTTCTACTTGTTATACAATTATTTAAATCAGGCCTGCCTCTGGGTTTATCAAGGCCAATGAACATGGTTTTTAATAGCCTGAAGCTGAACCCAATGTGGTGCAATACAAGTTCTAAGAATACTCCACCTCCTTACTAGAGAGACCATTTAGAATTGTGACAGTGCAATCAAGCACTAGGGAAAACAATGACACGAAGTGGTGATAGACCTTGTAAGCTTCACTGGAGGAAAAGAAAATAAAGATCAAACATACCTGGCAAAAGACCAAGCTGCTATAAAAGTACAGTGCTGATCTGCATTGAGTCATAAAACCGTAAGGGCACATTACCCTCCATTTAAAAACAGACTGGTTTTTCTTCTATAAGAAACATAAGCTTATATATTATTTAGGAAACAATTCTCTTCAGAATGAGATTCATTTAGCGATATGGAGAAAAAAAACTTACCTATTGCAGTAACCCTTCATAGGAAGAATAAGATTTAGCACTACAGCATCCCCTGTTAGAACATAAATGACTCCAAACCGCACATACCACCTGAACTCACGGACATAAGTTTTAGTTTCCAAACCAATCATTATGACCACAGAGCACCAAGCAAGAGCCTCAATGATCAAAGAAACCATCTGCAAGAGAAAATACAATTACTTTGAATATCTCAAGTGTTGGTTGTAATGTATAACTCAACTACCAACAATTAGAAATGGTCATCATACACCAATCGCAGATTGGGAAACATAATGTTATTCCCTTACCATCAACCAATCAACAAAGGAAAGAACTCAAATCTGATTTATTTTAACTAACTAGATTTGATTTGGCAATTTATAAACATTGGCATTGTCCACTACACTTTCAATTTCAAGTCTTCAGTGCATGAACCTAGTGACGTCCACCAATATCTAGCCGCAGAAAACAAACAATGGATTGAACTTGCAAGGTGATTGTACCAATTAAAGATAATGCAAATCATGATTTTTAAAGTTCTTCAGTAGTAGATTGAAGCTACAAACCCATCAATTTCCAGTACATTTAATTGTGTGTGCGCATGTTAAATTTGAAAGACAAAAGCCACATGAAGAAGGCAGAGAAGATAAAACAACGAAAAAATAATAAAAGAAAAGCCCACCTCAAAGGGAGCAAGACTAGTCTCGCCATCCAAGTTAAAGATAGAAATACCCATCACCAATCTTAGTAGAGGCTCAGCTGTACAGTAAGCAGCCAAAAATCCTAGCATATAATTGTAGTAATTCGAACTCAAGCGAAATCTTTGAGCTTTGGAATTTCTTCTGAGAAGCCATATTCGATAGATGCAAAGGCCAAAAAGAACCAAATGAGAAAAGGAAATGACGAGAGAATCAACTGCACAATTTGTGTAAGCACCAAAAGCACTATCCACTGCTTTTGCCCAAATCCCATTTGCCACTGGCCTACAGTACCATTCTAATGGCTCAAAACCCATCCTTTATCACCTACAAAGATTCAAAACTCACATCATACATTCATTATATCTTGTAAATTATTATTTGAATCACTATGTGTGTAGGAAAACTAGATCTACTTACTCAATTACTATAGCAAGTGCTTCACTTCTCCACAAAATGTACTACCTGCAATTCGTATTTAATACAAGAAAAATTTAGCTACAAATTGCAACTAAATTTGCATGATCAGAACACAAGATAAAATAAAATCCTTTTGTAGTTAGAATTTAACATTTGCCGATAGATTGATAGAAGAAAATTGAAAGAAAAGTTTTATGAATGAGCATTTATTTGAACTGTTTAAATAAAGATTCCAAAAACAGTTTCAGATACAATCTCAAAAAGAGTACAAAATTTAAAAAAAAAAAAAAACGAAAAAGAAGTTAGGACGTTTCACAAGTTAGAAGTATTTAGATAACACTTGGATTTCTTTTTAATTCTATTTGGAGTTCAAGCCAAATGGATCATCTTTGCATGCAGACTTAAAAAGAAACAGAGGAAACAGAGAAAAAGAAAGAAAGCATAGATTCACATGTTCACTATTTCCAAACTAAAAAGGAACATTCAGCCACTCAAACTTCTGCTTCTATCATCGTCAGCACGACGTAAAACAGCCACTCAAACCTAGAATTATTTTTCTTTCTCGCAACCAGCCAGTCACGACCCCACCACCCTCAACAACCCACAAGACAGTATAACTAACAAGAGAGAAAAAAGAAAACCTTTTTAAGCTCTAAAACTCGGTGTTTCTTCAGGGTACAAGTAGAAGCAGAAGAAGAAGTGAAACATGAAGAAATGTCTCAGATTAACGTGGCATTGCATGGTCCACGGATACATATATACTATCAAGCAAAAATGAGGTAGCCCAACCCCCGCGAAAATAATAACATAACATGAAAGCAATGAACAGAGCAAAGCGACAACACGTAGGCCATGCATGCCGTCATGGCTGACGCAAAGGAGATAATCATAAGCCACCCTTAAGACTTTGACGCATATTATAATTGGATAAACCCTTAAAATTTGAAAATTATATTACCAATACTTTTAAAATGGCCAAACAATTGCCTGCCAAGGTTTCTTTGAATTACAAAATATCATTCAAAAATTTTTAAAGAGTTAAATAACTATTATTGGTTAAAGTTAATAACCAAACTTAATATCAACTTTTAAATTTCACTGGTAAAAGAGATATTTTAATATTTTTAAATGAAAAATTTTAAAATAAAAAATAATATAATTAAATTTTAAAAAAATATTTAAAATATAAAATATTATTAAAAAATTTTAAAAACTAATTAAAAATTTTTAAAAAGCGACTACTATCATTGGTAGCATTGTGAGTGACAATAGTTATCAAAAATCTAATCAGATGGTTAGAAATAGACACTTAGTTAGATTAACGATTAGATTTAACCATTTTAATGGTAAATACGACAAAATTTGACGGTCAAATATATGGTTGGAAATAGCTAATATACATGAAATTGATGATTTTCAATCAACTTTGATGGAGAAAGCACTCAGATCTAATCGTCAATCTAACCAGTTGATCATTTTTAATTGCCTATTTAGGTTTTTCACAGGACTATTACTGGCAATGATTACTGTTTTTTTGAATTTTTTATTTTTATATATTTTTATATTATTTTAGATTAAATTTTATTTTCATATTATTTATATTAAATTTTATTTTAATATTAATATTATTTAATTTTTCATAAAGAGAATTTTAGTCTTTTATTATAAAATATTAAAAAATTGAAAAAAAAAAAAGTATTTAACTTTTAAATCTATTTTTGATGAGACTTTGTCATTTAAGGAAACCTTAGGTGGGAATTAGTGGTTTAGCTTTTTAAAATTTACAAACTTCATCCTACATTGTTGTTATATTTATAAGTTTTTTTTCATTATCACTAAAGTTGCTATTATAACTTAATACCTTTTAGTAAGACTAAAGTTATTAGTTCTCATATATAACAATGATATCATTATTAATGTCCTCTTGATTTTTATGTCACATAAAATTGTCAAATATTATTCATTTTTTATTTTTATTAATCTCAAAATTTTGTTTTTAAAGGAACATTAGGTTTGCGATAATATTTTATTATTATAATAATTTATCTTGGAATAAAAGATTCTAACAATCTTCTATTAACAAAATAAGTTGACAGATAATATAATTGTTAATATAATTAATACAAAATGCTCTCCTTCTTAATTAAAATAACAAGTAATATAAAGAATATTTTAGATTAAAAAATATTGGTAAAAAGATAACAATTTAAAAAAAAATAATGTCATTAATTAATTGGAAAATTTGACAACATAAGCAAATATTTTTAAAATAAACAAAGTAAACGATTTAACGTAAGATATGTTAGTTTAATTAAATACTATATTAATTTATACCCTGTATTATAAGGGCATTAAATTAAAATAATATTTCAGTATTATAATATTTTTGACAAACAAATATAATAATTATTTATATGTATAAGTTTTATTAGATATAATAATAATTTATACAATATAACCTTCAAGATAATATATTTTTATTTTATTTTTGTGATAAAAAATTATCTAAACTAAAGACATCCTAAGAAGCGTCTGTAACGAAAGAGAGACTATGGATTTATATTGACTCTGAAACATCAATCATAAAATTGATAAAATAAAGAAGTATTTATAAAATATTTTCAACCTTTGAAGGTGGGTGAAAAAGGGTACAAAAGTTTCCATCCAGAAGGGAAATCTAGAACTTTTAAGGGTAAAGCAGGACATTTTCCCACTGACAATAACGTGAGTAATTAAATGAAGAAGAAGCGGCTGCATGACGACTCCATTTTTGGCATCTTGCAGCCACTGGTGCTGGATTTTTTCATTTCAAAAAGGAGTTGGTAAATTGTTCGTTATGGAGTCATGATGCAGTTTTTTTTTTTTTAATGTTGTTGATTGGAGTTTTTATACGTTTAAACTTGATACGAACTCACATGGCTCATTTCTTTCCAACTGGGGCACCTCACTAAGCCATAGATTGTTTAAATAAGGCCAAATGACTATGTCCCCCCCAACATTTGATTAAGTTTTTTCTATTCTTTATGTTTGAAAAACTCATTTTCCTGGTCATCAGTTAAATTTATTAAAAGTTATTTAGAAGACCAATAAACCCTTAATCTGATATAGGAGTTGACCTAATTAATGAAGGGACAAGGGATCAAAGAGAGGTTACTGTTCAAATTATGTCTTCAGGCGTCATATTCAATATTAAAGCATTGCCCTTAAGTGCTTTGGGTTGGGGGTCATGCTATTGGGTGTACAGAGTTTGTCGATACAAGTAAAGCATGAATCGAGTTTTCTCCAATTAACAAAAAAAAAAAAAAAGAACCTTTAATCTAAATAGTGGTTTGGCTCCAAAACTTCATTAAATAATTTTGTGCCCTTAATATTAATTTTATTTAAAAAAAAATTCTAGTGATGCATCTTCTTGCTATCTCTCACCGACCTTTTGATCCTCCTTTTCATTAGAAAATTAGAAGGTCACAAAGTGCATTTTTGTAGCGACCCCCGCCCCAGGTTACTGTGCGCTGCGGAAATACTGTTCATAATAATAATAAAATATACCTGAGACGGGAATCTCTACAGAAAAACTGTTGCTAAAACTGATATAACAAATTTCTTTATAAAAGAAATTGTTAACATAAGTAAAATACTGAAATATACTGAAGCGTGAAAGCCCCAGGCTGCTCATGTATAGAAAATAAACTGGCCTACAGTGTACTAGAGTATAATACACACATATATATATATACATGAGAAACTAAAGCATGCGAGCCAACATGCTATCTGCTGCTGCCGAGCCACATCCCCAAAATCTCGCAGCGGTCTCGCTCCAGCTCAGCCTCGAACTACTGACCTGCAAAAAGGAAACAGGGAAGGGAGTGAGTGACAAAGTCACTCAGCAAGTGTTTCCAAACACTACACTCGCAGGTCAAACAACTAATCGACTACGTGACTCGTCACGTAGAAGATTCTACTAGACAGTTTTCTTATTCTGATTTTTGTTATTTTTCTGTTCTGATACTGTTCTGTTTCTCATCTGTTCTCATGAGATGCTGTACATGACAATGAAATGTATATGCTGATGTCATGTAAACTGAGAAGCTGTAAAACTTGCCCTCAGGCTTGTTTTTCTGAAAAAACTGTCTTTTCTGAAAACTCTTTCTGATAATAAAACTGTGATCCGAAGATCCTGAAAATATACGTATAGTATATACTAAAACTGTATCAGAAAGTACTGAAAATCTCTGAAATATTTGAAAATATCTGCTATGCTGGCCAGACTGATGAATACAGGGATTCGGCACCCTGGCCGTGTGAGTTCAAAATCCTAATAAATCTACTGATGCACAACCAGCACTCTCTATTGAGCTTGGTCAGTGACCATGTCCTCTCTGGCGGACGCTGGTTTCCCTCTCTAGCGGGTGTGCGAACTCACAGGCGCCCCCTCGTATTCACCCCTATCTGATATATGAAAAATCATATATGTATATCTGAAAATCATGTTGTTGGATCCTTGGATCCAGTCTGAAAATATCTGATGTGGCATGCCGTGCTAATGCTGATAATCATGCATGAAATGCTGATTTCTTAGCTGATTACTGAGTTCTGTGTGCTTAAAACTGGTTTAGAGTGGCTTAATATTCTTTTAAAATTCATTTCTGCTGATTTCTACTGTGCACGAGCGTGTGATCTGGGACGCACGGGCGTGTATCAAGGCACACGGGACCGTGTCCCCGTCGTGCTGCTGGGCGTGTGCGATTCTGGAATATTTTCATGCAAACTGGGCAAGGCACACGGGCGTGTGTACTCGGGCACACGGGCGTGTGGCTGCCTTCCCTTCTCCCCGTGCTTCAACGAACACGGGCGTGTGGAATTGGGGGAGAAAGCACACGGGCGTGTGTCTGGGTTTCAGACGCACACGGGCAGCATGTACGGCCGTGTCCCATGCAGAAAAGAGGACGCACGGGCGTGCCTCAGGGACACACGGTCGTGTGCTCGACCCAGAAACTGCAGATGGCGTCTGGAAATCCAGAAATTCCCACACCAACACATCCACACTCAAAACTAACACACATACAAGCTCTAAACTGCTGTTAACATGCCCATAAACATCATTTCATCAACTCAAACACGCCAATCATCATAACTGAAGCATATATTATCTGAAAATAGTATATACGCATGGAAATCATGGAAACCACTCAATCATCAATCATGCATCATCTCACAGCTCAATCATGCTGGAAATAACTCAATCAAGCACACATCAAGTTCACATAAGCTGGGAATAGCCAAACAGGCTCTGAACTCAGCGAAGGAGGCAAGGAAAACACTTACCTCGCGCCATGGAAGCTCTATCTCTCTCCCTGGAAGACTCTGGATCTCTAATCTGAAGCTGAGCTGCTGGGGGATCTCTTTCTGGAACTCTAGGGTTCACTGGAGCTGAAGGAAGAAGAAGAGAAAATAAGCTGGGAGCTGGGAAACTGAAAATCTGCGCGCACTAGAAGAAAATAACTAATAAAGCTGGCTGGGGCAAACACACGGTCGTGTGTACTGGGCACACGGTCGTGTGTAGTGGAAAATAGCCATTTCCACCCCCACAAGCGCAGAAACTCTAACTAAGCCCCAAAGGACTTCTACAATGACTCTTCTACCCCTCAAAACTCTCAAAAATGACAATTCTACCCCTTGGGTCATTACAGTCCAATCTCTCGAACATGTGTGATGAGTATCTATACAACAAAGTTGAAAATAGTCACTCTAACTTTATCGCTTATGCACATCACTTACAATTTTCATTTTACATTTTCATAGAGACATTTTTATCTCTAATATCAATTTTCTGAATTTATAAACATTATATTAATATTTATTTCCTAAAGCATGTTTTTTGAACACATCTTACAAACAATCTTTGTCCTAGAAAATGTCATCTATTTTGGAAGATTGTGTCACTATTTACTTTTTGGGCATTACATGTCAATGAATAGAGATAGCTATTGATTTCGACGTATGATCAATAAAAATACTTTTGCTCATTAATCAAACTAATCCTTTGAACATCATATTCACAAGCATTTTTATCATTTTCTCTTCACCTCCAATATATTTTATTCTATTACCATTTGTCTTTATCTATTTCCTTTCATATTAAACAAAAACAATAATAAAACTCAATGTGTTGATTATTCCTATAGTGATAATATATAATTTAATAAACAGATAATTTAACGAATATAATTTTTAAAAAATAAATTATTTGAAAAAACCCATTTTACCAAAAAAATTTTGGTACTTTTTGCATTCAACACAAATGTTGAAAAATTCCTATTTATCCTTATAAGGTAAGATATCAACTAACCCTCACATATGTAAAATACAACTAACCCTTTACATATGTCAAATATCAGGAAACTTTGTATATGCAAATATTATTTAATTCCTGCCTAATAAAATATCAACCAACCCTTAACAATTTTTTATTGGAGTAATATCATTTCAACTTTTTTTATCATTTGATTTTGAAATGTGCTTCAAACTTATCAAATCAATTCAACAAACTAAAAATAATATAGAATCATCGAATAAGTAAAATTTTGAGTTAATGTTTGTATAAATATCTACATATAATGAACTTTCTACCTCGATTTCAAAATCAAGGTGTTGCAATTTAAGTATGACTGTGAAAATGGGAAAATTTAAACTTTGTAAGGTGGGTTTTGAATTGATTTATATAAAGCATTGGGGTTTGAAAAAAGATGTGAGGTATTTTTGGTATTTAAATTTAGGAGAAATAATTAAATATACAAATTCACCTGTTTATACAATTTTATACAAAAAAAAAATATATACAATACCGTATTTATCTATTATATTATATGATTTAATATGAGTCTTGCCATTCTTTTTACTCTTTTTAACTTAAATTTTGTTTACACTTTGTTCACAAACTTTTCACTTAAAAAAACACGGTAAAAAAAACTTAAAGATTCAGTTGAAAAAATTGAAAGTTATTATATTAAAAACTTAATTCAAGTAAATATGATTTTATTATAATGTTTGCATCATTTATTATTAAAATGCTAGTGTATAAGATAAGTTTTTTTGTAGAAATCATGTTAATAGTCCTAGATTTTAAATGACACTAAGTAGTTATAATTATAAATTATTAGATGAATCTTAATTTATGCCTAGCGTGTGTGTAATTTCTTATTTGTTGATCAGATTTCATAGTAATATGAATTCTACATTAATTGAAAATGTTAATAGTGAGAGTAAACAATAAATTAGGGTACGATAAACAGTAAATCAAAGGATAAATCAAGGATGGTTGTCTAACATAATTCTTATATAATTCCTTAAAAAACCAATACCGAGATATTTCATGTCCCAACTCTACTCAAAATCTTCTTCACCAATCACTTCAATCATCATCTCTCACAAAAACAGTTTCTTTTCTTTGCCTATTCATTTATCCTTGAAAAGGATACTCACTAAATCTTTTTTCTTAAAAAGAAAAATTGATTCCTCTTATTTCTATTAACTTGGCAACCTAATTGGCAAACCAGAGACACATGAGCTTTGTGTCTTTGCTAACTCAAAGATTGATAAAATAGTTTTTAGATCATAGCGAGCGAGTGCAATTGAGATAGAAGAAGATTTTGGTGAGTGTCAGTTTTAAAGTCGAATTTCTTCTGTTCTTGAATTGTAGAGACTAAATTGCAAGTTTTCAAATATAATCTTAAAACTAAAATATAATTTTTAAAATGGTTAAAGTCATTTTAAAATTTTGTGGGGGTGAAATAATTTTTATACTCGTGTTTTGGGCGAAAATTTATAGTCATTCAAAGTGTAGAAATGTGGTTTACTTTAAAAATCTATCAAAATGATAGGATCTTTTTCATATATGTTTTATGCAAAACGAGAGTGACAATGGGCATCATACCAAGCCTGCATTAGTGAAAGTAAGACATATCTACGTCGGAAGGGTCATATCTCTTTCCCAATATCAATGTAAATAATGGTTGCAATGAGAGAAGGATGAAGCAAATGTCGAGGTGACAAAGTAAAAAAAAACAAAAAAGTTAAGGAGAGAAGGGAATGAAATTGGAGAGAATTAGAGGAAGAACTTGATGGTTCAAAGAGAAGAAAATTGATGGTAAGAAGAAATTGATCTAAGTCATCAAATGCAATGGTTGTAGTGGTCGTAATTTGGATGAAAAAATATAGTTTATGCCATCAAAGTGCATAAAAGGGCTTTTAAGCCAGACTTTGGGTGGGAACATATAATTTATTCTTCTTTGCAAATTCTCTTCCGCCATAACCACATCCACACCACCAAAGCAAGCCAACCCATACTTCACAGCAAATAATTTCACTTCTATGCAAATCCAACACTCAACCAGAACTTAAATTGCATGCAGTCATAAAAATTTATAGTTCTTAGGTTGAGAGTTTCATGTTTAAGATATTATCACCTAACACTTTTAAACATAAAAAAATGAGGAAATGTAGATAATTTAGCACATTATTTATGGTCATTTTTATAAGACAGAGACATTAGAGAAGCCAAGCAAGTAAGTCAGCTTAATTTTTCCATTCCACACGATAGTACTCAAAAACTTATTGAATGTAAAGAAATTAAGTGCAAAAACAAAAATGGGCTGTCTCACATGCTTCCATGACATAGCTGAAAAGCCTGGATAGGTGATGAAGATTATGTGACAAGAATCTAAAAAATTTTGATGTTGAGAATTGGGACTGAGACCTTAGAAAATGGAAATTTAGTATCATGATCTTCAAGGCTGAGACAAATCCACTCATGGGTAAATTTCATAAACACAAGAAAATTATAAAAAGAAGAAGAAAAGACAAAGAAGTTTTAGCAGAAAATCAAGCCAAAAAGAGGGAAGTCAGAATGAGTCCTGGCAACTGGGACCCAGTTAAAAAAGACCAAACCATGAACATTACGTTAATCAACTCTTTTTCCAAAATAACTTTTAGTCGTATTAACAAAGATTTGATGAGGATCATCGTGATCGTGATCAAGATTTGGACAATAACGATAGAAACTGTCTCTGAAGCATGGATTGTGTCGTGTCCAAATCCAAAACAAAACCAAGTTATATTGTTAATTTAGGAATCTTCTTATTATATCTTTCCCGCGAAACCGAAGAACAAAAAAAGTCATTTAACAATTTTTTCCGTTTAATTTTCTTATTTTTTATGTACTTACTTTAACATGTTGATTTTGTTGGTGGGTTCTTAATCTAGCGAACCAAAAAAGAAAAAAATGTAAAAAAAAAAAAAAAAAACTTTCTGTTTAATTTGAGGTGTTATCCTGTCAAACGATCACACAGGTTATTCTGTTTTTGTTTTTCGAAATCAATGTGTTTTGTTTTGAAGTGATTGGCTGCAAGTTTAAGAAACTGTAGTGAAAACTGACACAAAAAGAAATAGTCCGATTGATTTTAATTAGTAAAGCATTTTCTTTTAAAGTTTGTTTTGTTTTAATTATTTAATGCGAATTTTTGATTTTGTGTTGGTTTATATTTTATATTTATTCTTTTTTAGTTGTAAGATTTTTATTTGGACGAATAGGTTTAGGAAAAGAAATGTCATTTCATGTTCTCTTGAGATTTCTTTATTAGCTTAGACCTAATGCAAACCTAGGGTTTTTTAATTTTACTCCTCGCTCTTTCTCGATTTTGGTCGTTTTAAGGGTTTTTATTCTCTTTTCTGGTGATTTTGCCCATTTGGGTGGCTTGAATTCTTGCTTCTCTCATCTGGGTTGCTCTTCAACTTTGTGAGCCTTCACTCTTTTATTTCTGAGATTTCAAAGTGTTTAAAGTTCGTGTTTTGTTTGGAATTCTCACTCGAGAGGATTTTTTTTCTCTGGATTTCAGCAACTGGAGTCCTAAATTTGTGGCAAATCTTAGTTTTTTGATTTAATTTGGCAGTTTGGTGTTCATTTCTGTTGCTGCAAATCTGTGTGTTTGTTGTTTAAGATCTTTTTTCTAATCTCACTTGAGGGTGTGGTTATGTATGCATGATGTATCATGCACAAGGTTCTTCAAGGAATCATTGTAGTTTGCTTGCAGTTCTCAGCAGAAATTTTGCTTATAATAAGCAAAAACGAGCAGCTTCTGATGAAAAGCCTAAGTACCCGCTTCCAGAACTCTCATCATCTGGTCGACTTGAGGTTAAATTATAATATTTTGGCTATGAGTTTCTTAGTTCATGATTTTTTTTTTTTTTGTTTAATTTATTTACCACTTTCAACATTAGTGGCCTTCTTTGTCTTTGCGTGCAGGTTCAAGTTCTGGGTAATCCTAGTACTGATGAATTCCAGAAACTTCTTGAATCATCAGAGCCTAATATTGTGTATTTGCAAGGAGAGCAGATTGATGATAGTGAAGAAATTGGCTCTCTGGTCTGGGGGGACGTTGACTTGTCCAATCCAGAAGCCTTATGTGGGCTCTTTGGTTCCACATTGCCTACCACTGTGAGTTATTCATCATTTTATGATTGTCAGTTGTAATGTGTGTTGATGATTGGATGTATTCCATTAGTGGCTTGAAGCTTTAAATTTCGCAGCTGCTTCTGACATTGTGGTATTTAATGCACTTACTACTAGGCACTAAAAATGAGGAGTAGGATTTAATTTGCTAGTAGTCTTTTTCTTGTGTGTCTGTTTATGACATCTAATGCATGAATATCGCTACTTGGTTGGTTTTGTTTAATGTGGTTTTAACCTTTGGTGTCATCTTTTTCAACTAAAGCAGAAGTCTTTAGCTCTCAACTAATCAGTGATGGGTTGAGCTTCTAAATTATCAAGACATCAGAATGATGAAAATTGAAGAAAAGAGAGAAAATATCTTGTCAAATGGTCAAAGGGTCGAGAGGACTATTTAGCCAAAGAAAGAACAAGGTTAATTTTAGGTGGGACTGACCATTTTTGTTAGAGTTAATTTCTGGATCCAAATGTGATTCTTCTAGTTTATCATATCAAGCTAGTTGTGGATGATATTTTTCATCCAGAGTGGTTCTTTGTTTCACAAGTTATTAGTGGTACCGTTCTTTTTTGATTCATTTCCATGTTTTGTATCTACTAATGGCTATTTTACAGTGTTTGTGTCTATTTTTGATGGCCTTACCCATTTATTTATCTTCTTGATCTACTATCAAATGTTTGTGCAGGTTTATTTAGAGGTTGCAAATGGTGAAAAACTGGCTGAGGCACTTCAATCAAAGGTTACTGACATTGTGGGATATTTTATTTTGTTTTATTATTAAATTTTTGCTACATAGATGCTTGGCACCGAAAGTATTGTTAATCTTGGAATTCAAGTTCTACTTGGAAGAAGGGAATCTACAGTATATATGTTTTTAAGCTCTTTTATGCCAAAGTTGTTTACTCTGGTGTATCACTCTTGCAGGGAGTTCCCTATGTTATATATTGGAAACATTCATTTTCATGCTATGCAGCTTGTCATTTTCGTCAGGCACTTTTATCAGTGGTGCAAAGGTTTGATCTTCTACTCTACCTTACTTCTATTTAGTTATGTTTCTAATTGTACCAAACAGTAATAACAAGTCATTTACTTTTTCATTGAAAACTAACATGATAGGTTTCTATGCTCGACTGGGTCACTGCTGTTAGTTTTTTCTTGATGATTGACACTGTAAAGTAATACGTATACTTGTATGCAGTCAAAGTAGTCAGGTTTTCAGCTTTTTATTTGATGCAATTATTGATCTATCAGCTGGAAGCAACACATACTTGCCCTTTTCCCGATGGACTTCTTTTGAGATTTATTTGTATAGATGCTGGATATATGTTTTTTTGGTAAAGCTATACAGCATGTCTCTTTATTATTAGTAATAAAGACAATGTTTTGGACCCTTTTGTTCATTGCAGTTCATGCAGCCATACATGGGATGCATTCCAGCTTGCCCATGCATCTTTTCAGATGTATTGTGTTCGAAACAACAATGATGTGCCTTCAAACAGCAAGAAAATTAATAGTAAGCTGGGACCATATTTGCTTGGGGACCCTCCCAAGATTGATATTGCTCTGCCTGAGGTAGATGTGCAGGGGGAAGAAGAGTCTCCTGATAATCTTCCTTCTATAAAGATATATGATGATGATGTGACCATGAGATTTCTTGTTTGTGGAACCCCATGCACATTGGTAGGTTTTATTGATCTAATCTTCAGATCTACTTGCTGTTTGATTGATGAATTATTAGTATTATTTTCGAAGTATGTGCTGTTTACAAACTATACTCTTCACAGGCTGCATGTTTATCGGGATCTTTGGAGGACGGGTTAAATGCTCTTTTAAACATTGAAGTAAGTTTGATGCAAGAGTTCTTTTCAAGTTATTTATTACACCTCAATTTCATGTTGTAGAGTTGATTTGTTGGAGTCTTCAATAGTACATATATTCTGGTGTTAGCAAAGTGTTTCTTTGGCTAGCCTCTGCAAACAATCCCTGTTCCTTAAAATGATAATAACTTCCCTTTGCTCAGTAAAACTTTGAAGACAGGGCTGAACTCGGATAGATCCAGGTGAAAGTTGGATTGATAAATTGGGAGCTGTGGTCTGTATCCTCCAAAGTATAATTGACAGTGATAGAGACGCTATTTGACATCAACTTTTTTTTTTTTTCATGTACCTACACTTTCGTTTAATCCTCAAGCTTGTCCACCAGATAAGGGTTGGATGCGAACCAAGCTAACTTGGTCTTGAAAATTGGCTTCGCTTTGTTTGAATTTATTTAGTTCAAATTTGAGCCGAGTTTGATCTGGCAAGGTCAGCACGTTTTTTAAACTAAGCCAAATTCGAGCTAGATGGAGTTTGGCTTGAGTTTTACTTGAATCCATGACTTGGATTTATGGTTTAAATTCATAGTTCAAATTCAATTCGAGTTCATAGTTCAAATCCGTGACTTTAGATCATGGTATATTGACAAACGGTGTCATTTTGCCCATTATCGAATAAAATGATGTTGTTTTGTTAATGAACCGCGAACTAGAACCATGAGGTCAAGCTACGAATTCGAGTCATGAACTTGACCTGGACTAAGCTGAACTATTGTTCATTTGGATCAAACTTGAATAACTCTTAATTTTGGCTCAACAAACTTGAGTCGAACTCAAGCTGAAAGATATTCAAGCTCAGCTTGGTTAGTATGCAGCCCTGCACCCCATTGATCATCAGTCTTTCAATTTTAACCAAGCCTATTAAGTTGGTAATCTCCAAATACAATAATGTAATATTAAATTAATGTGCTTACAGTATCATTTGTACCTCATATGCGAAATCAACACAGACATGGAAATCATTATAACATAAAAAATGCAAGTGCTAAAGGCTATTAGCCAGATACCTACACAACTAGTGTCATGCAACTAAAAATATCAAAATGACATTGGTAATTTGTGAATGAGCACAAGAAGACTTCATGTTGTTAATAATAAAGCAATTTGGATCCGTGAATTCTTTAATTTCACTGATATATGTATGGATTTTTTCATTATATATAACGAGAGAATTCTTTTTACCTCCAACCCACTCATTCTGTTCCTTTTCTCTACAGTCCTTCATGGGGTCTAAATATGTGTGTTTTCTATCAGTAACTCATTAACCATAGCTATCTTTCTGCAGGTACGAGGAAGTAAACTCCATAATCGGACAAGGTACATTATAATCATATGCCATAAACATGTTATTTTCCACTTCCATTTTATAGTATCACTTGTGTTTGAGTTAGTGACTTCATAGAATTTACTTATTTAGCTTTGGATTATATCTCCACTGCAATGGATATCTATTTGTTTCAATAGTCTGCTAATCATTTGAACTTATTTTTTTGCAGTGCTTCACCGCCACCACTTCAGGCTGGAACATTTTCTCGTGGTGTAGTTACCATGCGCTGTGATTTATCAACCTGTAGTTCTGCCCACATATCACTTCTAGTGTCTGGGAGTGCACAGACTTGTTTCAATGATCAGGCACGGACTTTTTATCTGTACAACATTTGACTGTAGTCTGAGTGTCAGATCTCTAAAGTTCATATGTGTGCACTTTTTGGTTTGTTTCTCAGCTTTTGGAAAACCATATAAAGAATGAGATTATTGAGAATAGTCAGCTAGCCCATGCACTGCCAAGCTCTGAGGAAAGCAAACCGCCTTCATCTGAGCCTCGAAAATCTGCTTCAATAGCCTGTGGGGCAAGTGTTTTTGAAGTTTGCATGAAGGTTCCCACATGGGCTTCACAGGTTAGGTTTCTCTAGCAATCTAACCTGTCCATCTCTTCTTTTGGTTCGAGCTTTATTAATGTCTTTAGTTCCTGTTTCTAGAGTTCCTAGTTGCTCGCTGGTGATAGACACTGGTATTTGCTTGGTTGACACTATTATGCTCATTTGATGCTACGAATATGGTATCTTGTTCATTACTGATGAAAAACTAGTGTGTTGTATCCCAGAGTAGGAATTTGAAATTTTCTTGTAATGTGCTTCACAGAGAAATGGATTAAGGCTTTACTTGAGAATGATTGATTCAGTGACAGCAAGCTTTAGGTCAGCTTGATTTAAAAATCATTTAAGCTTCTGGTACTTTGTTTTTGTTTGACATAGTGGACAGAATTCTAAATTTTGATGTGCTTATGAGATAAAAAATGATCCTAATTTATTGTAGTAATAAACTGTTGATAGTGGGACAAATAAACGATTTCAATTAAGGTTTGCTACTCTATGCTTCAGATTCTCGTTATAATTGAATATAATATTTTGTCATGAGGTCAATATCCACTATGCTTATTGCTTTTTATTGCGGTTTGCATTCACAGGTTTTAAGGCAACTGGCACCAGATTTATCTTATCGCAGCTTAGTTATGCTAGGAATTGCTAGCATTCAAGGGTTATCTGTTGCAGCATTCGAAAAAGATGATGCTGAGCGCCTGCTTTTCTTTTGTACAAGACAAGGAAAAGAACTACATGCTGAAAATTTTATCCTCACTAGGCCTCCTAGTTGGTTAACACCTCCTGCACCGAGTCGTAGAAGATCTGAATGTTACAGAGAAACTAAAGGCCTTGAAGCTGAAAATGGAGGTAATGTTAGACCAAAAGTGAATGCTGCTGCAATGAGGCCAATCCCTCGTACCCGTCGTCATAAGACTCTCCCCTTTTCGGGATTTTTTGAGGCTGAAAGATATGATGGTGAACAAGCAAAACCTATCTTGCCAGTGGCCCCAGTGAAGCATGGTCCTGTGGGTCCTACTCCCGTGACACATAGGAAATCTTCGAGCTCTTATCAGGCTCAACAGATTATTTCATTAAATCCACTGCCCCTAAAGAAACATGGTTGTGGTAGAGCCCCAATTCAAGTTTGCTCAGAGGTTAGTATATTTTACTTTTCAGATGCTGTTTGGGATTTTCTCATGTTGTTAGTATGTAGAGTGTTATTAAATTTCTCAATAGGACTCTCCTTTTGTTCTCTTTTGTTGTTTTTTTTTTTTTAGGAGTCGGGTATTGTTAAGATGGCCTTTAGGAGTCTCATTTTTTCATACAATTTAACTTCTTTTATTTTGCTTGATACCGTCATCTGATAATATCCTAAGAAATTGTTTTATGTTTTCCTAATATTCAGTTGGTCAGGATTTGGCTACTTCCACTATGTATCCTCATATTGTTGGTATTAATCTTAATTAACTGGCAAGTAACATCTTATGGATCATCCAGCTTGTATGGGCCATAACATTTTAGGTAGGATGGACTTTAAATTATGATTGGAATGGGGTTTTAGTACTCTGGGCTTGTGAATTATCCCTTTTTTTCTTTTGCTCTATTCGTGACCAGAAAAAAAGTTTTTAATGATAGTGTTATGTGCCAGGACACTAGATAGTGCCTCGTGATAATAAGGAATAGAACTTTTCTGTTTTTGGTTGATTAAAATTTTCTTTTAATGCTTGTATTCTGGCAGGAGGAATTTTTGAGGGATGTAATGCAATTTTTAATTCTTCGTGGGCATACTCGTCTTGTTCCTCAAGGTGGGTTAGAAGAGTTTCCTGATGCCATTCTCAATGCAAAACGTCTTGACCTTTTCAACTTGTATAGAGAGGTATGCTGTTAAGATCTGCTTAACATTATTTAATAGTTAATAGAAATCAATATTGAGCTATTGGGTTCAGGTGGTTTCGAGGGGAGGCTTTCATGTTGGAAATGGCATAAACTGGAAAGGACAAGTTTTCTCAAAGATGCGCAATCATACGTTGACTAATAGGATGACTGTATGGTTTCTCTTGTTTAAATCATATTTTTATTATTTAGTGTTATGTTGCTCTAAATGGAAATGCATTATCTATTGAAAAAAGAAAAAAGAAAGCCATTTTTATCTGAGAGTAAAGAAAAGATATGAGACACGTTCAAGTTCAGAAGTCTGAGCCTCAACTATGTAGTCTATGAACTCTTCTTACATGTTTGCTCGATGCATCTGTGATGTGAAGCTATTTGTTGCAAACTGTTGGAAGTATTTTGGTTTATTCTGATACTTGGTTTATGTTCTGACTTATTTACATTTGACTTTTAACTTTTCTTGCTGTTCAATCCTTCACTGTCTTTATACCACATTGTTCATTTCTGAGTTGTCTTTATGCTTTTTTTTTTTGGGTAAATTGTAGCCAATGTCTTATATCATGCTACTAATGTCTGAAAGCTTGATAATATATGCTTAACAAATGGGAAATAATACCTCTCCTATTCTACATTGTTTATGTTACACCTTTCCCTAACAGGCATTCTCAAACTAATTTTAGATTTCATTTTGTGTTTCAAATGCTTGTGTATATTATCTGATTTGAACTGATGTCACTAGCTTCATTTCTTTTTTCTCATACCATATTTCACGGTGATTTATGAATATCATTTTAAGTTTGAAAACCAAGTAGTGGCTTAATGCTGGTTAGGGGGGGGGTTGCGCGGGGTGGGTTTATGCACTCTATGTTTAGGGGTTATAGCCACTGTTCAGTTGAGGGCACATGAAGTCTTTTAGTCCTAGGAAAGCAAATTTAAGTTATTATGATGTGAAAGATCAACTGTGTTAAGATATTAGATTTTTAATTTAGCTTTTGATTCAAGGCCTGGTAAAACCCACAGTCAATATCTTTATCACCTTACCAACATTGCCAAAGATTATGCTGTCTTTACTGTTGCTGGACATGGTTATCACTGATGTGGGAGATAATCAATTGCTTAGAGTTTTCCTTGCAATCGTGTCACTATTGTCAGGTTTTATTTCACAATAATGTAATGTATCCCAAGTTTCATCTCAAGTGACATGCTGTCCAATGTTGTATTATCATATCATTTGCCAAACCAGCTTCGCTTGGGGTGGGACATGCCAGATGGGTTTGGATTTTGTAGGGTTATCCTTCATTTTATGCTGGGTATCTATGTGAAAATGTTACTGGCATTCTCTATTCAAACTTGTCGATCTCATTTCGAATGCTGAGCTGTTATATATGCACTGTATGACATTGGAGAATATACTGATTCCTTGTGTCTGGTTATCCAGGGAGTGGGCAATACTCTCAAGAGACATTATGAAACTTACCTTTTAGAATATGAATTGGCTCATGATGATGTAGATGGGGAATGCTGCTTATTGTGTCACAGGTTCCTCGTTCTCTGCCTAAGGATACAGTAATTACACAATTGTATGATTTATTATTATTGTTGATAATTGGATGTTTTGGGTCTTGCAGTAGTGCAGCAGGTGATTGGGTTAATTGTGGAATATGCGGTGAGTGGGCACATTTCGGCTGTGATAGGCGGCAGGGGCTTGGTGCCTTTAAGGTTGGTTGTTTTCACTTGATAATAAAATTCCCTTGACGTCCCAGACTGCATCATCATCTTGACATTTGTATGTGGTAAATGACACAGGACTATGCCAAGACAGATGGCTTGGAGTATGTGTGTCCACAATGCAGCCTCACAAATTTCAAGAAGAAATCCCAGAAAACATCAAACGGCTATTGACACGCCCTAACTTAAATTTTAGGTTCCTCTCTCGAAATCTTTCCTAATGCAATATTATACGCGAGAAGGCATGGGATTAGGAATGTACCTATTGTTGTATCCTCCAGCTATGTTTTAATATATATAGATATTATGCCATTTAAGTTCCCCCCAACCCCAATTTTTCCAACAAGAGTAATTTCTTTGTAGATTACATTTTACTAAATAGTTAAATTTAATGAGGTAGTTCTGTCAAGTATATCTGGTAAACCATTTATTACAACTTAGTAAGATGAGAATCTACTGCTGTGGTCTCACTCATCTTGATATGGTTAATATTAGATGATTTTCGATGCCTTCCCAGCCAAAGCAATAGGCATGAGGCAGATACCTTTTGTCTTAAGATACTGCATTGCCATACTCACATTTGTTTCCATTAGCTTCACCACTTCTTCAAGGGCTACTTGATCAAGATTCGCAGAAATTTCAACTCCTTTACCAGCTGACAAACCAGTAGATCCCTGATACAGACAAATTAAGATCTCAGTATTGAGCTATTTTGGTTTGGAACAGTGGAAAGTTATCATTTAATTTTTAAAAAGCAGTCATTTTCTTAGCGGAAATGTAAAACTTGGTGGGCGCCTAGTTCAGCCCAGAACAGACCGGTTTCAGTACTGCAATAGTAAGATTTTTCCTAACTACTAACATTTGTAGTACAAAAAATTATCCGCCCCATTTAGGGATATTACAGTATACGGTCTTCCTTCAGTTTGAGCTCCACCATGGAGGATGACACCAAGCTAGCAGAGGATTTGCATGGGCAAATGCCCAAGCATGCTAAATGAGTCAATTGTTATTTCAATAATCCCTACCCAGGTTGTAGAATCAGAAAAAAAGTTTCCTATTAAAGAAAAATTTCCAAGAAAATGATAAAGTTTTATATCTATGCAAGATAGAGCAGGGTGCAGCACCTCGGCTTGGCCATCTGTGATGAGAGGAACAATGGCCCCTGCCGCCCCCAACCTCCTCGTGCTTAGTACCTGAAATTGTCGAACTTTGCAATATCAAGGTGCTTTGAAGTTGACTGGATCAAAATTATTTACTCTGGCAAGGTTCACTAAAAATAAATGATTACCTACAATGCTGCCCTTGAAATTTAACAATTACTTAAAGGAGTAAAACTAGAAACTACAGAGAGTAGACTCTACCTTGACCTGGAGTTGAAGAAATTTTACGTAGTCTATAATCTCATCAAGCATGGATGCCTTGTCTGTCTGCAGAAAGAGAACTGCTAAAATCACATGCTGCATAATTAAGCCTGAAATTATCGTATGTGTGTTACCGATTATAGGTAAAATGTGCTGGCACAAATTTTATTTATGTTATCTGAGATAAAAGCACTCCTTTTTTGTAGAAGACTATATTCAAGCAGCAAAATCATAAAAAAGTGTTCATCAGTTTAAATCTCACTGAAACTGAGCCCAGGAGTTAGCTATCATTAGATCTCCAGTTAAAGCTACAAAAAAATATTTATTTATTCTTCTTAAAATATTCTTGCTAGACAATCCAATATGCCCTAGGAAATATATGCTACATATCTATCCAAGTTTCAAACTGCTAAAAAAAACATCTGGATCATCACTAAAGAGAACAGATATATTAGAGTTGTAGTTAAATGATCATGGCAACAGCTTGTAGAAGAGGTACCTTGTTGGAATTAGGTACAAGCTCTTGTAAATTCTTCATCCTTTCAGCAATTTTCTCCCTCCTATGCTGCACTTGCTCATTTTAAGAAAAAGTAAAATATATGAAAATTCAAAGTTCTAGCAAACCAAATCAGATGATACAGCTACTTCAAATTATGCAACTTGAGTCCCAAGCTTGAAAATGTTGTAAGAAAAATAATTGATGATATTTATAAGACATCAAAACCAACCCTTTCAGCAATGCTGTGTGGGTCAGTGGCCTGGCCTCGCCGTGCCCTTACACGAGGCTTTCCAGTTGCATTAAAGCTTCCATTTGGAGTAGCTGACTCTGTCTGTATTGAGAAGTTGAAAGCTTAATAGCAGAATACTTCATAGGACTCCCTTCACTTTTTAATTGCTGCTAAGAATTAGGCATGACAGGAATTGAGATTTCAATATAATAAGAACCTGCTGTGGAGATGGCGTCACTATCTGGGGTGCAGCAGCAAAGGATGATAATGGAGGGTTTTGCAATTCTTGTTTCTCCTACAGCATATTAACAATAAATATATCAATTCATGTTTTCAAAGATGGTAGCATGGAGATGATCACCTGTCCACTATGCTTTAGGCTTTCTTCTCCAAGACTTAAATGGTTAATTCCCTACTGATTCAATTGCTAGAAGTATTTAATATAAGGAAGGCACAAAGATATGAAAGTTTACTATCTTGTTAAGTCAGTTTTTCTGTTTGATACAACTCTGAGCAATAAAAAAGTCAGCATATCATTGTAATTATATGAATACCTTGGAGGTTACTGAAGCAGACAAGTTATCAAACTGCAAGATTTTCCCCATCCCCACATATCTGTTCCTGCTAGTGTACGTATCATTGCTTATATATGCTGCCTGCAGACCAAAGCACTGTATTCTATCTTGTCTTATAGCAGACGAGGAAGAAACCTCCTTATAAGATGATGGAAGCCAAAATCCTTGAATTGGAGAAGCAGTCTGTAAATCTCGGATTGATCTCCGAATATCAGCCAATTCACTGCCATTACTTCCAAGGTTTCCTAACTCAGTAAATGAAATATCTGATGAAGTTATATGACTGACCACCAGAGGCTTCTTTGGATAAATGAGCTTCACTGAACCGAGGGCAGGAATAGCTGTACCATATTGCAGGCTTACATTTCCAAGTTTTAAGTTTCCATTCATCTTACTTGAGAGGCTGCAATTGCAGTTTTGATAATCCTTTTGCGCTTGAGCATCTTCAGAAAGTAGATTCTTGTCAACACTGTAATCTGACTCTTCACCAAGAACAATAGACAACAAATCCTGATCAGCTAAGCTCTCCATTGAGTGGTTTTCACTTACAATACTTGCAGGTGAATTTTTCTCATTATCTTCATATACTCCAAGTGAAACTGGAAGCAGTCCATTTTGTTGTTCACTATAGTCCCAAGTTGACCTTTCCCTTGCATTAACATCCAACAATGATGAAGAAGAGAAATATTGATCAAGATACTCATCCATGTCATATATCACTTCACAACGTATTATTTTTTACTTTCTCCTCTTTTGTATCACGGACTGTACAAATTTGAGAACCTGAAATTTAGTTTATCCGGGCTGAGCTTATGAAATGAAGCTTCTCTGCTCATACATTTAACCTGCACCTTCAGTTTATGAGTAACACATATAATTAGCGTATAAACAATCCCTAAGCAAATTAAGACTTGAAACACAATAAAACATCATCATAAGCAACCTTAAAAAATTGGCACAGAAAAACTAACAAATGAGATTAATTCCAAAACTAAAAAGCTTTATCCAAGCCAAAAATAAAAAACAACAATTATGACATGAAAACTCCTTGATAAACCCCTTTTCTTAGGCTGCACGAATAATGTAATCTTTTGAACCAGAATAAACATTCTTAACACCATTAATAAAAAATCATTTAATAAAGAATTAATATTAAAAAAAAAAAAGTTAGGATAGAATGGCAATTATTGAGCGGCCATACAAAACTACAATTTTAAGAATATTATCAATTAATCTGTTCAAATCAAATGTTTAATAAATCTCAAACTGATAACTCATAGTTCATTAAACAAATTATTGAAAAACAAACAAGAAAATGAAAAGTGCAGAATAACAATCCAAAATCAATCAATCATCTAATTTCAATTAATGAGCTCCTATAACAGTATAAAGAGAAAACTTTACAGTAATAGGAACCAAAAAGTGCCTCGAACACCTTTCTCAAAACGCAAAACTCCAGAAAGCGAAAAAAAAAAAAAAACAAAATCAATCACTTAATCACAGTAAATCAGCTCAACTTATCATCTTGTCAAAACAACAATTCGAAATTTCAAGCAACAAACTCAATGCAAACAGTTTATAAGCTTGTGCATGGGAAACCTGATGCCTATCCACATTATTTAGAACACAAAAACAAATTATATGTTAAAATGACGACAATCATTGCATGCACCAGATAAAAAATCATGAAGATTCAAGCATTGAAGAAGAAAAGTCACAAAGAGAGAGACAAAGGAGAGTGTTTTAAGCAAGAAAGGAAGCAGCTTTTTCTCTTCTTCTGAGCTTTGATCGAAGAAAAGGAGTTGAACTTCTAGCTCTTCGTGAGTAACCGCAATTTTTATAGTAAAAGCTAATTTTGTATCCATTATTAAATTATATAGGATGTTTTAGTAAGTTCACATGAATAGTTTTGGTGACGTGTCAGTAGGATTTCACTCTTTCAGATTGGGGGTAATCTGGTAATTTAGTTAAGAGAAGTTCTTATCTACGCGGATAAAGCGCTGAAGTTTCAGTTGTCATCGATTTGAGGGGTTTTTATGACAGGTGGTAAAAAGGTAATTTCATAAATACACACCTTATATAATGGGAAAATTAATAAAATGATTTTTTTGAGAAAATTTAATTTTTATTGGCAAATAAAAAATTAATTAAAACATATTAAAATCAATGTTTGTATAATTTTATATACAAAAATAATACTATATAAATCTATTATATTATAAAATATTTTTGGATATAAAAAATTCAAGTTTTTTATCCTAATTTATGTAAACATCGCTCACTTATAATTATATATAAATTTTGTTCTTTTTGAATTATTATTGTTGCCGTAATTCCTTCTAGAAATAACAGACAAAACATCAAAAAATTACATAATAGGTTAGGATTTTTGATTTTTGTTATATAGTTATGTTTGTATTGCAAATCTCATTTTAGGGTTTTTATTTTAAATCTTATTTATAATAATATGATTTAGGGTTTTTAATCTTATTTTAAATCTCATTTAAGGTTTTAGTATTTAGCGTAACGGTGTTGATGTATAGAAGGGAAAAAAATGAAAGTTTAAAAGATTTGAATAACTTCAACTGTTGGAATTGGAGAAGAACAAAATTCAAGGGTGGAATGGTATTAGATTTGATATTTTAGTCATTTTTATCATCCCTCTAACGTATACCCCCATAGCCTGAAAGTGACCAAAAATCCCTTAGAAAATCATTGTCTAGACCTTATACGATACTTCCTCCAATCTTGAAAACTATATGTATTACCCATTTTCCCAATCACAATAGCCACACATAATTCACGAGGTGACTGCAAATCGCGCATGATTACTACAAAACACGTAGACTCATACAACCACCATATTTCTTTTTTGTTTTAACTTCAATTCATCACTAACAATAACACCGATTATTACAATACTATTTTACAAAGAAAAACAATCAAAATGTGAACAAATTCAATTTTACCATAAAAAATTATGAACCAATGTTCTAAAACTTAGATACACTATAAATTTTCATTAAAACACCTAAATCTCTATACTAAAATGATGTCAATATGATAAATACTCTGTTTTTTTTATATTTTTCGGTCTTTTCTTTATTGGAATTCATCAAAACAAACTATAATAATAAAATTCATGCAAAATAATGAAATTCGTGCAAAACTTCACCGCCATACATGGACCAATTCCATTGGACACACATGATCAATACACGCGAGTTTGAAGTTATATTTGTTTAATACTAAAAAAAAGTGTTTTTGTTTAAAGGATTTTACAACTTTCTGAGTCTTCCTACAGTGTAAGGTTAAAAGATTATGAGATGATTTTACACATTGAATCAAGAAAGTTATTCTAAATTATGCAATTGCCCCACAAAATCAGCTTTCTTTGACCTCATCGTTTGTATTACAAAGTATAGGTACAATTTAAATACAGAATGCATCAACCCCTTTTCCCTAACCGGTGCTTTTTCTCTTTTTTTTAATCTTAGAGGCAACATTCTAAGAAAATCAGTATATCGTTTAACCCCTTTTCCCAAATTCAGTATATCCAATTTGTTTTCAGTACATGGATATATTTTCAAATGTGAAAATTGAACTTAAAGCTTATTTGTATATGAAAATTTTGTTCTAGTAAAATGTATTGCTCATATATGTATTAACCGTTCGCATAAATCAAAGCTTCAAATATTTACTTGTCTATTATATTTTGCTAATCTGAATAACATTACCGATTACACTTGGAACAATAATGATATTGATCAGATACTTCATCTGAGGGAGTGCCACAGTTATAACAGAAGGCAGCTCCACACCTGTGAATAATAATGGCCAGTCAGATAAAAATAATATGATAGTTGTTTAGTAAGGGGTCACATCAGAAGAGAAAATCAATTTCTTTTAAGTTTATTGTATACCTATACTGCCCTATAATAGGAAAAACCAAAGAAGGCACATATCACACCTATTTCCCATTTCTTGAAACCTAAAATAATATTTACACCCTATGGAAGATGGATATTATATCACTTTATTTTCTATAGAGACATTTTAAGAAGCCAATAATCCATAAAAGCATGGAACATTACATGCAAATCTTAGATTTACCCAACTGATCAAGAAACCTCCGGAACAAAATCTGAAATTGTATTTGCTGTAAATAGCTTCAAACTAAGAGAAGAGTTAATGAAAATGTAGAGACACAACTTTCCATGGACTTCAACAACATCCCTTAACCCCACAATAGAATCAGATCCATTCGCCAAAATATTGTAAACACTCTTAATAACTTCACCAATTTACCAATACATTGACTTTTTCACAAGAATGGATCTCCTTCCACGCCTCAATTCCAAACCACAAAAAATTTCCTAGTTAACTTTTCAAATCCTAAAAGCAACCTTAAAAGAAATGTTCACAAGGGTATAGATAGTGAGTAGGAATTAAAGTCAGTCTACCACACACACAAAAGAAAGCTTGGTTCCATCCTTGTAACCTTCGAACAACTTTTTCAACAAGCAGAAAAACTAAATGGTCTACAATTATCACTCAAGCAAAAGCCAAATACTTCAAACTCCAACGATTAATACCTCATGACCTATTTGCCTAAGAAGCCACTTTGCTGTATGAAGAGTGAATTATATTCAGTCAAGCAACAATGTCAACTACTGTATCCATCTAATTGAACTATGTCTTGATCATATCATTCACAATTTCAATGATCCATCATAACATATATCAAGTTATATCTATTAGATGCCCAGGTCATTAAAGTTAATTTCTCTGACTGTCCTTAGTTCGACTATATTAAACCACTGAAGATATCCCTACTATAATCACTGGATATAGCACCTCAGTAAACAAAGAACCAAAGCTTTCAAAGATCCAAAAAATTTTACCTAAACATAGATATTGCTAGACAACTGAGCCCACCACAGAAATGAGATCTTCCACAGCACAATTTAGGAAGGGGATGACACTTATATTCGAATATAGAAAGAGTTAAGAACTCAGACACTCAATCATGTTTCAAGGGGATGATAATTTCAAAACCAGCAATGAGGCTTGTTTGAAATCCAGGGATGACTGGACTTCAAGCAATGTATATGATGTGACACAGTAAAGGTAAAAACAGTTAATTAACACATCCACAAGAGACTATGAAAAGAACTGAAATGTAGAACTGACCTGCATTTCATATACATGCAACCATCTTTCTTCTCAACATAGTACCTACAATTTGGACACCTCTTCCAGTTCTCATTTTGTGCTACCTTCATCAACATGATGTCTTCTTTCTCTCTCTCATCCTCGTTCAACTCCCGAAACTCCTCACACTCAATTCCTGCATGCCAAGGGACCTTACACTGTGCACAAAACATTCTCCTACAATTAGGACACTCAGATTCCTTGATAAACTCCTCTCCATCATCAATCAAAAGAATTGAGCAATCTTCATAAGGACAGTAAAATTTTTGATCTCCAAGAATCACAGACTCACATAAAGCAGTACCCCACCTAGCGAATAAATTTTGAGGAAGTATATCACGGCAATACTCGGGCTCTAAAAAACCTCGACATCCTGTTTCTAGGCAACAGATAGATGTAATGTTTTCTTCCACTTTTGAGGCCACGTACTTGACAACACAGTCTGTACAGTATATATGAGAGCAACCCTGAATGCTGAATGATTCATTTGAAGCCTTGGTTTCAGTGCAGATCTCACAAACGAAAAGATCATTTTTAGAGTTTGAAGGCTGCCCTCTTTCAATCATGGAAGTACTGCCACATGATCCTTTAAAACCTGAAAGCAATATTTGATTTTGCAGTTGCATGAATGATTCTTCAAAGGTAGCGAACTTTTCACACATGGATAATACTGCCTCCTTAATTGATTTAATGTCCTCCTTCATTGCCAAAATGTCCCGGTCATACTTATTTAGCTTTTCATCAGTCTTTACTGTTTCATTCCGAGGTTGCTGTGAAGGAACCTACGATTGACATGTATAATGTGCCAGTGACCAAATAATTGAATTTTGAAATTAATATGCATAAGATAGCAACAATAAGGCACTTCCAATACCACTTGCCCCATAGCAACTTCATAAACATTCATCTGACTCTTCCTCCAAAAATAAATGAAAAATAGGCATCAACTCACCACAAGTTTCACATTTTCTTTACTAGGCATCTTCTCAGGCAGCTGAGCTTTAGTCCTATCATCAATCAACATCGAGAAAATCATATATCAGAGTTTGCGTAAACCAAAAACAACCTTATTGGAATAAACTGTGATGATACTTACAATTGGTTCGTCCCAGCAAGGCCACTAAGATTTTTTGTGCCACCATTGATCGATCTCCGCTTACTGTGCACACCAACAGTATCAACCATGGGCCTCTTGCCCTTATTCTCTTTACTAGGCATCTTCTCAGGCAGCTGAGCTTTAGTCCTATCATCAATCAACATCGAGAAAATCATATATCAGAGTTTACGTAAACCAAAAACAACCTTATTGGAATAAACTGTGATGATACTTACAATTGGTTCATCCCAGCAAGGCCACTAAGATTTTTTGTGCCACCATTGATCGATCTCCGCTTACTGTGCACACCAACAGTATCAACCATGGGCCTCTTGCCCTTATTCTTGAAGTTGGTCATGCTACTGTACATGAAGTCAACAGTTTCATATATTTTAGCTCAAGAGCATGATCAATCAATGTAAAATCACAACAATTTTAAATGGAAACAAGATTATTAAGGAAAATGAAGCGACAATAGAATGAATAACCAATAAAATTTAGAGTCAATTTCTTAATTTGTGAAATACCCGTCTCTGTTTCCATATTAATTTAATTTTTATCTGTTTAATTTGTTTGTATTGCAGAATCTTATACAACCCAAGACGATCTTTATTTGTGACTACAGTCCAGTAAATCAGTCTACAAATACAATAAAGGAAATCGTACCTGGCGGTGAAATCTTTGAAGAGGACTCAACAAGCAAAAGAGACAGCAAGGGGAAACTGAATTGAACTAAACTTCTAGAAAGATGTCACTGTTATGAGATTGGGGTTGTGTTGATATTGATGTTATAGTCACTTCGCTTACTCGGTCTTCAGAGTTTAAGGTACTAAAATGGTAAACATTTATATACTTCCTACTACGAAAATAATAAATATTATTATAAAAGACGTCGACACTTGTCCAATAATATAAAAAAGAAATTTCTCTTAAAACTAAAAAAATAAAAAATTTTATTTCTGTTGTTAATCAAATGTTAGACTCCATTAACAAATGCTTGTAAAACTTACATTTTCAAATCTACCTTTCTCTGATCATCGTCCCCGCCATGGCATTTCGCGTTTGAACCCGCATTCTATGACTGATCTTTATTGGAGAAATAATATTATTTAAATAATTGCATCGATCATCAACTAGACGAGGCTTACTGTGTTGAAAATAAAGTTTATGAGGAAGGAAAGACCGATGAATATGCAGAGAGAGTTATTTGGGAAACAACTGAAAGTGGAGGCCAAACTCGACCGAGCGAATATTGAAAACGCTGAATCTTCTCTGCGTTAAAGCTTGTCACTTAATTTTGAGGTTCAGTTGCTGCGTTCTTTAATTTCAATTTTTAGGTGTCGACCCAAATGTTGACGAAATGATTTTGTATTTTGTGAAGTAAAGAAAACAGTTTAAAGCATTAAAAAATCAAGAAATCAATCACAGGTTAACTTGTGGGTTCAGACATCCCTACGGATGGGTACAGGACTTCAGATATACCTACGGCAAATTAAATAGGCTAAATTACTACCACCCATAGTTTGAGGCGGATAAAATCCCACCTTTCAAGTTTCAAAAGCTTAATTTCCCACCCATAGAAATAATTTAATATTAAAAAAATAGAAAACAGTAGCATTTAGGGGGTAATATTATCATTTTAGAATTAAAATTTTATAAAAATATAAAATAAAGTTTATAAAATATATAAAATTAAAAAAATTAAAATATATATTAAAATTTTTTTAAAGATTTGAAGCAGCCATCGCCGCTAGTGCAGCGACGACCAGGGAGTTAGGTGGTCATTTCCGACCGTCTGGTTTCAAGGGAGGTCAGATCTAACCTCCCCGATTGATGGAGATGGCCAAATCTAGTTGCCTCAGTTTTGACAGAGACGATCAGATCTGACCACCTTCGTAAGAAGAAGCTATCAAAAACAGTAAAAAAGGGTCGACTTTGGTCCCAAATGCCGTTTTCGACCTTTGTTTTTGGTGGACCGCCTTCTCCAAAACTGAAGCGGCCAGATCTGGCCTCCACTAAAACCAGGTGGCCAGAAACGGCCACCTGGCCCCTTCAGTGGTGGCCACTGCCGCTGCTTAAAATTTTTAAAAATTTTTTTAATTTTTTTAAAATTATTTATATTTAAAAATTATTTTATAATTTTATTATAAATATTTATTTTTTAAAAGGGTATTTTAGTTATTTGAATATAAAAATTATAAAAAATATTTCCAGAGGTGGGAGACTGAACTTTTGAAACTTGGAGAGTGGGTTTTGTTCCCGCCCAAACTATGGATGGGTAAAAGTCCTTTGGCCTTAAGAAAATGAGTAAGATTTCCAATAAAAGAGAAATCTCTTCTAAATCTTTGACAAATATTCTCTTATTTTACATCAATAAAAAGTATAGAAAATATCACTTTCTTACATACGATGTTTATGATAATCACAATATTTTTTAATTCAAATGAAATAGGAACAGATTGGTTAAAATTTTGTTAAGATTAGGGATCCCAATGCCTCTAATTTGATTGTAAATTTTTTTGATAGTCTTATAAATATGATGATCACTTAAGAGAGAGAGACTAAGCTCCCTTCAAAATTATTCTATAATTTTAATGATACATAACTTCAACTATATTCACTTCATTGTAACAAAAAAATCACATTAATAATTTAATATTAGAAGAAAGATTATCGTCCTATTTTATTCTTAATTGAAGGCCCTCTTGACTCAAAATACATTGACTATGACTTATCGTAGATAGCACAAAAAAACTTTCGACAACATAATCTGAAAATTCTAAAAATAGCCCAGTACCACTTTGTTCTATAGAATCTACTTGGTACAACTAGAACAAAGTATAGTTCTTAAGCGGCCAAAGGATTTGTTCCCATCCATACTTTGGTCCCAAAACAAATTCTCACATTCTAATATTTAAAAACCTAAGCACCTACTATTTACTCAATTTTTATCCAATTTCATTAATCTGTTTTATGAAATGATAAAAATACTCTTACTAATAAAAATGTATAATAAAATTATAAATTAATTTTAAATATATATAAATATATTAAAAATTATAAAAAAATTCACAAATTTTTATAAAATTTTGAAAAAATATTTAAATTTAAAAAAATAAAAACCTAGCTACCGTTGTTGATGGCCGAAATTTTGAAAAAATATTTAAATTTAAAAAAAATAAAAACCTAGCTACCGTTGTCGATGGCCGCCACAAATAGCAACAAGTGGCCATTATGACCACCTGTATCCTAGTCTTCCGAATAGACGGAGGTGGCCCTATTTTGGCTGAGACAACCAGATCTGGTCACCTCCGCTTGAAACCATAACCGGAAACGACTGTTAGGGCCAAAACAGGCTAGTTTCAACCGTTTTCGACCCCTTTCTTTGGCAGAGGTGGCCAGATTTGGCGCCTCCGTCGAATCAAGAGACCAGAGGCGGCCAAATCTGACCTTCCTTGGAAGCAGGTGGCCGGAATGGCCACCTGGTGCTATTTGTGGTAGCCACCGCCACCGCCACGGGCATGGCGGTGGTGGTTGTGTTTTTTTTTTTTAATTTTAAAAATATTTTTTAAAATTTTAAAATATTTTTTAATATATTTATATATATATTTAAATACTATTTTATACTTTTATAAATTTTAACTTTAAAATGATAAAATTACCCTTTAACTATTAACATTTTACTGTTGATCATTAGTTTTAACGGTCAATAGATGAGATTTTAGGTTTTATAAACTTGACAACTGAATAACTAGTTATAACTTTCATTTTATTAATAAAACAACGTTTAAAATGTCATAAAGTTGAAATTTAACAATTATTTACTATTTAATAGGCTCAGCTTATAAATTTCATTTTAACAAAATGATATAATATATATAACTATTTAAGGTAGATATTCAAACTCTCTCATCAATAGATTTAAAATAATGTTCTCATTCTTGGATTCTTATATGGATAATTAATCTAATTTAATAAATATAATCAAGTGATTAAGTCATACTTTCGAAATAGATCTATTTTAAGAAAGAGAATAAGAAACAGATAAAAGAAAAGTGAAACAATAACAAATAAAAAGAATAAAGAATCTAAAATTTGAACTCAAGATGATCTACTAAATATGAACAAATATAAAATCTGTTCCGACACCAATTGAAAGTTTCCACTTGAGTGAGTGATATGAGTTTAATTTAATTAGATTGTATTAAACTTAGTGCTGGAATTTTACAAAACTTCAAGGTCAACGTACAATCACAACATTGCAAAAATTAAAATATAGTAAAATAAAGGGAACAAAGTCATTTTTACATGGTTCAACCACTCAGAATACCCTGGATCTAGTTCAATAAAAATCAAGTTCACCATGAAGCAAATTTCACTATCTATAACAAGTTACACTTAAATACAAGCTAGCAAACCCTATTGCTAGACTATGCTCTTTCTTTCTCTCAAACAAAATCTCAATCACATATCTGAAACAAACCTAACATTCACTTTTTCTGTGCATTCCATTCAGTGTAGTTAAAGATCTCTTTGAACTTTCAAAGTCAAAATCCTTTCAATTCTTTGGTATTGAAATCCCCTTAAACACCAGCCTCAAATTGTATCTCAGAGTCTATTCACTAAAGTTAATTTGCAAGAGGACTGTAAGAAACAAAAGAGGACATGGAATACTAGAACAAGGTTGCAATGAACCAACAAGAACTTGATCAATCTAGAAAAACAAAGTTAAAAATATTATATATTCATATTACCTTCAATTGAAGAAAAATGTTGGTTTAAATATCTGATCCATGTGATGACAGTGCACTTGGAAAAGCAAACACGAATCAGAAAAAGACGAAAACATTGTCCAGGTGTAAAGTAGGAAGGGTTAGTATAAATTATGATCACAAGGTGCATCCTATGTCCACACAAAGTTCATAGGTTATGAGAACAACATTTACAGTCAGTAAAAATTTTGATGGCAATACTTGTTTCATTCCTGTTGCTGCATTCAGAAGGTTGGAGGCCTTCAAGGCAAGGATGAAAAAGTATTCAAGGAGTTGAGAACATGTTGCCAAATCATATGACAGCTTCGCTTGGCCACAGAGACATGGTGCAGTGTCGGTTTATATACAATTTCAGAGATTTCCGAGATTCATGTTGTACTTAAAGCCATAGAAATGAAGAAATCGTAATAAAAGTAAAAAATGTATTCTCTTAGTATCAGTTTAATGTAGGAATTTCAACCTCAATAGAACCATGAGATCACTAATGGGGGTGGTTGAAGATAAAGAACATTGTTCATAGCATATCAAGCAATTTTCGATTTAGTATCATAAGAGAAGAGAGAATATGAATACAATTAAAATTGCTGAACTAACGATAGTGTTGGCCCTGGCACCAGGAGTCTCTACAAGCATCAAGGAAACTCTGTAGATGTTCTTGTTTAAACTGTTATTCAAACAATAATTACTAGAAAAAGGAACAATTAAGCCCTGAACATTGAAATATCCAAGTGCACAGGTATCAAATGCCTTACAATAAAATGAAAACCAAGTCTCCTGGAAATATTACAGTAGTCTCATTGTTTGTTATGCAGTTGTGCTAGAGAATAGATACACAACAAATCCTTGACATGTCCACAGGAAACTTTGAAAGAGGCTTAATGTTACAAGGGTGCCTCATTGGATGATCTATCAACCATTTCAAAAATCAAGTAATCAAACCGGAAAAAAGATAAGGTACCAGCACTTTGTTCTTGGCTGTCTTACTTGAGTTCAATCATGGAATCAACTGAATATTCCTTAATCTCAGTACCATCTCTTTCCTCAACAGAAGAGTTACTTTCACTTCTGCTAGCTGCCATTTGTGCAAAATGGTTAAGTAGGATGGTGAAGTCCTCCAACTGAGTGCCATTTAGGCCTTGGAACACTGATTGAATGAATTCTACATCATCTAGGTACACAGGGCGAACCCCACACTTCTTGAACTCAAGACCTGAACCTTCGAGTCTGAAGTAAGCCTCAACATGACTCCATTTCCTCTTTTGCAAGTATTCGTCAAATGGTATAAAGAAAAGCCACAGATGATTTGATAGAGCCAATCTATCTCCATTCAAGAGAGACTCTTTTCCCAAAATTAAGCACTTTCTCTCGGCAGAAAACAAATAAAATTTACACTTGTAATCACATCCTGAAGGAGTTGATATATACTGCAAAACTGGTGGAAGCCATTGATCATCTTCTCTTTGTTCTGATCCTGGATGCTCTTGGACTTCTAAAAAAGCACAGATAGCCAATCCTAAGAATGCATAGTCATTGTACCAATTTGGAGGCAGATGAATGGCTAATGAAGTGCTCGTAGTCTGGAATTTGAACCAATCTGGAATTCCATTAGCAGGTAGAAAAACAACTAATCTCGGCATGACAGAAGGAATATCAGACAGTTCCTGTATCATCAAAATCATGGTGTTAAAAATGTGAAAAAGGGATTGATAGAAAGGAGGGATGAAGGATACCTGATATAGGTTACTCAAAAATGTGCGAATTGGACTGGGTATAATTTCAGTGTGTGGATTGTTGCTTTCTTGGTTCTCAAAGAAATCGGGCAACATTGATGCAACACTTAAAATCCGGACACTTGCTATCAAGAAAAGATGATGTTTTAGCAATGAAAATGCCAAATTGTCACCACCTTGATTCTTGAGCAATCTGAAACAATTTTGAAGGGAGAATTCCCGAAAGTTTGATGTACTTAATCTCGAGGGACCACTCAAGTTTTCCAATGATGGGCAGTTATATGTGCTTAGATTTTCTATGCTTGATGGAAGTTCTGTCAGCGCTTGAAGATTCTGGCAATCTGCCAATTTCAGAGTTTGCAGCTTATAAAGTTGATTAATGCTTGTAGGTAAGCTAACAAAATTATTCCCACTTAGATTTAATTTCTTCAATGCACATAACTCGCCAAGACCACTTGGGATGCTATCTTCAGAGAGATTACAGTAACCTAAATCAAGTTCGGTCAATGACAATAAACCTACCAGAGAAGGAAATGAAAAACTTGTGGAACTTGGACCTATTGCTGGCAACAGGCACCTGAACCAGTTCCAAAGTGAGTGCATTTGTCCCTTGCATCCCTTAAATGACAGCATTTTAAGGTTTTTTAAATTAAATATAGATGAAGGTGCCTCTGTAATAGAAGTTTTACCAGCATCAAGCTCTTCCAAACATTGAAAATCCCCCAAGTTCTCCGGTAATTTCTCAATTTTTGAGCAGCCAAGGAGCAAAAGAACTTTAAGAGATCTCCATCCAGAGACCACTCTTGGAAGACTCACTAGGTTTCTACAGTCCTTCAGATTTAATACAAGAAGCCTTTCGAGGTCACTGATAGAAGGATGAAGCTCATATAAATTTGTACAGCCTTCAAGAATAAGCCTCTCAAGATTTGGAACTCCTCTAAAATCTGGAGTTCTGGTCATCTTTTTTGAGTGACTTAGTTTGAAGACTTTCAATTTATCTAGATACTGTCAGAGAAATAAAAAAACAGAAAGAATCAGAACATCATCCTATAAACTCAAAACACATTTCAGTAAAATAAAGGTCTGAAGAAAATAATCATACCACTATATCCTTCCAAATTAGTTCAATGCCACTATGTGACAAATCAAGTTCAACAAGTTTCTCAGCTTTGAAACTTGATGTCAATGACTTCAGAGGGTATCCATGCCATTTCAGAATCCGTAATTCATTGGGAAGAAATTCAAGCCCTTTGGGAAGAAGAACATCGCTGATTTTAAGCAGCCTCAGATTATTCATGCCTACAAATGCATCTTTGTCCACCGATATCTCTTTTGATTCAGATGAATCTCGGTATATGACCTCAACTACTTCTGTTCCCTATAAATTCGTCAAAAACAAGGAAAAGATAAGTAAAACTGCAGTTAAATTCTTGAAATGAGACAAGCATAACATATTACCAATATAATTTTATGGTCACTTACCTTTTTCCCTTCAAGTACATGACGGATATCACTGAAAAGCCATAACCTACTGCGTTTGCCAGGATCTTTGGGAGATTCTTGATGAACAATTGCCTGAGCCATTTCTTTTAGCAAACTGTGGATAAATAATATATCATCTGAAGTACCAATTGATATGAGAGAATTGTCAGCAAGAACTCGAAGTCCAATTTCTGGGTAAAAATCACATGCCTCTAGTATTTCAGTCACTCGGGTTACTCTCCTCAAATGAAAGAAACATGCAATATCTAGGAAAATGTTCTTTTCTGTTTCCTCCAGACCATCATAACTTATTTTGAGTACATCAAAAATTTTCCGGTTAGGAATTTCTTTAAGCTTTCTGAGTTCACTTCTCCACTCATTTACACTTCTACCACAGAGATAAGAGCCCAAAACTACAAGAGCTAATGGAAGACCGTTAGCATAGCTTACAATGCTACTAGACAGCTCTATATATTCTTCAGGAGGATGGCTTTGCTTAAAAGCTTTCAAACTAAAAAGTTGAAGAGCTTCCTTGGAAACTAAGCTCTTGGCCCTGTATATTATATCCACATGATGAGCGATCAGCAGATGCTCATCTCTAGTGGTTATAATGATTCTACTTCCAGGACCAAACCATTCAAGATCACCTGCTAATGTTTCTAACTGTTCTAATTCATTTACATCATCAAGAATGACAAGAACTCTTTTATTTTGCAGCCTATAATACATTCCTCGTTGAACATCCAATAGATTCATATTTTTTTCTCTTAGAGTTTGAGAAAGAAGTTGCTCCTGTAAAGCAGCTGAACCAAATTTTTCAGAAGTCTCTCTAACATTTGCAACAAAGCTGCTACCTTCAAATTTGAAGGAAAAGCTGTCATAAATGGCCTTAGCAATAGTTGTTTTGCCAATGCCACCCATCCCACAAATCCCTATAATGCGAACATCATTCAACCCCAAACCTAAACAACAATCCATTTCTTGCAAACGCGAATCTATTCCAACCAAGCCCTTAGCAACATATGAGAATGAGTGCCTCAACTTAGTCCATATTTCTTCAACAATCTCTTGGATAAATGATGCCTCATGCCTGCAAAGAATATAGAATCATGACCACGTTACTACTTTATTTTCCATATCCTCTAATAATTTTGAATCAATACGGTCAATACTGGAATAAGAAGTAATAGAACGTATTAATTATGTATATTCTCCAATAATAAACATGCACATACACAAGTCAACTTATATAAGCAATACTCAAATGTGTTGTGATATATCATTCACAACAGTGCGCTGAATTCCAAAATCTTGAATTTATGATTTGACAGTGACGATGTCTTGCAATTTCAGAGGAGAATGTCTTAAAAATACTGGATGAACCCATAAATACAGATTATTCATTGATAACCAACAAATTCAAATCAAGATTTGTACTGAACATGATGAAATGCCTTGGATTTACAAATAGAGGTTGGAGAAAGATTGAAAACTTGTTAACTTAAGACAAGGGGGAAATCAATGGAAATTGTTAATAGGGTATTCACATCGCTCTGTACCAACATGAATATTGAAATCTAACATAAAAAATCTGCAGTTTCTAAATTAACCAAATTACCCATATAAATTTCTGAATGAAATTAACAATATTCGTATAGAGCAAGAAGAAAAAAATACCTATCCTGCAAATGCCAACCCGATAAATTAGCCACATCAGTCAAAGCATCTCTCCACTTCTGCAGCTTCTCATCTCCAAAATCAGCTTCTTCATATTTATGAAAGGCCTCACCGAAGCTCCCCGTCTGTTTACGAACATCACTTGGATCCACATCATAGAAAACGGGGACAACAGTGTGCCCCATCTCTTTCATGCACTCAACAATCTTCGCAAGCTCGTCCAAACACCAGGACGACGTCGCATAGTTTCTCGAAAAAACAATAACAGAAAATCTTGATTCTTCAATGGCTTTAACGAGCTCTGGTCCAATGGGGTTGCCCCTATCAAGCTTGTCATCATCTCTAAAAACGATCATACCCTTCTGGTCCAAAGCTCTGCATAAATGATCAGTGAAGTTTTTGCGAGTGTCTTCTCCTCTAAAACTAACAAAAACATCGTATTTCCACCAAGGACGTAAAGAAGAAGACGACGAAGACGAAGAGGCGCCTCCACTGTAGTTCAAAGCCATTCTTAAAACTTGAAACTCTACTGAACTTCGTTTAGCTTGTTCCGGGTCTTGTGTTTAGTTTCAGAGTTTGACATTGATTTGAATTATGAATATGAAAGCAATTTCGAGGATGGAACAAACGCTAAAAGAGAAGACATTTAGAGCAATGGATGGCATGTGAATGCATTGAATATGAGTCAAAAACAAATCATTGTGATTTGTGAATACTGCATTATTGCTGTTGGTGGGTCAAATTCAACTTCGCATCGCGTTCTGCCAATTTTCTGAGGCCAAAGGACTTTTTCCTACGCAAGATTCGCCGGAAAAACAAAATCCCACCCTCTGAAAAACTGCCAACTTCGCATCATTATATATATATATATATATATATATATATATATATATATATATATATATATATTAATAAAATAATTAGAATTATTTTCATTGTAAATGATAAAAATAATAAAATAAAAAATTTAATATTTAAAAATATATAATAATTTTAAAAAATTAAAAATAAAATAAGTGTCGATAAACAAATCAAGAGGCTAAAAATGGTCCCTTGATTCACGGAGTAGCTAACTCTAGTTATTTTGTTTAGCGAGCAAAGCCAAATCGATCTTTTCCATTTTGATAGTCACCCTTCTTATCAATTATGGTTAGAAATAATCATTGAGATTGATGATAGAGGTGACCAGATCTAATCGTCTCCGTAAAAAATAGAGGAGTTTAATTTAATCTTCTCTACGAAATAGCCTCTTTATGAATCAGAATATCATTTATAATCTCTTAGTTCTTTTGTAGATGACATTTTTTATCAATAATACTATTAATGACTATAGTTATTTTTTTATTTTTATTTTTAAAATTATTTTTATTAAAAAATAAAAATATTCTTTTAAAAGAAAATTTTTAATTATTAAATTTAATCATTTTTTTTAATTAACGGGCTTAAACTTTAAAAAATTATTTTTTTCAGCAACTTGGGGAGGGGGGACACATTTAGGCACGAATACTGTTGTCCTTTTTCTCGGTCAACTGTAAATTTTGGAAATCTTGTGTGCTCTAGTCGCCCATGTGGACGGGTTTTTCGGGTAGTCAGCTTCAGTTGGATATATTATTATATGTAGGGCCAAAGGACGTACTTGCAACCAAGTTTGCCGAAAAAACAAAATTATTTCTGTATAGAACAAAATTAATAAATAATAAAATAATGATAAAAATATTTTTTATTTTTATAAAAACTTTAAAAAAAATAAAATAAAATTTTTTAAAATAATAAAAATAATATTAAACTATTAAAATAATATAAAAAACTTTATACTTTTATAAATTTTAATTTTAAAATGATAAAATTATCTTTTAACTATTAATATTTTATTGTTGGTCATTAGTTTTAATAATCAATAGATGATATTTCAAGTTTTATAAATTTAGGGGGTGGGAATTTGTAAGACCAAACTATGGGTGGAAACAGATCCTTTTGCCTTCTTGAGCCTAAACTAGCTGCAAACAACTCTTTCAACTTCGTTTAGTGGGTATACAACTCTATGTAGAGTTAGTCAAAATTATATAAAATTGGAATCAAATTAGCAACCGAATTGAAAATCAAACTGAAAAATAGGATACCAAAAGACTAATTCGGTTAGCATGTTAGAAAATTACATAATCCTTCAATTTTTGGTTTTTAAAATTTGAGAACCGGTTCTCAAATTATATAAATAATAAAATATTATTTAATATTAATGATTAAAATAAATTAAATTTATCATAAAAACGTTTTTAAAACTTATAAAATTTAGAAATCGGTTAACCGAAAAATCGGTTTGGTTATCTTGTAAACTAGATTCAATTATCAATTAGTTTTTATTTGAAATTGGTTCGGTAATTCTTTTGAATAAAAAATTTAGTTTGGTTTGCAAAACTGGTTATTTGATTTGATTACTCAATTTAAACAGTTTTAACTGTGTCTTGATAATATGCATTTTGTTAGAAGACATATCCCTCAGAGCGAAACGATTGCAGAAATATCCATATTGCTTTGAAAGACTATTCGTGCTCTCAGCAGCGACAATAAGAATAATAATTTAATAAAAAAAAATCCACAGTCCTCCTCAAGCCACTATATGACCAAAAGCTATTGAATTCTAGTAGAGACCCATTTGACAGGGAAAAGTTAAAACCTTTCAAGAGTAGCAAACACCATGTCCAACTCCCTTGAGGCTACACTATAGACCAACACTTGTGGTCCGAAGGATTTACAAAGCTAGAAGTGCCTCAACCTCGAACTTTTGACAAGATAAAACAATTAAGGCTGTCTAACCTTGAGGCCACCAACGCACGGCCACCCGAATGTCTTTCAAACCTCTCAAGAAAAGGTGGCTAAGTGCACCCTAATATGAACCACTTCTCAATTAGCAAGACAAACTCTCCAACATTCTAGTCAAAATTTTTGAGGTCAGTTGTCACTCGTTAGTCTTTTAAGTCTACTTTTTTTAATACTTTTTATGCTTTGTTTTTATTTTTCAATTTATTCCAAACATATTTAGTAACTGGATAATTAGTTATAACTTTTATTTTATTAATGGAAACAACATTTAAAATGTCATAAATAGCTTTAGAGTTTTAGTTTAAGAGTTGAAATTTAGCAGTTATTCACTATTTAATAGACTCAGGTTTATTGACATGATGTATACAACTATTTACGATAAATATCCAAACTTTTTTATTAATAGATTTGAAAGAATGCTCTCATTCTTACATTCTAATGTGGATAGTTAATCTAATTTAATATATATAATTAAGTAATTGAGTCATATTTTCTAAATATATCAATTTTAAGAAAAAGAATAAGATACGAATAAAAGAAAAGTGAAACAACAACAAATAAAAAGAATAAAAAATCCGAAATTTGAACTCAAGATGATTTACTAAATATGAACAAATTTAAAATTTGTTATGATACTAATTGAAAGTTTCCATTTGCTTGAGTGATATGAGTTTAATTTAATTAGCTTGTATTAAACTTAGCATTGGAATTTTACTAGACTTCACGATCAATATGCAATCACAACATTGCAATAGTAAAATAAAGGGGACAAAGTCATTTTTACATGGTTAAACTACTCGAATACCCTGGATCTAGTTCAGTAAAAATCAAGTTCACCATCAGGCAAATTTCACTATCTATAACAAGTCAAACACAAGCTAGCAAACCCTATTGCTAGACTAAGTTCTTTCTTTCTCTCAAACAAAATCTCAATCACATACTGAAACAAACCTAACATTCACTTTTTCTGTGCATTCCATTCAGCGTAGTTAAAGATCTCTTTGAACTTTCAAAGTCAAAATCCTTTCAATTCTTTGGTATTGAAATCCCTTCAAACACCAGCCTCAAATTGTATCTCACAGTCTATTCACTAAAGTTAATTTGCAAGAGGACTGTAAGAAACAAAAGAGGACATGGAATACTAGAACAAGGTTGCAATGAAACAACAAGAACTTGATCAATCTAGAAAAACAAAGTTAAAAATATTATATATTCATATTACCTTCAATTGAAGAAAAATGTTGGTTTAAATATCTGATCCATGTGATGGCAGTGCACTTGGAAAAGCAAACAAGAATCAGAAAAAGACGAAAACATTGTCCAGGTGTAAAGTAGGAAGGGTTAGTATAAATTATGATCACAAGGTGCATCCTAAGTCCACACAAAGTTCATTGGTTATGAGAACAACATTTACAGCCAGTAAAAATTTTGATGGCAATACTTGTTTTGTTCTTGTTGCTGCATTCAGAAGGTTGGAGGCCGTCAAGGCAAGGATGAAAAAGTATTCAAGGAGTTAAGAACATGTTACCAATTCATATGACAGCTTAGCTTGGCCACAGAGACATGGTGCAGTATCGGTTTATATGCAGTTTCAGAGATTTCGGAGATTTATGTTGTACTTAAAGCCATACAAATGAAGAAATCGAAATAAAAGTAAAAGATTGTATTCTCTTAGTATCAGTTTAATGTAGGAATTTCAACCTCAATAGAACCATGAGATCACTAATGGGGGTGGCTAAAGATAAAGAACATTGTTCATAGCATATCAAGCAATTTTCGATTTAGTATCTTAAGAGAAGAGAGAAGATGAATACAATTAAAATTGCTGAACTAACAATAGTGTTCGCCCTCGCACCAGGAGTCTCTACAAACATCAAGGAAACTCTGTAGGTGTACTTGTTTAAACTGTTATTCAAACAAAAATTACTAGAAAATGGAACAATTAAGACCTGAACTGATCAATATAGGACAGCCCTTAAACCTTTCAAATGATATCAAATGGCATTCCAACAACCCAGCAAAGATTAAGGCCAAGCTCACACAAAAACAAGCAAATTTTCAAGCAAAAATAACTCCAAATTCAAGTACATTCAACTCTAAAATTAGTCACAACTTCAATAAACTTCCAGCATATCAGTAGTCCACCCATTAATCCTCATTCATCTTACACATTAAATGTAGGAAGATGATATTCAAGTTACAACATAAATGAAATACTTACTTAGTATAAGACTTTATAAGAAAATAATCCTCAAGTCCACCAACTTGAAGTTGATTCAAGCTTAAAGAATCTTTGATACAAGCTTAAAGAAAGATCCACCCACTTATTTCAAAGCTCACCCACTTGAATCTCTACCGCCAATTCTTTCTTGCAACAAGAAGTGGATAAAGGAAATAAAATGAAACAAGAACCAACAAGTTCTATGTCCCAAGGAAAAGTACAAAGCTTTGGTTTTTAATTTCAAAATTCAAGTCTAATTACAAAATGGGGAAAAGTTGTCTTTATATAGGCTTTACAAACTAGGGTTAAAGTAACCAAAGTTTACTTTATTTTACACTACATTACAAGTTAGAGAAAATAAAATAAAATGTCAAAGACATAACAAATAATTCACCTAATTTTTAATTACATTACAAAATAAATAAGAAATAAATATAAAAATGAAATAATCTTATATGCATGCATTTTCCTTGACTAATTTGTTTTGGGTCTAAATTTTCGAATCGAATATTTGAATTCTATCCAAAAGGTCATTGGCATTCGAATCGTTATTGAAATGCTTTAGAAATTCCAAAATATCAAAATTGGTGCATAGGAGAAGCTTGGATGTCAAAGGCATGCAATATTGGCTTGAAATTGCAAGAAACCCGCAAGCAAGGCAGAAAATGGATGTCCCGGCACCATGCTACGGCATGGCACGCATGGCCTGGGTGCTAGGGAGCGCGCTCAGGTGTTGGGCGTTGAGGCGCGCGCGTTGGATGCATGCGGGTGCGCAAGCATGCGCTTGCTTGCGCAACAAGCAAGCGGGCAACGCTGGCTTCTTGCGTGCAGTGCTGGCTTCCTTGCCCCTACGGGCGTGCGCACCACGGCCTTTTCTTTCTTTGTGCATTTCTGGCCCAATTCACCTCCGATTTGACTCCCGTCTTTTTTATTGGTTTCGTATAGAGTCGCTTGATAAATAATGATGCCTTCAATTGCTAAAAATAATGCTTGTGATTTTGGAAATTCTTTCGAATGTGTAACTCAAACCTACACTTTATTGTTTCATTTGATAAAATATTTTCAAAATTGACGTGCTTGATTTGAGTCCTCTATTTCAAAAGCATGATTGGTCTTCCTTAATTATCTTGAACTAGATAAGGGTTACTTGGATATTGATCATGAACATTGAAATATTGAAGTGTACAGGTATCAAATATCTTACAATAAAATGAAAACCAAGTGTCCTGGAAATATCACAGTGGTCTTATTGTTTATTATGCAGTTGTGCTAGAGAATAGATACACAACAAATCCTTGACATATCCACAGGAAACTTTGAAAGAGGCTTAATGTTACACTGGTGCCTCATTGGATGATCTATCAACTATATCAAAAGTTGAATAATCAAACCCGAAAAAAGATAAGGTACCAGCACTTTGTTCTTGGCTGTCTCACTTCTTGAGTTCAATCATAGAATCAACTGAATATTCCTTAATCTCAGTGCCATCTTTTTCCTCAACAAAAGAGTTATTTCCACTTTTACTAGCTGCTACTTGTGCAAAATGGTTAAGTAGGCTGGTGAAGGTCTCCAACCGAGTGCCATTTAGGTCTTGGAACACTGATTGAATGAATTCTAAATCTTTTAGGTATACGGGGCAAAACCCACACTTCTTGAACTCAAGACCTGAACCTTCGAGTCTGAAGTAAGCCTCAACATGACTCCATTTCCTCTTTTGCAAGTATTCATCGAATGGTATAAAGAAAAGCCACAGATGATTTGATAGAGCCAATCTATCTCCATTCAAGAGAGACTCTTTTCCCAAAATTAAGCACTTTCTCTCGGCAGAAAACAAATAAAATTTACACTTGTAATCACATCCTGAAGGACTTGAAATATACTGCAAAACTGGTGGAAGCCATTCGACATCTTTTCTTTGTTCCTGTCCTGGATGCTCTTGAACTTCTAAAAAAGCACAGATAGCCAATCCTAAGAATGTATAGTCATTGTACCAATTTGAAGGCAGCTGAATGGTTAATGAAGTGCTCGTAGTCTGGACTTTGAACCAATCTGGAATTCCATTAGCAGGTAGAAAAACAACTAATCTCGGCATGACCGAAGGAATATTAGACATTTCCTGTATCATTAAAATCATGGTGTTAAAAAGGTGAGAATGAGATTGATAGAAAGAAAGAGGGTTAAAGGATACCTGACATAGCTTACTCAACATTGCACGAATTTGACCGGGTATAATTTCAGTGTGTGGATTGTTTCTTTCTTGGTTCTCAAAGAAATCGACCAACACTGATGCGACACCAAAAATCCGGAGACTTGCTATCAAGAAAAGATGATGTTTTAGCAACGAAACTGCCACATTGACACCACCTTGATTCTCGAGCAATCTGGAACAATTTTGAAGGGAGAATTCCCGAAAGTTTGATGTACTTAGTCTCAAGGGACCACTCAAGTTTTCCAATGATGGGCAGTTATATGTGCTTAGATTTTCTATGCTTGATGGAAGTTCTGTCAGAGCTTGAAGATTCTGGCAATCTGCCAATATCAGAGTTTGAAGCTTATGAAGTTGATTAATGCTTGTAGGTAAGCTAATAAAATTATTCCCACTTAGATCTAATTTCTTCAATGCACATAACTCTCCAAGACCACCTGGAATGCTATCTTCAGAGAAATTGCAGTAACTTAAATCAAGTTCGGTCAGCGACAATAAACCTACCAGGGAAGGAAATGAAAAACTTGTGGAACTAGGACCTGTTGCTGGCAACAGGCACCTGAACCAGTTCCAATGTGAGTGTATTTGTCCTTTGCATCCCTTAAATGACAGCCTTTTAAGGCTCTTTAAATTTACAATGGATGAAGGTGCCTCTGTCATAGAAGTTTTACCAGCATCAAGCTCTTCCAAACACTGAAAATCGCCAAAGTTCTCCGGCAATTTCTCAATTTTTGAGCAGCCCAGGAGCAAAAGAACTTTAAGAGATCTCCATCCAGAGATTACTTTTGGAAGACTCAGTAGGTTTCTGCAGTCCTTCAGATTTAATACACGAAGCCTTTTGAGGTCACCGATAGAAGGATGAAGCTCATATAAATTTGTACAACCTTCAAGAATAAGCCTCTCAAGATTTGGAGCTCCTCTGAAATCTGGAGTCTGGTCAGCTTTTTTGAGTGACTTAGTTTGAGGATTTTCAATTTATCTAGATACTGTCAGAGAAATAAAAAAACAGAAAGAATCAGAACATCATCCTATAAACTCAAAACATATTTCAGTAAAATATAGTTACTGAAGAACATAATCATACCACTATATCCGTCCAAATTAGTTCAATGCCACCATGTGACAAATCAAGTTCAACAAGTTTCTCAGCATTGAAACTTGATATCAATGACTTCAGAGGGTATCCATGCCATTTCAGAATCCTTAATTCATTGGGAAGAAATTCAAGCCCTTTCGGAAGAAGAACATCACTGATTTTAAGCAGCCTCAGATTATTCATGCCTACAAATGCATCATTGTCCAGAGATATCTCTTTTGATTCAGATGAATCTCGGTATATGACCTCAACTGCTTCCGTTCCCTATAAATTCGTCAAAAACAAGGATAAGTAAAACAGAAGTTAAATTCTTGAAATGATACAAGCATAACATATTACCAATATAATTTTATGGTCACTTACCTTTTTCCTTTCAAGTACATGACGGATATCATTGTAAAGCCATAACCTACTGCGTTTGCCAGGATCTTTGGGAGATTCTTGATGAACAATTGCCTGAGCCATTTCTTTTAGCAAACTGTGGACATATAATCTATCATTTGCATTGTCAATTGATATGAGAGAATTGTCAGCAAGAACTCGAAGTCCAATTTCTGGGTAAAAATCACATGCCTCTAGTATTTCAGTCACTCGGGTTACTCTCCTCAAATGAAAGAAACACGCGATATCTAGAAAAATGTTCTTCTCTGTTTCCTCCAGACCATCATAACTTATTTTGAGTACATCAAAAATTTTCTGGCTAGGAATTTCTGTAAGCTTTCTGAGTGCGCTTCTCCACTCATTTACACTTCTACCACAGAGATAAGAGCCCAAAACTACAAGAGCTAATGGAAGACCGTTAGCATAGCTTACAATGCTCCTAGACAGCTCTGTGTATTCTTCAGAAGGATGGTTTTGCTCAAAAGCTTTCAACATAAAAAGTTGAAGAGCTTCCTTAGAATCTAAACTCTTGGCCCTGTATATTATATCCACACGATGAGCGATCAGCAGATGCTCATCTCTAGTGGTTATAATGATTCTACTTCCAAGACCAAACCATTCACGATCACCTGCTAATGTTTTTAACTGTTCTAATTCATTTACATCGTCAAGAATGACAAGAACTCTTTTATTTTGAAGCCTATAACACATTTCTCGTTGAATGTCCAATAGATTCATATTTTTTTCCCTTAGAGTTTGAGAAAGAAGTTGCTCTTGTAAAGCAGCCGAGCCCAATTTTTCAGAAATCTCTCTGATATTTGCAACAAAGCTGCTACCTTCAAATTTATAGGAAAAGCTGTCATAAATGACCTTAGCAATAGTTGTTTTACCAATGCCACCCATCCCACAAATCCCTATAATGCGAACATCATTCAACCCCAAACCCAAACAACAATCCATTTCTTGCAAGCACGAATCTATTCCAACCAAGCCCTTAGCAACATATGAGAATGAGTGCCTCAACTTAATCCATATTTCTTCAACTATCTCTTGGATAAATGATGCCTCATGCCTGCAAAGAATATAGAAACATGACCGCGTTTCTACTTTATTTTCCATATCCTTTAATAATTTTGAATCAATACGGTTAATGCTGGCATAAGAAGTTAGAACGCATTAAATATGTATATTCTCCAGTGATAAACATGCACATACACAAGTCAGCTTATATAAGCAATACTCAAATGTGTTGTGATATATCATTCACAACAGTGTGCTAAGTTCCAAAATCTTGAATCTATGACTTGACAGTGACGATGTCTTGCAATTTTAGAGGAGAATGTCTTAAAAATACTGGATCAACCCATAAATACAGATTGTTCATTCATAGCCAACAAATTCAAATCAAGATTTGTACTAAACATGATGAAATGCCTTGGATTCACAAATAAAGGTTGAAGAAAGATTGAAAACTTGTTAGCTTAAGGGGGAAATCAATGGAAATTGTTAATGGGGTATTCACATCGTTCTGTACCAACATGAATATTGAAATCTAATATACAAAATCTGTAGTTTCTAAATTAACCAAATCACCTATATAAATTTCTTAATGAAATTAACAATATTCGTATAGAGCAAGAAGAAAAAAAATACCTATCCTGCAAATGCCAACCAGATAAATTAGCCACATCAGTCAAAGCATCTCTCCACTTTTGCAACTTCTCATCTCCAAAATCAGCTTCTTCATATTTATGAAGGGCCTCCCCTATGCTTCCCGTCTGTTTACGAACATCACTTGGATCCACATCATAGAAAACGGGGACAACAGTTTGGCCCTTCTCTTTCATGCACTTAACAATCTTCGCAAGTTCGTCCAAACACCAGGACGACGTCGCATAGTTTCTCGAAAAAACAATAACAGAAAATCTTGATTCTTCAATGGCTTTAACGAGCTCTGGTGCAATGGGCTTGCTCCTTTCAAGCTTGTCATCATCTCTAAAAACGATCATACCCTTTTGGCCCAAAGCTCTGCATAAATGATCAGTGAAGTTTTTGCGAGTGTCTTCTCCTCTAAAACTAACAAAAACATCGTATTTCCACCAAGGACGTGAAGAAGAAGACGACGACGAAGACGAAGAAGCGCCTCCGTTGTAGTTCAAAGCCATTTTTGAAACTTGAAACTCTACTAAACTTCGTTTAGCTTGTTCCAGGTCTTGTGTTTAGTTTCAGAGTTTGGCATTGATTTGAATTATGAATATGAAGGCAATTTCGAGGATAGAATAAACGCGGAAAGAGAAGACATTTTAGAGCTATGGATGGAATGTGAATGCATTGAATATGGTTGGATGGCTAGTACGCAATCAAAAACAACTCATTGTGATTTGTGAATTCTGCATTATTGCTGTGCGCGGGTTAAATTCAACTTAGCATAACTTTCTGCCAATTTTCTGAGAGACACACTATGGGCACGAATACTGCATTCCCTTTTGCTGGGTCAACGTCAACTCTAAATTTTGGAAATCTCGTGTGCTCAAGCCGTTCATGTGGGCGGGTTTTTCGGGTAGTCAGCTTCAGTTGGATATATTATATATGTATATCAGCTGGCGTTTGAGGAAAATTATAAGTTCTATAATCTTTTATTCAAATATAATCATCAACTCATGAATTTATGGAATCATTCAACGTCAAACTGAAATTTGCCTCAAACACAATCTTTTGTATAACTGACCATAGTTTCTTCCCATACAATCATTTTATTTCAAGGTCAATTGATATAATTTATAAATAATTAACTAAATAAATTAATTTAAAAGAATTGATTCTGAGAGTGTTAAATGGGAATGTAATCAAAACATGTTGTTCTGATTTCATATTAATATGGATTTAGGCATGCAGTTGTAACAATGAACAAGAGCATAAAAAATTAACAGGAATCAAATGAAAAAAACAACACAGGATTTATAGTGGTTCAGTAATCATTTTGATTACCTACATCCATTTTGGGGAGCAGCAAACATGTCTTCATTTTGATCACACTGACGCACCTGCTACCCACACAGCCGAACAAGAATGGTCCATCAAATTTCAGAGACATATGTATCTGCTTAAAAGTAGTTACTGCTCGCCACGCACGTTTCCACTTATCTATGCTCCTCCATCGTTTCTTTCTTTTTTATCTTTTTTTCTGTTCATTCTCTGCAAATCCTGCTCTTTAGTCAAAATCACATTGGCATTCACTTACTGAACAACATTATCAATCCAACTATAAAGCAATCGGATACTGGATACCAAGAGGTGAGCAAGACATAAAAACATTAGAAAATATGGTTTACTTCATCAAGTTACTCTTATGAATTTGCTAACAAAATACTGAAGCCCTGGATACCCAGAACCAGAAATCATTATAATTGTTAATGTTAGCGAACCAAACCTTGAAGATAATGTTAAAGTGGGTGTTCTAAGGCCAATCGTCAAGGGTTAACTTTTAATTTCATTTGAATGTTGTGTCGTATTTTAATAATAAGTAGGCATTTCTTTATCTATTTTTACATGTGTATGGATGTATATATACATGATAAATAAATAAACTTAGATTGGTATAACCGTGACAAAAACACAATTACAAAACCTGGATTTTTGCCAAGGAGAGCCTCCACGGCTCTGTCATCATTTACCAATAAACACCTACTCTCAATTTTATGAAGTCTGCTTATAATAGACGTAAATCTCACTTTTTTCCAGAACCTGTGTTTAGTTTTGAACGTACAACAAAAAATATTTGAATTATTTAGTGAAATGGCTCCCAAATCAGCCAAAAGCAACACTTCCATAACTGATATTTATAAATGACAAATAAAATATTTAAACGAAGGATTCTGATATACCTTTTTAAATTTTTTTTCCATCATCTGTTGCTTAAATTTTTTTTTCTGGTTATAATCATTCAAATATAACAAGAGTTTGACCAAAAAAACTTAAAAATCATTATAACTGTTAATTAAAAAAAAAAAAAAAGTTACATAAATGATCAGCACATAGATTTTGCACCTTGAAAAGTATAAGAGTTTTGATTTCCCAAAACATAATCCCATAAAAAATTATTCTTTTTTCTCTAAATATAAGTTACTGGATGAAAAATAAAGAGCATTAAACAATCAAAATATTAACAGGAATTGCACATGCGTAGCAAATGAATCAGAAAGGTAAGAGATTAATTTCGAAAAGGCTTACCATCAAATCGGATACTGATGTTTGATAAAATTTAAAGTAGCAATAGAATAAAAAGGTGAAACAATAAACAAATAAAAAAATTTAAATCCAAAACAGGAAAATACATCATGATACTGACAAATTAAATGATAAGTATGTCTAACAACATATACAAATAGAGAAGTTCTATTAGGCAAGTTTACAATACACAAATAAAAAATATAGAAGGAATAGTCAAACTACATGCCAAATAGGTAAACATGATAGATGACAATAATGAAAGTAATACACTAAACTAATGAGAAAATCCCAATAATTCGTTTAAAAGCTCTATAATCCTAATCAATGAAACATGAGAGAATGTAAACACACAAACTTCAAGATTAAAAAGAATTATTTAGTGATAAGGAAGACATTTTGATCATGCAACTCATCTGATAAACATGTATAAGGAGATGAAATTTACAATAAAATTCACAATGTCAACCCTTAAAGGGATTATGTAACCCCTGTGAGAGAATCAATGTATAATTTGATCATCAAAATGTTATGATCACATATGGTAGTCAATCTAGAACATCCATAGTCTCGTATTATCCTAACCAAGAACACAAATATTATGGTAAAGCTATTATCATGTATGACTCTGCCAAAAGATAACAACAGATTTCATGCATCATGATTGTTGTGTCAACTTTTGTGTAAACAAATAGGTGCATGTTGACTACATGTTTACCAAACTAATAGGTCAAGGACTCCACATAAATCATAAGACCAATGTATGAATAATAAAAAAAAAAAAGTGTTATGTTTTTTCATGTGTATTTTGATTCACCGTATTTATTCATTCATTAGATATATTTATATATTTGAATCATCCAAATGATATAGATCATTAGAAGATCGAATCATCGAAGTATTCTCTATGCATGTGATAATAATTGGATAATAGTAGCACACAGTAGGCATGTTAAATGTTTTCATAGACTATCACGAAATGATATTAGTGTGAGTGACTATAGAAGTATATTGTTAGGGCAATAGTGTGGATTAACGGTTAATGAATTATTTTTCGAACATGATCGATTATGAAAAATCACATTAACATTTAAAATGTTGTCAACAATTCATTAAACAATTGTATTAGTATACCGTTGATCTTTAGACTTGAAATGTCATGGTTGAATTTGATATGGATATATATATATATATATATATTATGTATAAATATGAAGCTACTCATACCGCATACAATAAGTCTTAAACATACCTTGTTCATATACGAAAACAAGTGATAGTTAAAAAGAAATAATCTATTGGCTTAAGTCACAAGAAACTTTTTACCAAGGAAAACCCTCTCAAAATTTTGCTCTCTCGTTTGCAAGGGTGTGGATTTCTTTTAGAGATCTTGTGGTTTCAAGACTCAACTTCATCCATACTAGAAGAATCAAACAAAAATTAGCAAAGAAGTATGTGATTTTTACACTAACTCTTTCATTTTATATCTATGTTTATCATACAACCATAACAAGCATGTGTTTTTCTATCATATTTTCATCACAAACCTTCAAAACAAAATTTTAGAGATATGAATGTAGCTTTGAAACTACTAAAGATATATTGATGTTTAATTCAAATTGAATAGTGAGCTCATGAGGTCATCGGTCAAACAACATCAAGCTCGACTTCAACGACTTTTGCACCCCTAGGTGGAACCGTCCAATTATGTTGAATGAGTTAATAAGAGTTAATAAAAAAAAAAAAGATATCCGATATTGGATATGACTTTCTTTGATGATGTGATGATGAATGACAAAAAAAAAATGTTCAAGAATTCCAACCTCTTGAGGTTACCATTGGTGTTCCATTTGTTTATGATGTACCCAATACTCAGATGGCTACAAACCTTTACTCATACTACCCCTCTGACTACTTCTGGAAATCTGAACGCTGCTCCTGGAAATATGAATGCTGACCTTGAAGATTCTACTGGTAATCCAGAATGTAAGCTCTTAGGAGGATTTTATGATTATCTTAATAATAATAAGAAAAAAAAGTTAGCTTAAGCTGAAAATCACTATGTGGGATTTAGCTAACAAATACGCTACAGATAAGTTATTTCAAATTTTCAATATTTGCCTTTGGGAATAACATTAGAATAATGTTTGGCAACAACCACCCCCTCTAAGGGATGGTTGCCTGGCAGCGCCCATAACATTATCACAATATCAGTATCGACAAAGACTCTGACTTGGTCATTCTCAATATATTACTAGTAACTACTACCGAATATTTACAGCATTGCAAGTGGCTGGTCACAAGATATCTTTTTTTGTCACATTTCTTCAAGGATGTTACAAATAGAGCTCTGTAATATGTAATTATGGGCTTGAGAGCTTCATGTTAATAAAATATACTTCCATCCCCGAATTTCTCTGCATTTAAATTTAATAAAATCCAGAAACGAAGCTTCATTCAGCCAAATAATAAAATATTCAAAAAGCTAAACCCATAGGCAAACAATAATAATTCACTGGCAATGACCAAAAAGGAATACAATTCAAAGGTCTGAACTCTTAAAGAACTAAAACTAAACGAATCTAAATCCATCCAATCCAGAATGGAACTGCAGCTATGCCCATGGCCAAAGCTCTTAGACCAACAAAACCCTTGTGCAAAATGACAGGAGCTGCAGATTCTGATGATGCATTAGCCGCAACTGCAGCTGATTTTGATGGTGGTGGTGAAGGTAAAGGGTGGACCAAAACAGAAACTTTCATGCCATTAAAGCACTGACCATTGCCACAAATGAAGTAATATCTCTGGGATTTGTTGAGAGTTATGAAATCTTTACCGCTGCTCCAATTGCCCAATGCCCCTTCTGTTGTGCAGTTATCGTACCCACTTTGGTTCACCATAAACACATTGTATTGAGTCTTCTGGTACCTAAATGCTGTTGAAACAAAAAGAAAGAAAACTCATTATATTACAAGAACATTGAACCACTTGCTCCAAGATATTGTAATTTAACTTGGATTCTTTTCATTTTCCTTATTTTATCTGATTGAATTGAGGGAATATTCGCCTTTACAATTTTGATTCTTTTCTTGTGATCTACTGTTGTCAAGCTCATCCCCAATCACAAACATAAGCAATATACATTTAAGTTCGAACTAATTGGCCATTTCACTGCATAAAAATCAAATCTTTTAATCAATTTTAATCTCAGAGAGAAAAGAAAAGGCAAATGGGATTGGGATGCTTATATCAAAAACAAAGAAATTAAGAAAAGTCCAACACAAACACGTATAAATATTATCCATCCATTTCTTTTTCTCCGGTAAAATAATAAAAAAAACAAACAAACAGAGACAAAACAAGAACATGGAACAGATCCAATGAAACGAAACCCGAGAGAGAGAGAAAGAGTACAAATGAGGTCGTTGACATAGAAAGTCTGGTTATTAGCCCAGTTTGTGTAGTTGATGCCGGCGTTCCAACCTTTGTTGGCGCCAACAATGTGATCAGTGGCGGAGGTGTGAGTGAAACAGAAGAAGAAGAAGAGGATGATGAAGATGAAGGAGGCGAAGTGGATGAGACGAAGTGAGGTGGACATGTTGGCGGTTTACTGGGTGATTTAGCTCACTTTCTTGGATACTGAAAGAACCAAGGGTTGAGAGACTAAGAGCTGGGCCAAACCTCCACTAAAATAATTGACTCCACAGAATTAACTTTTCTTGTCCGCTAATTAGTACTTTTATAAAGATGAAGGAGGTGAAGTGGATGGGACGAAGTGAGGTGGACATGTTGTTGGTTTCCTGGGTGATTTAGCTCACTTTCTTGGATACTGAAAGAATCAAGGATTGAGACTGAGAGCTGGGCCAAAGCTCCACTAAAATAATTGACTCCACAGAATTAGCAGGTTTTCTTGTCTGCTAATTAGTAATTTTATAAAGGAATTTCTTATCTCCCACAAGTTTTGGAAATATACATTGCACCCCAAACTATTAATGAGTTTTTTGCTAGTTTAATGCATCATCATTTTAATTTATTTTTATAAAATGATAAATTATTGTCAAAATTTTTTGAATACAATCTTAAAGTCAAGTAAAATCATAAGTAAAAAGTAGAAGCTGTTGAAATTATGCTTTATTATTGACGAGATACATGTGCTCATTCATAGAAGATGTAATTTTACTGTTGGATCAATTAAATATATAATTATAGAGTAAGTGGTTTTATAAGGGGGAACAAAATAATATCCAAAACCGGTCCTACAAAGGACTACAATCAACACAAAGCAATAATTTATGGGACCAACTCACTTGAATTTGAATTTAGATTTTAGATTAGGACAAGGCATGCATAAGTTTTATCTCTTTGTTATAATATATTAATAATTAATTGCAAGAGGGGTTTATTTAAAAAGATTACTTTTTAGGGTGTGGAGATGGGCATATTCCGGTTTAAATCATAATCGAATTGTGTGAAAATTGATTTAGGGTTGGTTCGTTATTTTATTGGATTCTAATTCTAGATAATGGTGTCAGTGTGATGTATGCAAGGGTATTATAATTCTCCTAAATTGCATCTTGAGTTTGTAGCATGATTCTTAATAATGGGTGTTGGATGTTTTTTTATTCCGGTACATACCCTGCCAATGTTCAGTTTAGAAGATAGAAAATTCCATGGACACTTCAAGAGCAAGATATGCTTAAACCATGTGTCTTTTACTTGTATATGAATGTGTTGTTTGAAAATCAATGGATATATTGATTTTCTTTCTTCTGCACCTCCCCTTGTACATAAGATCATATTTGATTTGGTTTAAAATTTTTTTAAACTTTTCTTTTGTTTGGTTTGAAAAATATTTTACACGGCACCAAACCAAATCATACAACCCGTATTAGAATATATTTGGTTTAAAAAATATTTTATTACTAAAGTTAAAAGATTATTACAAAAATAGATTAATTTTAATTAATGGACATAAAAGAATAATATGTTGAAATAGGTAATCAAATTATTCTATATATTATCCATCATATTAGTTTGATAATAAAATATTATAATAATCTTTGATCACTTAATGTATTAAAGAATACATTACATCTAATCAAATGCACCCTTAAAATTAAATATTTTACTAATCTTATGTTCGTAGCGTCAATCCTATTCATCCACAAGAGTTGATATTTGTAGGGTTTGTTTTTATATATTGGGCAAGAGTTTTTTGATGTTTTCATTAAAGGTTTTGGTAATTTAGGGTGCATCAAATATATTTTTTGAAAATGGTTAAAGGGTTTCTGAGACTTAACTATTCTTAATACGGCAAACGACATTAAACTTTTATTAATACTTGTAACATCGTATCACTAATATATTAGCTATAAAAGTTACCCACAGAAAAATATATATATATATATATATATTAATTTATAAAAACGTATAGAATACAATTTGAGAGATCCTCTGGAATAAATCATAATAGAAATTGGTCTTCTTGTTGCCCATTCTATCAATCTCGAACAAAGTTGCAATCATATTATAAAAATAGTGGACATTTATAATGGACAAATCCAAAAGAGTCTCAAAAGATACGCCTCATTGGACATTATTAAGAGCAAAAATTGAAAATTAACATATTTTACCTTTTCTTTTTAATCAACGAATGCAACTTTTCAATTGTTAACAAATTTCTACAACAAAAATGCAACTCTATCTTTCACCTCTATATTCAGTTCATCTTAACATATGTCCATCTTCACTCATTTTCATATATTTCAGATCTTCAAGTTCTTTATGATATCTCTACATTTTTACTTTGTTTTTTATTTAAGGTAATATTCATCAAATACTAATTTTTTATGCATAAGATGGAGTATTATTATGTTGGTTATTGTTAATTAAGTCGAGTAGGTTAATTAAAATCACTAGATTTATAGTTTGAACAATGTTTATGCTATAGTTGCCATCTTTTCTTTCTAAATCTCAAGGTTTATATAAACTAGCGTGTTTTTTTTTTTTTTTTTTTTTTTGTCTGAAACTTAGAAGTTTTTGGCTAAAACCTAGTATTCAGCCAATTTTAGCCAAAAAGCACAGGGTCTTTGTAACTTTGCATTTTCTAGCAAACGCCCCTATATTCGACCGAAAACCTAAATCTTGTGAAGGTTGATTGGCACAATCTTCTAGGCCAAAATTAAGATACTTTTTTGTATTTTAGAAATGTAAGACCCTAACTCCAATTCTTGTGAAGTATGCAGGGCGTTAGGACTGTTAAAATAATGGTTCATGAAAGTACCAACCATCCATAATTAGAGTACTCCATATACTTATTATTTAAACTATGAAAAGCTACTTAAGTTGTTACATGAAGAATTACTTTTCAATGATAGTTGATATATGTTGAAGTTGATCGTGAAGTATGATTATCCATGATATATACATGTGTATGTGTGTGTACTATTAGGATTAGCGCATTAAAATCAATGCTCCTGACGATATCAATTCATTAATTACATCATATAAAAAATATATTCTAACAACACTCTTTAACCAAAAGTGTAAAAATACCAAAATAAATGTTTTTAAAATGATAAAACTGAATCAGAAAATAAGATATGTACTCATTAACATAATCATTCTAGAAATGGTTGATAGACCCAATGTTAACTTGATTTAAAGCATAGGTATTAAAAATAAAACTATCATAGTGTTGAATGAATCCACTCAAAGGTGGTGATTGCATACTAATTACTAGGCATGTTCCCTGGACATTACCCACAAAAGGATTTCATATAAATAGTTGTTTCAATATCTATGAAATTTATCTTTTTTTATAGACGAAGGTACATATGACCCTTAGACTTAAAAATTATTAGATTGTCTCGTACAAATATTAGTATAATTTGATGTCATCTAATATGTCATTATAACAAAGGTTACTACAAAGGTAGGGATTAATTATATTGAGATTTGTACATAAACCAAAAATGATTCGATATAAAATTCATTGCTTTCGACAACAATGATTTTATCTTTAATGGGCATATAATGATGTATGTCAATGACTACTAAACCTATTATCACGGTACAATTGAGTCATTATCAAATCCAATGTTATTTGCTTATTAAGTTAATTATTAGTTTATCTAATAATGAGGAGTTCCTAAGGTAGGCATTATTTTTATGTCTTCGTCTCAAGAGATAAAAAATAACAAAAGGATTCGTAATATACAAGTAACTGATTATTGATAAATTGCAAGTATAAACATTGATAATCTAACAAACAAGTGGTCATGATATATTGCTACAAACCACTTTTAGTCTATGTACAAAAGATGTCGAGCTAGGTGTATTGACATGACACAAGACTATACACTATCAAGTCATTGGAAAGCTTTTAGGTCACACACATAGAAAAGTTTAGAAATCTCAGAAACAATTAAATTTATCGAAATGAATTAAATATTTATTTTAAATAGTTAATTTTATGTCTGGAATAGTGTTTGAACTTAACATGATTTAAAATCTAAATTAAGTTGAATCTTGAGGGAACAGTATAAGAAAAAGCATTAGGAATTTTTCAAATCCATTAGAATGAGATTAAAAATGAAATAGAAATTTGAGCTTAGTTACATTTATGTGTTAGTCTAAATTGATGTTTGCCCAAGTTATTTATTGAATTTTATTTATTCATAGTTAAACAAAGTTAAAAAGAAGTTGTTTGGCCCCCAGACAGCTATTTGTATGACACACATACGCGTATGTCCACCTAAGTGAAAAATATCTCACAATTCTTATCAAATTGTGTTAGTGCACAAACTTTAATTTGTCAAACATGAGATACAGAATCGTATGTGTACCCATTTACATTTGTGTTTGTCTCATATTAAGGACACACAGTTGGATGTTTTTCACACACGACCATGTGTCTGACCTTATATAAAGAAATGAGTTTTCTTATTTCATATACACACGCCATTTTCATTATTAAAGTTTTTCACCTATTTTGGGTTGTTGTCCATGCTTTTTTATCTCTTCCCTACCCAAAGTCGTGTACCTTCTTTCCAACAAAGTTTTTTATGCACAATAGTCTCTCAAATGCTTCGAGTGGATCACCATCAATACCACCTTACTCTTGGGTGAATAACATGTTTCTAGAGTTATTTTATGTCACACAAAGACTGAAGGAACCATCACACATAAGATTCATAGTTTGAACTTTGTATGATTTATATTTATGCAATTTCATATTATCAAGATAACTTGGGATGAGATCAATTCATGTATGCATGTTTTATGTTATTTTGCATATTGATTGAATTTGTGCATTGTATTGGCATGAAAAAAAATTGTTATCAATTCCTTCTCGCTCATGTTTGTACACGCATCCCCTTGATCCTTGACATGTACTAGCAAGCATACCAAATCATATCAAGTAATATAATGGACAAAAGTCTAAATATCAATATGGACTAATATGCATTTACCTATCATAAGTTAAACATATCAAAAATAGGTATTTAAATGAACCAACTAATAAATCAAATTAAACTAACTAAATCAAATGAGTCTACAATATTTCAAATGTAAATGATGGGTTTGAACCATTAAAACACATGTATTAACCTAACTATGTAATGCAAATCATTTTTTTTTTCTTGGTAAGTAAATTTTATAAATTAAAAAAAACAAAAACAATCTAAACACAACTAACCAAAGTTAGTCTACAAGTACCTACAAGCATTCCATCAAAACAAAACAAGAAACTTTTCTTGCAGGACTATCTAAACACTTGCATAGAAAGGACGCACGAAAAGACAAAAGAAACCTATATTACAATCTAGTTGGAGCGCCAAAAAAAAACTATTCAAAAGTCTAACTTTGGTTAGTTGAACAGGTAATTTTGAATAAGTAACAACAAAATTTTGTAACCTATTTGTTATCCTATCTCTAAGGTATAATAATTATATTCCTATTTAACAACTTTTTGTATCTCTTTGAAATTGTATTAAATATAATGTCTTAAGATTTGTAAAATTCTTAACTTACCATGAGATTTGCTTGCTAAAAGTCGCACAAAAAAAAAAAAAAAAATCAAATTCTACCCTTAGTTGATTTTACTTTACGGTGTTTGATAAAAAAAAATGACACTAAATCTAGTTTATTACATCTCAATCTCAAAGCTAGACATCAAATTATGTAAGTGATGGTCAAACACCTACAGACCATATTTGGCCAACTTTTTTAAGACAAACTTGATAAAAGCAAGATGTTAACACAAGATTGGTCCAACTATTTTTTTGTTGTATGTAAAGTTGCCCCAAACCTTCCTAAACATCTTATTAGGCCAAAATAAGTTTCGTCTATAGATACAGACTCACCCTAATATATCTTTTAAAAAATTGATCAAGTCCTCACAAAACAAAGGATTTGGCCTACAATTTTAGGATACAATTGCAAGAATTCTTCTTGAACACCATATTCAATCAACTTTTTAAAGATATATTTGGCATATAGGGTATTCAAAAAGGATTCCTTTAGTTGTATCTTAAAAAAATTGGTCAATTGTTTTTTTTTTTTTCATTATTCAACCTACTTTTTTAACATATGGTAGGACAATCCTTGTCTTTTAGCCAACCTTCATTAAAAAAATAATAATAATAATAAATAAATAAACATATATCTTCTTACTCTAACCCAAACATAACAAGAAAAAACCTCAGATTTTCTAGCCAAAACTTATGTTTTTTTGGACAAAACCTATGTTTTTTTGGACAAAACCATGCAATTTAGCTAAAAAAGTACATTTCCACTTAAAAAACTATTTTGGGTTTTACACTCATATTTCAACAACACAATCAACATGGATTCATCAAATAACACAATGTGAAGCAATGTTGGTCGACTCCTAGATCAAACACAACAGTAAAAACACCCAAGGTTTCAAAGGGTGGGAGAAGAATCATGCTATGATCATGTGGATAGAAAGAAAGCAAAAAGGTCACTCACCACTCTTTTCAAACAAAACGGAAGAGATTCACCATGAAAAGACAATAATCACGAGATTTAAAAATGGAGAGCTTGTTATCAAGTATGGAGTCCACCAACTAAGTTCTTTTTAAAGATAGTGCAAGAGTGGTTGTTTTTCAAATTCAAGGGATTTTTTTCAAACATTTGTTAATAATGGAAAAGTGTCCTTTGCTTGAGCTTGAACTTGAGAAGAGTCAATTTCATTGAGCTTGCAAGCTCCAGATCAACTTAAATAAAATATCATAAACCTTTAAAAGTTTTAAATGTTATACTTATTACCCTAAAACTTTTTTTTTTTTTTAATATAAGAAGATAATTAATAAATATATAAGTTGTGAGATGTAAAATATAATTAGAAAATTAAAATGCTAAAATGTAATTTTTTAACCACACTTGAGTTAGTTAAACTAGTCTCCACCTCAAACTGAGATTTCACTAGCTTGGTGAATTCAGGTCAAACACTACTCAATTTAACTCGACCTAATTACACCCCTACAGAAGATCACTACCCCTACTACCACAATCTACTACATCTGCCAAAGTTGCCACGACCCACACCACACTAACAGTGTGCCTCCCAATTCAACCACCCCCGATTCATGGACTAAACATAATGCAGAAAAGTATATATAATAATAAGAAGAGGAAGAAGATAGGTATTTTAGAATATCTAAATAAGAATGTAATTTAAGTCTCTATCTATCATTTACCTTGAGAGCGGGGTATTCTTATTTATTCCTTTCCTTTCCTTAGTGCCAAAGATGTTATAACAGATTTCCCGTATCACCAATTCTTAAACTACAAATGAAGCTTGAATGTCATTTTAAGCTGAGTTTGTTGCAAGCTTATTATGCATGTTAATGTAGATCATGGCAACTAATAGAGTGGCTGACCTTCATATGAATAATCCAAATCTACTTACAGTAACAGCATTAGTTGCATTCTTTGGAAGCACCCTACATTGCAGATGGAAGCACTTGATGAGGGAACTGTAATGGAATGATTTAAATAAAATGTCTTTTGATGAATTTTTTTTTCTTTGATTCCTTCATGGGCTCTGCTTTTTGTATGTCTCCTTCAGTATCTGAATATCAGCCAAGAAGAGAAAGCTTAGCTTTACCCATGAAAAAATAAAAAAAAGAAAGAAATCTTAGTGAGCTATAGAAGGTGAAATAAGAAGAAAGTAAGCTTCAGCTGTAAAGCATATGACCTCTATCAAAACAGATAAGTGCCATAAAGTGTTTTAATAGTTATATTCAACTAAGAATATGCCACAAAAATCTTTAAATATTTACAACAATACAGCATCGAACATGACAGTCCTAATCCTTACATTCACTTCTTAGATATGTTAAGCACAATTTAACATTGGTTATTGTAGCTAGGGATGCAATTAAACCAAACCAAATAGGGCTGATTAAGTTGAGCTCAAGCTCAACTTAACTGAATATATACCAAATTCAAGCCCAAGTTCGGCTCAAGTATAACTCCTGAGCCACTTGAGCTCAACTCAACAATAATCAAGTCAAGCCACGAGTAGCTCATGAGTGACTCGACTCATTAGCAACATTAATTGTAGCTACTAAAAACATAAAATATTTGCAAACATGTAACTACATGTATGTGTGGAAAATTATAAAGAAAATTTTTTTATCCACGGCTTTAACAAATAAACATACAAGATTTAAATAGTTCGGGAAACAATTAATTAGAATTAAGAATTTTGGAAACAAAATGGCAAAAAAATTTATTTGCTGTAAATCTCCTAGAAATCAGCAAAATTAAAACATAATATTTACATTGATGGTAAATGTCCTGGAAATCAGCAAAAAATCAAAACAAATATTCTACAGTGTGTGATAATGGCAAGACAGGTTACAAAACACCAAAAGCATGCAGAGTTGTAACCAACAGATAATTTCATTTTATTCCAAATTATAAGCCCAATCATTAGAAGTAAAAATGCTAAACCTTCAACATTGCATGATGAAAGAAGTACCTCAGGAGCCTCCAAAAAAACCAGTCCTACCAAAAGCTAGCATTGAGATTTTGAATTGTTCAATCTAGAACTCATAGTTGTGAGAACTCAGAAAAAAAGTCTCAGGCGTTTGCAAAGGGAGACTAACACCATATAAATCAAACATGTCTATACCATAAGGAAATGGCAAAATTTGTTGCAGCAGTGTAACCCATATATTTGAGTCGGGTGGTATAGAAAAATCCACAAACAGTTGTATGTGTAAAAGGTAAACTCGCTCCATTTAAAATCTACAAAATTTTTGCCCTACGAGTAGGTCACCTGACCAAGCTAGGCCAAGCTCCAAGATCTCTCAGCTAGCAGCAGCTTCTTCACTTAATCAAACAACAAGCACAGTCATCTATTGTGTATCATCATGTCATTAAAAACTAAATATCTTAACTGCCCCAAGGAGTCTTCCACTCAGAGTTTTAAATCAGACTCCTGAACCACTTTCTTCCCCTTTCTTGATTGTTTTCGGCCTTTTCTTTGCCCTTTATTGCCTTTTTGAAGACTTACCCGCTTATCTCTCTTACCCTTTCTCTCCTGTTGTTCTCGTTTATCATTATTACTGTCCACTGCTTCCTTCAAGAGCTTTTTGAGCTTTGGATCATTTGAAAAACCATTTGATGTCATCTCAGCATAGAATTCTCTGGCCTTTATTAACAGCCCACAAGATGCTAGCCCTTCTACCAGCACTGTGTAATGAGTAGAAGTTGGAATAACTTCATATTGCTTCATTTCCATCCAAATTTTTAATGAATTCTCAGGTTGCCCTAGCTTGAAGAACTTGCCAAGAATTAGGAGAAAGGTATCCCCACTAGGACCTAAACCAGCTATTCTCATTCGCTGAAGAATTTCCACTGTTTCATCAAAACCTATACCCTTAAGAAATGCATGATATGTCTCAGTGGTTGGGCTAAGATTCTCTCCAACCATAATAGCCAACATATTTCTAGCTTCCTCTAGCTTTTCTGCTTCACAGAGGGGAAGTATCATCGAGTTGTACGTAGCAGAATCTGGCTGCAGTGACATTGCTTTCATTTTCTCTAGCAACTTCAAAGCTTCATCAAAGCAATTCTCATGTGTCAGTACATAAATCAAAGAATTGTAAACTTCACGGCCAGGGATCCAATCCCTTTTCTTCATTTCATCATAGAGTCTCAGTGAATCAAAAAGATTCCCAACTTTTGATAAGCAAGAAATCATGTGGGAATAGGAAGTTGCATTTGGTGTGATGCAATACTTTGACATTTCTCTCCAAATTCTCTTTGCTTCAAATACATCAACATATATATTGCACCATCCATTGAGTATAATGTTAAAACTATCAGTTCCCATTGGGAACAGTTTCTTATTTACAAGCATGAACTCCTCAGCCTCTTCAACATTTCCATGTTCAGAAAGAGCTTTTAAAAGAAAGAGGTACACTTCTTCATCAGGGGATGCTCTGAATTTCTCCATGAAGTGGAAAGTCTCAATGGCTTTGCATGGATTGTTTGCTGATGCATATCTAATGAAACAAAAGACACCAGAGATATCAAAATGAACATCGCTAAAAAAAAGTAAGCTGCAAAAGAACAAGTAGTGGAGGCCTTCTTTTTCTTCTCTTTATTATTCTTCAAATTAACAGTGCAAAAAAAAAAAGCCTTAGTTTACTGCAATTTCTCAACAAAACTGTGATACTGAAGAGACAAGTTATCTCATATTCATATTGAAAACTTTTAGTCTCTTGTGTTCTGAAAGCGGTATGACTTGATCTTTGGTTTCCATTTCATTAATGGCTTCACAGACATAAATCCACACTGATTACTATTTAATAGACACATAAATTTTCAACATAGGAAAATATGTGATGCATATCACGAACATGGACATCAAGCTCAGTATTCTAAATGTGAAGATCCTAAGAAAAAAATAAATAACAAAATCGTTTGTTCATGTAAAGGCCACCTTGTGTTGCAAGTTTTTAAACTAAGGTAGAAAAAAGCAATGTAGCATGTCAAAAGCCTGAAGGCAGTCTATCTAATCACTTAACAGCTATGCACCTAAGCAACCATTTTGTTTTATTAATTTTAATTTCCAAAACCAGAACATTGGAGAATAAACAAATTTCAAGCTGAAAAGAAAGAAACAAAAATCAATTTGCATATACTCAAATTAGTTTTCTCTAATTTTATTCCTATAACAGTAACAATGCCGCAGAAGAAATTAAATGAACTTAAAGCAACCAAAACAGGTGTTCTCAATCACCTTTCAATCAAAACAAGCATCGCCCTTTTCGTATTAAAGGCAGATTTATACATATCTCGAATCAAACACCAAGCAATGTTGAACTTCTTATTACTCCCCAAAACCCAAACCATCAATTCACAAACTTTATCATCAGCACAACCCCATTTCACTCCCCACTTGAAAGCCAAATAAGCCAGTCTCCACTCTTCCTTCAACGCCCAAATCACTGAAGAAACCAAATTCGCATTGGCCTTTACACCGGAATTGTCAAGAGCGGCGATAGCCTGAGCCTCAGAGTCAAATTGGGCGACCCGTTTGAGGGATTCGAGGAGAAGCTGTTGCTGTGCGTGCTTCGTGTGGAGTGTGGATGGGTTGAAGAAAAAAGGGTAGGTGATAGTTGGGTGGGAGGAGAAGCGGAGAGTGGAGAGATTAGAGCGCGATGAAAGTGTTTGATGAAATACCGCACAGAAAGAGAAAGGGACCGGTGAGAGTGAGAGTGATTGTGGCTTTGAAGGAAAGAGAAAGGGGAGACAGTGATGAGTTCTTCGAAGTGTCCTTGCTAGCATGGAGACAGCCATTGCTAGGAGTCAGGGGAACGACTGTAAAATTAGTTTATTTTGTAAAATATAAAATTTTATTTTATAATTTTTTATTACCCAAACATCTAATTATTTGAGAATATATTATAGAAGATTTATTTTGAAACCAAATTAATCGTTCGAATATAAAAATAAAAAAATTATATTTTAAATTTCTAATAATTTATTTAAAGAAAAAATGCGGTGAGCGTGGATCGAACACGCGACCTTCAGATCTTCAGTCTGACGCTCTCCCAACTGAGCTATCCCCGCAGACGGGTGAAAACTTGAAATAACGCAATTAATAATTTTTGTTTATTGTCTTTTTCAAAAACTCCGATCAAATTTCTTTTTCATTTTATTTTTTACTTTATTTATTTTTTTCTATAGAAAAGATTTTTAAAAAACGTATTTTTAAGGTCTCCGCGAACAGTTGCACCTAATCGGAGTAGTATAAGCCAGCAACCAAACACTACCTAAACGAAGGGTTTAGGCATCACAGTCCTCCACAGTATAAAAAGCAAATACCAGAGAGGGAACTGAGCAGGATTGGATTAGAGAGCAAATTTTGTGGTTGTGAAGGGGCAAAATGGGAGACGAAACAAAAAGTACCTCCTCCACGAACGGTCGAGTCGCAGCGGGGGCAGCTGAAGGAGGATTTAGGTCAAGAATGGAACATTACCTTTATAGTGGAGAGAAGAAATACGTGTTTGCCGGCATCGTTATCATCTCTGCAATTTTCGGAGTGCCTTATTATCTCATGAACAGAGGTTTCTTCATAATCTTAGCTGGCAGTTTTTTTCTTTTGGTTTGTTTTACTGAAGTTTGTGAATTAGAATCATCTTTTGGAATTATATAAAAAAAAACAGTGTTTAATTTAGAATAAATTGGCATATATGTATAGATAGATAGGTAGATGGAAAATATCGTGTTCAAAAAGGTGGATATAGATAGGATGTGCTCCAATTGATGGGTTTGTGATGAAGTTTCCCGAAATTTGATTATCTAGGTAAATCCACGATGTTTCTTGTTAAGATAGGTAGGGAATTCATGTCTTGTGAGCGTTTGGCACAATACATAATCAGTGATGTGATGCTGCATGTTGGAGCATCCATGAAACTATCTATCATCAGATAGATATTGAAGTTCCCACAACATCCTCGTGTATAGGTAAAATACCATGTAATTAATGAAATATGAGTCCCTATATTGACGTTTTTAAAGAGTACTAAATCTCTCCAATTTGATAATCAGTTTTGGAGAACCTTTGTGAAGTGATACTTGTTGTTGGGTGATGCTTCTTGTTGCAAAACTACAGTTGTGGGTTTTTTTTTTTCTTTTTAAGGTGTTTATCAATAAATTTAGGGTTATTGAATGGAAAGGACACTTGTTATAATGATGTGGATGATGGTTGTGTGACCACAGTAATCCATTTGCCGAGATAAAAAAAATATTAAAGGTCATTGTTGGTGATGTTGACTCGACTCTGTTGTGGTTTTTCTATTCAAGTAGATTCTACTTTTAATTGATGGCCCAAAGTCTTTCTAGATTATTCATCGCAAACAAGAGATTTTGCAAGTTCATGTGTGGCCAACAAGAGTTTTTACAAGTCCATGTATGGTTAAAAAGACTTGTTACACCATTAATGGCCTACAAAACATTCTACGAGCCCATGCATGGTTAGTATGTCCTATTAGACCATGCATGACTAATAAAAAATTTTACAAGCCTATCCATAATAAGAAATTTTGTGAGACCATGAATGGTCAGCACATCCAATTTGATCATACTTGATCAATAAGAAATCCTACGAGTCTATGCATGATAAATACAAAATGACGTGTTCTCTAATCAGATTGGCTTGATTATCAGTTACATTGTTTCATTTCTTTCCTTTGATGTGTTGACCTGTTTTCCTTTCAAATGTTACAAATACAAAGAGCTTGAATAAAATATATTCTTTTTAATTTCCCAGGGGATTTTCTTATCTTTGTGGTGGATTTGTATATTGTGTGAGTTGAATTTGCTTTCAAGACCTCTTGTACATTTATGAGATATCCAATAAACTAAACTAGCTAGTTCTGACATCTGATCTTAAATTTAATTTACTAGTTTCAGACCGATATTATCTATGATTTCCTTGCAAAATAAGGGACATAACTAAGTGGCCTATTAGTTATTTTAAAAACGGATGTTGGCCAAGATTATGATTTTTGAATTAGCTATTCATCTAACTCATTCAATAGACCATCAGTATCTTTTCTCCAGCATATTATCGTCAACTTGTGATCTAAAATCTGTCATCTATAATGCAAGTATGTTTCTATATGCATGCAAATATTTCATCATGCATAAAGACCAAGCAAAACTACCTCTATTCCACATTGTACTATCTTGGGTCTTGGACTATGTTCTTGTACCCATACCTGAAGCCAAAATGTGAAAGGATTCTAAATGATATAGCTAGCATCTAGTAACTAGTGTGACATTTATGCATGCCGGTGTCCATTGGCAATTGGTTTTGGCAAATTTTAAAATTCAGACCATTTCTCATGGAGATCATTTGTTTCGGTGAAATGTAAACCTTCAGCTTTGAGTATTTGACCTCTTGATTGAAAAACCGGCTGCTTAGTTATGTTTTTCTGCCCATATTTGGCTATTACCTTTGCTTTATTCAAAAAAACGTTTAATTGAAACTTTAAACTTAATCTAAAGAAGTTGTCTCCTTGTAGGATCAAAGCATCAGTCACACCAAGATTACTTGGAAAGGGCTGACAAGGCACGGAGTGAGCGCCTCTCATCAGCTTCATCTTCTTCTAAATGATACTTGAGCATATTATATTGAAGGGGGAGAATTTCCTTCAACTGCTTTTTAGACGTTTGGTAGGTACATGATCTCTTTATCCGACAGGGCTGATAGTTGACTCCTGATTGTGAACATTAGTCATAGAATTCCTTTTGAGGGTGAAGTTTTGTTTTAATGTCTTCCTGTTGGGTGGAGTTAGGAGAAAAGTGAAAAATCACGCATCTCAAGGGAGTAGATACTTATGAAGGAGTCGTTTGTTAAAGGATTAGCCCATTTCGTCCAATAAATTGGTAGGCTTATATCTCAACATAATTCAGTGCTTTGAATACTCGGTTTTACCTTTTGTCTTCTTGCTTCATTGAGGAGAGCCGGTCTTTCCCATTTTCTAAATTTGATTTACTATACAAGGTACAAATTAATTAATAAGGGAAAAATAGTAATATTTTCTATGTATAAATTCCTTTTACAATGGCATGAGTCTTTTGTATTTGAAGAACCATATAAATGCACAAAATATGATGATTCCACAAACTCCCGTAATCATCAGCACCCATTTGAATGCACCAGCAACATCAAATAACGGTATTGCAAAGTTCATTCCAAATATTCCAGCTACAACCCCAAATATGGCAACAACAAACGTTGCAGTTGTCAGTAGCAGCTCGAATTGGATCAACTGGTTTCGGACATTATCCTACAACAGCAACATATAATTAGTCAACACTACTACAATACACCTTTCCCTTTTCACATTTTTCTTCACAAATAATTGGGCAATTGTAACAGATCTAATGGCAGCCCAAGAATAAGAATTGGATGCCACTGGATTCTGTGAATCACCATGCGATGGTCATCTTTAAAGCAATCACTATGCAATGTGCAACCTAAAAACCCACATTACTTTTAGTTAAACTACACAAAATTGTCAAAAATAAGGAAACATACCAGCTGAATGTTGATGAAATCCTCGGTGTCATCAATATACTCCTTTAACTGAGACACAATAAAAAATGATGGTTAAATGGTTTTCCATACTCCACAGAAACGAGGATCAGATATAATCAGAACAGTCAATACCGATGTCAACTTGTTTAGGGTGCTATCAATAACGACAAAGTATGCCTCCAGCAACATCTCCAGCTCCTCAACACTATCAGTATTGCTTTCAATACTTCTCATGCTTTCATGCCTGCTCCTCGCAATGCTCAAGCTTTTCTCAAGCCTACGGGAATCAGGGGGAGAAGAAACTGGAGATACAGGAGCCGAAATAGATTGTGTGCAATCGTTTGATTTGTATCCCATGAAGGACTGTTCACCATAAAATGATGCCTCCATTCGCCCTTTCTTCTCTGTGAGATACATTTCTGCCATATCTCCATCATCATCCATTAGCTGCTCTATCTCGTCTCTAACCTAATTATATGCAATTGACAACAAAAAAGATTAATTACTAACAGTTACATGACAATAATGAGTGAAAAAGAAAAATTCATCATGCAATACCTTCTGTACTCTTCGAGTCAGCGCTACAAGTCTGCTTTTCAATCGACGCACTCGTTCCAAGTTTAGTGTACTAATTTTTGATGTTAGTTCATCTAGTAATGGATATGCTTCAATTTCCAATTCTGCAGCCTTTGGAAATATCCAATTAAGGAGGGATTACTAATATGTCCAAGTAACCAACTTTAAAACAACTGAAAGGATAATTTAATAAATTCATTAGTGAAGCACAAAATCAATAACAATTTCCAATTCCGCAGCCTTTGGAAATAGCCAATTAAGGATGGATTACTAATATGTCCAAGTAATCAACCCTAAAACTACTGAAAGGATAATTTAATAAATTCATCAACAAAGCACAAGATCAATAAGAAAGTCAAATATTTATTAGTCAATAATTGCTCTTATGCCTAACTGCAACTTGCAGTAACTATATATGTATCATAATATTCTGAAGCTTAGATATATCATCATGTTACTCTTATTAGCTAATTGTTCAAGATTAAAATAATTTGGAACTGCAAAAATTAATTATTTTCAGGATGTGTTACTCAGGTAAAATCTTTTATCAATGGAAGTTCAACTTGAAGATTTAATTACCAATTTTAATGAAGTTGACTATTTATCGCTTAGCCTAAAGATAACAGAGATTAATGTTCCCTACAACACACCTGAGAATCAAGAAACGTACAAGCAGCTTCCAAAGCAACTTCAAGAGCTCTAAACTCAAAGGGCAAGTAATCAGGCGATGTATTCCCATATACATTGTCAAAATTCCTACTTCGTCTCCTGTTGGGATCATTACTTTCAGACTGCCACACTTCATTCACTCCAGCTGTTGTCAGCCGCCGTTGTAGCTCCACCACATACTGCAAAACATAGCTATCGAGAGAATTCAAGAGTAGAACCTCATCTGCAGTGATAATACAACGGATCTGCTCTAAATTTACAACAATGGCCTTCTCTCTACCGAGAATTGTCGAAGGGTAAACAAACAAAGGATCAAGTAGGCGCAGATCCCGGGCAGGTAAATCACAACGACGCATCATAGTGAACTTGTCAACCTCCATGATATGGGAATTCCCAAATGTGTCAACACAAATCCATGATCTAACACCTTGGCCCCGTTTCTTTAACCCCGAAAAGTCCATGCCTTGAAAAGGTTGACGTCCTGAAGTAAATGGCCGATAAGAAGGGTCTCCAAGATTAATAGCAGAGGCAGGTTTTGGTGGAAGCAGGCGTTCCTTCAGTTCTGCCATTGGTGACGAGCTAAAAATTTGCTATAATTCATGAAACAAAAAGTGTTACAACTGTTTCTCTAACTACAACTATATAAAAAAATTTCAAACAAGGGTGCTGAAGAAACTAGATAAGAAAGCATCTTCCTTCACAAAATCCTCACCCACTACAAGAATTAATGTACATATTATAGGGCTTTCATATCAAATCTTCCACAATCATATAATGGCTTAATAATGTTGGTGACAATTACTCTATGCTTAAAAAAGATTTGGTTTATGCAATGAAAGAAATATACAACGCCCATCCATAGTAGATAAACAGACTCAGCAAGGCAGTATGAGCATATCCCATAAAATCAATATCCAGAAAGGCATCATACAAATCTCAGCATGTTAAAACTACGTGAATGTGGTAAAAACTTTAAACCCACTATGGGTAACCCGCATCCCCAACAGAAGATAACACAAAATATCTAGAATAGGTAAGCTAATTTTACAGACTTCACAAATGAATGGCAAGTGAATTCTTACTTTATTAACCGTTAGACAATATTTCAGCCTGAGTTCTAACTCAAAGAAGAGATGAAAAAAGTGAAGACCCTATTATTACATGGGTTTCATAATCCAATCAAGACTCTTTTCATACCACAATTTAATTTCTCCTACATAATGCCTGAAACTAAAATTAGTTTTAGCCCACCTTCACATAAAGCCTTTCCGTCGATGAAGAAACTCCAAAAAAGAATTTCCCCCACGTATTAAAAACAACACAAGCCACCACCAAATTTTTGCATAAACTAAATTTTTAATCGGTTCTATACGAAACTAGGCTACTCTAACACAGAATAGAAAAGCTGAAAAACGTAAATAATCAATTACCTCCAATGCAGATTTGACTCAAAAACGATGACGGGTCACTCTATTTACGCAAATTAACTGTAGAAAAGAATGATCATCCGATTAATTAAAGAAGATAACACCCGTCAAAGAAAACAGCAAAAGAACCCATCAGAATCCTTGATTTGAAACCTGATGAATGAAATAAAGAAACCCAGTTGAAGTCACGAGCATAAGGGCAGAGATGACAGAGAATCCACGTAAAGATTGATTAAAAAAATGAGAGAAATGAGCCTAACGTATGAGAATTGAGCGTTCACGGTTCAAAAAACAAGAAGTACGGGTCCTCTGTTTGCCGAGGTCAATCCCGAACCTGCCTCCACAACTTTACTTCGCTAATTTCCCCACACGTCCCCGGTAGCATGACAATATGATATAATCCCCTACCCCAAAATGACTGGTCCGGTAAGGTTACCAAACACTGTAGCATTTAGAATTACACATTGGGACGGACATGAACCGAACTAGGGCTAAACACTTTTTTATTGGAGTTTGATTTAAACAAATAATAGTTTTATTCAATTTTGCCAAGTCAAAATTAAGATAGTTTAATTCAATTCGAATAAAATAGTTTAATTTGAATTTAAACAAATTTGGTTCAAGTTTATGGTTCAAATTATAACTTTAATTCGTAATTCGGATTTATAATTCGAGTTCATAACTCAATAAAAAAATTATATTATTTTACCTAATAAAAAGTGAAATGATATTGTTTTAATAATTATTTGATATAATCTGAATTGAGTCAAAAGCCAAATTTGAATCAAAATGAATCATCCCTTGACTCTCGAACTAAACTAAGTCAAACTTCATTTAATTTGAGCTTTTAAAATATAGTCAAATCGATTTGTATCCAGTCCTAATTACCTATATCTCATGTGTTACATAATAATAACAATGTCTTAGTATTTTAAAGGTCAAATAACTATTTCCCATTCGAACTTTGATGAAACCATGATTTTTTTTTTGTACCCCTTTTAGGTTTGAATAGTGTATTTTAACATCCACCTTTCAAGGTTAGATGCTAATTTAACAATTAAAAGTGTTTTTATCATTTTATATAATATATAATAAAGTTAATATTTCTTACGTCCCTAACAGTATAAAAAAAATATAAACATATTTTCATTATAACTACTTTATATTTTTTTTCTCATTTTTGGACCGCTAAAAAACAATTAAAGGGAGTCGATGGATCTAGATATATTGGGAGTCATGTAAACAATGCAACATCTCAAAATTAATAAAAACGATAAGATCCAACCAAAACGAAACCTATTAATGGGAAATGTAAATGAGAAGTGACAAATTTGACCAAGATTAGATGGATCCAAATAGAATTGATAGTAAGTAAGGGGCGACGATGTTGGAAAGCTATATATAAGATTGAAAACGTGGCAACAACAAGAGGATATAGTCATATAGCCATGGCTAAGCATAGTAGAGGGTTGGATTGGCTCATAAGCCATACAGGCCATATCGACGCCTTAGGGCAAAGCTCCCAAATAGCTAAGCAAAAATTAAAGTAACGAAAAATATTAAAAATAATATATAATATAATTAACTATAAAAGGCCTTACTATAACTCATTATTGTGTTTAATCATACGATGTTAAAAGATTGATTTGCAATGATGTAAGAATGACGGCAATAAGAGATAAATTGTCTTCTCGATAACTTTTTCTAGTTTTAAGTTCATATAATTATCAATCAAAGTGGAAACATATTATAAATTTTATTTTAGCAAATTATTATATAATTTTAATAAGATAAAAGATATTTTTTTTATATACAGTAACTTTATAAGAATTTATAATATTTTAAATAAATTTAAAACACATACATAAAAATGGATTGCTCAAATTTAACGGTAAAAAATTATTATTTCATGAGATTTTGGGAGGGACATAGTCATTTAGCCTTTTTTAACCAACACATATTATCCTATTAATGCACCTAAGAGTTTATATTATTATAAATTAACTTACAATCCCAAATGTAAGGTATGTCACTTGAATTTTATCTTAAAAAGTATAAATATTTTATGTGAAATTTATACAACTTCGTATTTTCTAAACCCAAAACTAATTATTTGAGTGTGATTCTTTCAATATTCATATCATTATTATGAAAATAAATTTCTTTTTTAATAAACAAAAACTAATTGAGTTGGAGATCGAGAATAATATCAAACAAGGAACTAGAGCATATATGTAAATAAGTTATTTTATTTTATTATAATACACCCCTATAATCATTAATCCCACTCAATTAGGTAGGAATCTTAAGAAAGTTACCTATAAACCCTAATCTTAAGAGAAACATACATACGTACGTGTGTGTGTGTGTGTGTGTATGCACACACACTCAAATGAGCATCATTTTATAATTATTACAGGCTTCATTTACAATTTTCCAGATGAGAATTTTAAGAACAAAGCCATGATCATCTCAGGTGAATTATGTACAAAGATGAGTGGCCTTTCCATTCTGTGTTTTCCTTAAATTAATGAATTAAATGTAAGGATTAATATGAGATGAGTAGTCTCTAATTCCAGCTCCTTCCCATCCCATCCACTCTTCCCATAAATCCCAATCTGGATCATCCATCCCCCTCATTGGTTCATCAACCCCTTCATCCTCCCTCTCATATGATGACATCTGGGATTCAGTTGCTTCCCTCAAATTGCTCATCACAATCTGCATCCAAAAATCAAAATTATAGAATTCTTTAGTCTCCACTCGATCGGTCTTCGGAAGACCATGTTTATCCCTCGAAGGGGGCAACAAGGCTCGTGCCTTGTTCTTTTGTCTCTTGTTCTCAAGGGATTTCAAGTGATTTATAATGAAGTGGTAACTGGTAATTTAAAAAAAAAAAACTCAAACTCGATATTATCTTAAGCCTTAGAAAAGAGGTTTAAGATTCGACGTACATCGTAAGCTTCATTGATCCGGTGAAACTGCACCCCACAATTGCTTCCTCTGCAAACATCAGGATGATACTGGAAAGAAGAGAAAAACAAAGATCATAACCCAGAAATTGAAAAATATTTTTATAGAGAACGAAAAAAAAAAAAAAAGAGAGATGAAGTGAAAAGAAAGAGACAGAAAGAAGAAAACCTGTAAAGCGAGTTGTCGAAAAGCTTTTTTAACCTCAGATTCAGAGGCACCCGGCTGGATCCTAAGAGTCTTGTATGGATCCACCATCGAAACAGAAGAATAACAAGAAACCCTCATCTTATTCACCGTATAAATCTTCTTCTTCTTCTTCATAGTCTTGTATTGTAATCCATTTGATCCAATCATTCCTCCACCACCACCACCACCAGCAAAAGTAGCCATTAAAATGTTAACACGAAAAGGGTAAATTCTATTATTTTCCTCTGCCTCTGCCTCTCCCTCAAAAACTTCATAAAAATCAGGATTCAATGAATGATTGAGGTTGGAAAATGTGAAATAATGAGTGAGGAAATTGTTAGTTGGTCTGTGAAAATGGATTGACAAGATTCGTTTTGTTGAAATAATGGATAGACAAAAGGACACCGGGCAATGTGGAAAAGAGAAGTGTATTTATATATTTATAGAGGGAAATCTTTGTGGAGGAGGAGATGAAGGGATGAGACCGGTGGCCCTTATCCAATGGTGAGGTGTTCTGTCATAATTTGTTCAATTAAATTAAATTATAATATAAAAATAGATTGAAGGAGAGAGTTTGTTCGGTGTGCTCATTCCTGGTCAGATTCAATGACTTCAATTTAATCATTGGTGGCTTCTTTTTTTTTTTTTTTTTTAATTATTTTTAAATTGGAGGGTTTATTTTAGGTATATTCTTTTTCAGTTTTGTTTATTTCTCTATGTTGATATTTTCTTAAAGGCCAAACCCCATTCCTCAAATGACAGTGACATCTAATTTTTAAAAAATTAATAATTAAATTTAATAATCATTTATTAAATTTAATTAATAAAAAAATAGTTTTATCTTTTTAATTAAAAATTTTAAAAATAATAAATAATTAAATTAAACTTATAAAAATATTTAATAACATTAATATAATTTTAAAATAATTAAACAAATTAAAAAAGCGATTACTGTTGTCAACGATGCCAACTTAATTAAATGATAAAACATAATCATTTGATTGGATTGATAACCAAATCTAGTTACTTTAATAGTAGAGATAATTAGATCTATTCACTTCTGTTAGATCTTTGACAATTAGATCCGACTATTAATCCAACTAAATAATTATTTTTAATTATCTGATTAGGTTTTTTATAATCACCATCATTGATAACAGTAACTGTTTTTTTAATTTTTTATTATTAATATTTTATATGAAATTTATTTTAATATTAATATTATTTATTTTTATAAAAAATATTTTAACTTTTTATTATAAAATATTAAAAATTTAAAATTTTGACTTTTTTAAACTTTTTTAAATGAAATTTTATTATTTAAAAAAACCTTGAGTGGGAATTAGCCGTTTAGCCTAACTTAAACTAGGAAAAGGTAAAAGCGAAGGAGACTATTTATTGTTGGAATTTAATTTTTAAAATATACAATTATCCATAAATGGTGTACACAGTCCCAAGTTTTATTTTGCACAATAATTAAAAAATTAACCTTATTTAAGAACAGTATAGAATTTAAATCGAACTAATTTGAATTTAATTATTAGTTCAATTTGATTAAATCTAAAAATAAAATAAAATAACTTGAGTTTGAATTCAAATTCAAACTATAATTTAAAAAATTTATAAACTTAAGTTCAAACTCAAGCCATGAGAGTTAAACTCGAGCTTTGTTTACGAGTTTGGATTGAGTTTTTTTTTCTTAATTATAAAAAAAATTAGTATAAATACATATCTATCTACTCATCCATTATAAATGTATACTCATCTACTCACTCTTATTATAAGTACTCAGAAGCTGTAATATGATTAGAAATGAAGAAAAATAGATTATTTGTGTTGAGTTGTTAGAATCAATTATGTCTGTGTGGGAGAAATGATTATTTGAAATTTAATTTGAAACTTGAATTCTTATTTATAATAAGCGAAAATTGTTAATGGAATGTATCTTTTCAATATAGGATTTGAACTTTTATTTTATACATATTGCACACATATCACGAACGGAAAAATATTTAATTACTTTAACTATATGTATCCCACGTACATGGTTTATGCTTGACAAAATTTTAGTTATGTCAATTATGTGTGACACACATACAAACTATAAAAACATTGAAAATATCCCTTCGAATTGAGGAGATTTACAATAATATGAGTGGTATATCCGATGACAACATATAATACATACATATATATGTAATGTGCCACTAGCATTACCAAAAGACCAAAGGACCCATTCACACCCAAGGGTTTATTCAAAGACAAATTTTTATCCATTAATTGAATGATTAATAGTTGAATTTTGACTGTTAAAATAGTATTTTTTTCTTTTTAATAAAAATGTTAAAAAATAATAAACTAAAATTTATAAAAATTATAAAATATCAAATATTATTTAAATATTAAAAAAATTAAAAAAGTCACCGTTGTCAGTGCTTATGATCAATAATAAAACTAGATTATTGGAAACAATCATTTAGTTTTAAGAACGATCAGATCAGCCACTTTTTATTTTAGAGGAGAAGACCAATGAACGCGATAAAAAATAATTAGTCTTGGTTTCACTGGCCATTTTCGACTATGATTGCTAATGGAGGTGGTCATAATAGAAGACGACTAGATTTGACATTTTTTATCAAATAATATAACAAAAACAAGATGATTAGGTCTGATTATTTTTAAAACTAGATAGTTGTTTATGTTCATTTACTTATATTATTGATGGTTACTATTATCGGTGACGTTACTAACGATAATGATTGTCTTTTTATTTTTTAAAATTTTTTAATTTTTTATATTTAAATATTATTTTATATTTTTATTATAAATTTTTATTTTTTAATAACAGTATTTTAGTTATTTTATTAAACATATTGATAAAAATAAATAAAAAAATATCAATAAATTAAGTAAAACCTTGGATGTGAATAAGTGCTGTGGCCTTATCAAAATTATTATAATTCTTTGAATTGAAAAAAAGAAAATAAAGAGATAAATTCAGAGAAACATATTTTAAAATTGATTTTTAAAAAGTGCTTGGGGAGTCTGTTAAAAGAAGTGAAGCCACGTGGAATCCTACTTTTTAGTTTCCGTGTAAAACGTTTTCCGTTTTCGAAAGGTGAATACGTGGCGCCCATTTATTCACTCGAGATTGTCCTTTCCTGTAGGATGTGGTCCTGGGGTTGGTGACTGATCCGACGGTGGATATTGAATTGGCTGACACCTGGTATTAATATTGGGATGAAAGATGAAAGGTCAAGTCTACCCTCCACTCTTCAATCAGATAATTAATAAATTGATTAGTAAAATCTCAAATTCATGCAATTCCTTTAAAAAAAAATTTCAACTTAAGATTGATTTGCTGGGAATCTCAATTAAAATAGGCAGTTCTCAAATTTTTTCATCTAATTTCTTCTTAATAGGGGTGTTCAAAATCAGTTAATCAAATTGGTTTAACTTTTTTCTCTATCCAAACCGAATTTTGGTTTAGAAAAAATCATAAATTATATTCAACCAGTAATCACTCGATGCAACAGTCATGCTACTAAATATGTGGTATTTCCCTTTCCCAGCAAGTATCTAATTAGTCTCAAGACACAATTTCAAACATTTTTTTATTCGTGTGTGGTTGACATTCTAACATTTTAGTTTCATGTAAAAGATTTAAAATATATATATATTTTTTTTTGACGAAAAGATTCTTGTGTTTGGTTGAAAAACTTTGATCCTAAAAAAAATATTTGAGATGGCCTAAATCTTTGGTTTCAAATTTTTTTAATAAGCGTTTCTATACAGTTACTCTTTTTTAGGGATCATTTTTAATGACTATTATATTATTCATATTTATATATAGTGCAATATTACCTTGTTATCTCTTTCGGAGCAAAATGTGATATGAATTGTTTTGATGATAGTCCAAATGTATCATTGTTTTTGTGAACGTTATAAACAATACTCTTAGAGATTGTTTCAACCCATCTAATAACTTCATCAATTTACATGCGTTTTGGTTATATATTTTTTGAGATTGTATATCCTATTGAAATATTTATAGTGAAATCTTCAAACAATTTATCATATAAGAAGACATTATTTATATCAAACTATTATAACTGTTATATAAATTTACAATCAAAGATAATAATACTCGAATGACATGGATCTTAAAAACAAACATGAATGTCTATTGTAAGTATCTACCCTTTTGCTTTTAATACTACTTCAAAATATTTATTTGATTATCTCTCTTTTACATGTCACTGAGTAAATCTATCAACATCCTATTGACTTCTATTTTGGTGGGCAGTCAATGAGTTCTTAAGTTTCATTTTTTTTGCAAGGCATAGCAACTTTTCACCTTGAGTTAACTAAGATTTCTTACATACTATCAGAAAAAAGTAACATTAGATAACTCATTTAGTAACTTCAGAGAAAGCTCAAGTTCATACATGGATCTAGGAATACTTTTGGTTTGATGATTCAATAATTGTTTTCTGGATGACTGAGACACTAAATTAGGAGTACCCCTCACCACTAATTTGCTATATCCTAAAGGGACTTACAATCAAGCAACTTCTGAGTCTTTAAAATTTTAGAAATAAAAAGAAGTTTTCATCTTTTGAGTGAGTCTTCAAAACCCTGCTTACCATACCTCTTACAATCTTCTTCTAACATCTAAAATGTAAAAGGAGATTTTTATTCATGTTACTCCTATAAAGCTCATGAGGTTTACTTTTATTATTATTTTAACAAAATTAAAATCTCTGGAACAAAATGGTTCCATATTTTGACAATCATTTTCAATATTTGCATCCAAATAAACTTAATTTTTCAACTTCAAAAATCTCAATCTAATTCACACCCGTTAAAATGTTTTTAAATAGAGATCCCATTCAAACATATAATTTCTTAAATGAACCAAATGACAAAGAAGAGAATTTTTTTTTTTTTTTTTTTGGCAAATGGAAAATAAATAAATCAGTCTTATTCATCAATCAGCCTAACAATGACTTAATAACATAATATAATGTTTCTTTCATAAAAAAGAATAAAATTCCAAATGGTTCCAATCAAGAAAGAGGCATTACTAGTCAAGCCAAATTGCAAAATAACCATTTATGCCATGTTCTGGTGTCTGCATAACATACTATCCTTATCAAGCAACTTCCACAAATTATATGCGCAGAGGATTAGGATCAGCATCAAATATAGTTCATCTTCTGAAACTGATTCATATGCTTATTGCTGCTCACCGCAAGCACTTTAAATACTTGACACCCACAACGCATTTACACAAAGTCATCTAATAAATGAAAATGCTTTTAAATATTTACAATCGACTCATCAAAATCACTTTCCAAATGTAAAATTTGAGGTCTGTAATTCTTGTGCACGCTGGTGCTTTTGGATAGTAGAAAATACATTACCAATGTGTCAGTAGAAATGTGTTTCCGGCTACTTCAATTCAACTTCTGCTCAGATTTTGATTCAGTATCTGCACAGCCTCTTTCTGGCTCAGATGGTTAATCACAAGACGATGACCCATCGTGAGAAGATGATTGATTGCAAGCAGAAGCACCAGCGTTATGAGGTTTTTTAAACTGAACCAGGATCATGGTCATGTTGTCACAGCCTTCACCACCAGCCACCGGAGCCAGACACCTATCAAATACTCTCTCACAGATGGTAGAAAGTTTAGTTTCCTGCACGGATGGAATAACCTCAGATGCTAGATACCACAACAACCACCATCTAAACTAATATATAACAAGGGATCTCAGAAGCTCACTGTGGCCAACTGATCCCGGACGTAATCCACAAGTTGTTGACTTGAAAGGCAATCCCTAAGGGAGAAGTCAAGGATTTGTAAATAAGTAAAATTTATAATCAATCAAGGCTCCAACTTTTAGCCAAGAACACAACTTATAGCTACAACAAGAAGGATTTCGGATACTCGCAATGATTCTAAAAGACAGCCTATACAGTACACTGCAAGTTATCCAGATACTAGCAATGATACTTCGGCTATAAAAATTTTCCTTCTAAAATATCAACAATAATTCTCCAGCTTGATCAATAACATAGACTTCTGAGTCATGCGAAACTGATATTTAACATATGCACCTTTGTGGCTCATAAAAACTATCAACAGCTCCAAGAGCACTAGTTGGAAAAAAAAAAAAAAAAAAAAAAAGAGAGAGAGAAAAGGAAATCAGGCACAATCCAGAGCATGCTTTCAAGCAATCTAGAATATTAGTATCAATTATAAGTTCAGACAAAGTTTAGGAATTGGGCTTGAAGACCGTAGAGATTTTACACATAAATACTAACTCTAGTATAGCCCATATGGCATTTAGAAAATCATTTCAAGAGAGGGGAAGAAAGCATGTCAAATTATACTATTCATAGGCAACTATTTTTATATATATAATTTGATGCAGAAAGTAACTTACCATATCCCATCACAAGCCAAAACCAGAAACTCATCATCATCACAAAGCTCAATCTAATACAAGGAGAATAAGAAGATATTAATTAGATAGTAACACATAAAACACATATACACAATTGGAATAAAGATTAATAAAAATAATCCTCAACGGCTAAATTGCACAAGTGGAATTGCAAAAATTGTACACCAAATACTACATAAACAGAAGTGCTGATGCAGCTTACAGTATGGATATCTGGATTGGCGGTCACAATCTGCTTTTCAGCAGGCAAAGCTTTGTTCAGCTTGAACTCCACATCTCCTGTGACCAACAAAAATTTAAAAGCTGAAGGAGTTGAAATTAAGGGTAGAGGAAATTTCTAAAATCCCCACTTCAAGAGGGGCAGAGATAAATTTGATTACCAATAGCCCTAGCCAAGTTTAAACTTCCATTAACACGCCCAACTTGTATAAAACCACCTGCTTTGAGTATCCTATCTCTCTCAATCTCCAGGTCAGGTTTGTGATCTTTAGACAAGTTATAAGCCTGCACAAAATGATTTCAACAAAACAACAGACGCAAAATTTAGATGTACCACATATGTAGGAGTCATGGATCAGAATAACATCCAGCCTTATGTTAAAAAGGCTTAAAATTAATGATAGGTTCAGGGGCAACGACTGGGCTAACATCAAACCTCATGATGTATGGAACTAAAACCAGTGATGGCTGCAAATGTAAGGCTACGACATGAAGAGAGGTGTATGGAAAGAAGAATACGAGGTTTACAAGTTTAGGGTCCCAGTTTTATATGCCAACCAATATGGCAGCTGATGTTAGCAAGCTTTCACTTCTCATCCTATGATTAAGGTGCTGTTGCTAAATTCAATAGCGGCATTAGTTGAGATTCCAACTATACGAGTACAGAATTATTGATAAAGAAAATAGCATATTTTAGTACACTCCAAGAGATGGGTTGAGTGATTAAAGCCTTTGGTTTCAATCAACAGTCAAGCCCTAAGGACAACAACTTCAGGTATTAAATCTCACAAGTTAACCTTATTACCAAGAATGTAGGGTCCAACAGCAGTCCTAGTTTAAAATTTAATAAAAATGTTAGGACATGACAAAGAGACTCCTAAATATTTATTAAAAAAAAAAAATCCTCAGCTGCATGAATGCATAATATAGAAAAATGTCTTAGGACTTATCGTGTCACCAGAACATTCCTCTTGTCCTTCATTCAGCACACTCATGGATTCATATAAAAAATGCAGATACTAAACTCAGAAAATACTCCTTTTATCTCACATTCAGTGAGCATCGGCACTTTGAGCACACTGTGAGTTTGATTTACAGACAAGCTCATGTGCAAAATGGTGAGGCCAGAAGAGTCATAGACATGTCCTACGACCAATAACAAGTGCTATTATTGATCAATAACAAAATACGCTGCTCAATCACAAAAAATGTTCTAAATATGCATATTCAATTATTTGAAATAATCTCATTTTGCAGGGTGCAGAGTTAAAAAGGAATCCATTTAACATAACCACAATATACATATAAACACAGGACCAAAATACCTGACCCTTCCTTGATAACACACAACGAGAATCACCAGCATTTGCAACAACAAGTTGCTTGTTTCTAATGATTGCAACACAAGCTGTGCTTCCAGAAGTTGGTCCATGAAAATCAGAGTGGGGGCCCTATTCACAAGATAAAATCATGTCATTAAAACTCTATAAAATTCTAACAACCAGCAGATGATAGAAACCAATCAAGTAAATGAACTAAGATATCACACAAGGGAATTGAGACAAAGCACCTGAAATTTGCACATGAAACAAAATCCCTAGAAGTTCAAAATTTGGAAGAAAAATGGAAAATCACCAGAAAGCATCTCTTATTGATATTTTAAAGTTTCATAAGAATTATTTATTAAGGCCCCCAGTACTGATATGATGACTAAATTCTCTCTAATGAGCTCTTCAGATATAATATTTTCATTTATCAAAGTAAAGTCATAAAGTTTTGCCAATGCTTCTGAAGTTTCAACTTCCATATATAGAAAAGGTATGAAATTACATGGTAGGGTTCATCTCTCAAATACAATGATAATAAGATGTAAATAATCTCAGTTGCCTTACAACGAAAGCAAACTTTTAAATTATGCCAAACAGAAGCCATTCTGCAAAGGCCAGGGGCTATATAAGTCATCTACTCTTAACTCCTCTAAATGACAATAGCTGGAGCACCAGAAACCCCAACAATGCACCCACTCAAATACAGCTCTGACTTCCAGAATAATTCTTGTTATACTCCAGCAGAGACCCAAAAATTGCTTGAAATACTAAGTTTAACGAGTGCACTTGTACATGAAATGTGCTTCAGAGGATCCAACAACAACTACAAGAAGTTTACAAATGCACCCACCAAATACCAGTGATCTTAGCATAGTGTAATAACCACTAAAATGCTTCAGGAATCTCCTACATGTAAGGGTTAAAAATAATGTAGATTTCTTACCAACTCACTCTCCTTATTTGTTTCTTCAAATTTCTCCTAGAATATGATTTATGTATTAACTTAATTAATACGAAACAGCAAAATTAATTACGAGTGAAAATCTACAAGATGAATAAGACATCTTCAAGCAAAAGAGAAAAAGAAGAAGCAACTAACAACATTATAGCCCAGGGCACCCTAAAACAAAAAAATGGTATTCTCAACTGACAGGAACAATACACAACCTAAATCATAAAACATCTTCCCAATCATCATATAAAAAAAGAATCATAAATCAACTTCTTAATAATAAATAAATAAGAATCACCATTATATTATAAAAAAAATTGGCTAAAATATATTATTAATAGTATAAATACTCATGCACTAACTTCTCAGGACCTGTTGAGCAGAAAAATAGAGATGTGGATCCTAGGAAATGAATTAAAAATGAGGAATGAAGGAATTAATAGCAAGGAAATGCTACTTCCATGAATAGACATGAAGAAAACTCCTAAAAATTCTTGAGAATATGGTAGTTTGAAAAATAATAAACAATTCCAAAAGGTAAGATAAATAACTCCAATGATGTATTGATATCTGAATTTAATGTTGCATGTGGCATGTTGCAAAACAATTAAGGACCAACAAAATTATTCAAAATCAAATAATAGACTAGATCCATTAATAAAAGATGCTTAAAGAGACACACATCAATTTAAAATCCATATTATTAATATGCAGAGACAAATTAGCTATAATCATCCAAATTATTAACATATAACTTTATTGCCAGAAATTCCTTGGACAAGCAAGGAAACATGAGATACATGTGGATATAGCAGAGATAAATATATTTAATTCAAAAATAAGTGAATACATTGTAAATTCAAGTTTGTGAATGTCTAAATGTAACATGAGGAATAGACAAATAAAGGAGTTAACTGCAGCCCCTTTTCTCTTTCTCCTTCATCCTCAAGTACATTTTAGCAGTTACAAAACCATACTAATGGAAAGTTCTTGTCTGATTTCCACAATTTCTAATGAAGGTAACATACACAATATAAGCATTGAAAGGTGTATATAGGCCTTATAATACATAAGAAAAGGCATCATAAGATGTATACAAGCATTAAGTTTTAAAGCATATAAGGCACAAGCTAAAGATTTTTCACACTTTTTGGTAAACATAATTTATCATTTGAGTCACATACACTCTATCTTAGAGATATTTTACCTAAACTCCAAACTTAGAATGGTTAACCACATTTTATGATTTTATGAATTAAATTTAAATTAGAAAAACTGATAGCTTGCATTAAACCAGTTTCTAGCTATAATACATAGACATTAGCACCGATGCTCCCCTGTGCTGAAAGAAATCAATTTACCAAAAGGTAGAAAAACTGTACCGTTGCCACATAAAATGAAAAGTACATTTCCCACCGTAAGATACCTCCTCAGAAGTCCAATCATCTAGATGATCTTTAACTTCACTGCTTCTAGGAGACCATATTAACCCTTCAATCATGCCTGAAAACTTATCCATTTTATCTCCCATTACAGCTAATTCTCTCCAACCCCTTTGTCCACGCATCATCTCATCCATTCTGTATAAAAGCATTACACTAGTTGGAATATGAAAAGAATAATATAAAATTTTCAACACACAAAACCACAAAAGAAATTTTTTTCATTTAAGTAACAAATATTCATCCTAAATTAAAATTTCCTGTCAGTTTATTAATTAGAAGAAAAAGAAAAAAAACCTTAAAAGTTGAAGCCAACCATGGCAAAAGTCAGTTCCAATGAATGAATGGACTGCAACTATAATTCAGCATGAATAACAGAATACATAGGACTAATCAGATTCAGTAAAAAGCTGCCATCTTTCTGTCTAATGAGTGTCCAGAAACAGATCACAATGTCAATAGCAAAGATTGGAAATATTAACTATGGAACAACAAAAGAGTTCTAGAAGTATTAGATACAAAAATCTCACTTAAACTGAATTCCCAAAAAACCTTTGGAATAAGAAAAAGTTCTTCCAATGGTATGTAAGAAAAAGACTTATGACACTGACAGAAACACAGTTTAAGTTGAATATTGTACATCCATAGTTCAGATATGAAGCTAAATAACACATGATACTTACAGAAGAGGGACACCTCATTCGCCTTATACTCAGACCATGACTAAATTAAGGAATCTGCAGAAAACTTTAACATGTGAAAATAATCAGTAAAGGTAATAAAATAACCTGAGGAAAGCTTTCTGTGCAGAAGTGCCTATATCTCCTGCTGAATAAGCTTCATGCTTGAGCACCTGTTGGTGAAGATACTTGGCACAGAACTTAGACACTGCTTTACCTACAAATTTATGGACTTTGTTACAATAAAACATAACAATATATGACCAACACATATTTAAAAAAAAAAGAAAGACATGCGAAGGTGACAGGACCTAAGGTGCAAAAGAAGAAACACAAAGGCCAAAGAAGGAAAATTCTAGCTCATAATGAGGGGGCAAAATCACGTAATGCAGCACAAAGGGGCTGTGCACATGAGGAGCAAAAAGGATTTGATAGGAAAAGACAGCAACCAACTATAAAAGGGGAGAAGAGAGAGAAAGAAACAAGGAAGAATTTGGAATTGTATTTCTTTGAGCGTTGTTACTCTTCGCAGAGGACTAGCCTCTCGAAAGCCAGGAGTTTATTTTTCTCGAAAGCCAGGAATTTGCTTTTCGATTGGAAATAGTAGCATGCTTGGATTTCATATATTGTTACCCTCAGTGGGACTTCAGGAAAAGCTTTGACATTCTAAAGTGACCTGAATGTCATGTTGTCTCCTAACAGCCATGAATAGCATGTACAATTGGAAATATATCATACTTAAATATATATATAAAAAACACGAAACCCTAAATTCGGAAAACTACAAAACTCGGGTGCTAACCTCCATGCCCATCATAAACACCAAAGAAAGATGTACAATCGTCCAAGTCTGGATAAGCTGCATGCTGTAGAATCATGAGTTTAGCACACATAGTCAAATGCATTTGTTTCAGCAAATTATGAAGCTGTGTTTCATTAGTTCCTACTCCAAGAAGATGAAAAATATGCCACATTCAGATAGCAGAAACACATTCAAAATTCACATGTCCATATCAAATGCCAAGATACACTAGTCTCCCAACATACTCGGCATATTAACATACCCGGAGAATATCTTCATTTCACTTGAAACTCAAATACACATGTTGATACAGAATAGTAATAAAAAGTGACCTAGGTGAAATTATAATCACCATTAATCATGTGCTTTAGTCAATGTGCAACGAATTTCCTTCAGGTTTTAACAGAAATCAACCAAAAATATCACCTAAACATAAACATTTCAGTGTCCTGCAATAATGACCAAAAAGAATAAATAACCTAAATTACTTTATACTGGATATCCAAGTCAATGTGATAAGTTATGGACCACTACTATTGTATTTATGTAATTAGAGCTTTAAGAATTATTAGACCCTCTATTGAAAATTTTGGCAATAAGACAGTTTGATTACAAACACATATATCTACTTTATTATAAAATATATTCTTGCATCAGGCTGCTATCTTCTTATAGTTTTGGTGGTGAAAAGAGCACCACCATACTCAGTTAACAATTTACAAGGACTATATAAATATCACCAAAACTTATTTTCCAAAATGCTCCCTTGCATTTCCAAGTGTTTAAGAGATTCCAGTGCACTTTCAAATTGCTGCCTCTTTCAAACTAAAATGACACTGAATCAACATGACATCAATGCATTGTCCATGCAGCGCACATAAATTAGCTACAAATTATAAATTGCAATACAAGATTAGAGTGACTAGAAAGATACATCTTGACCTATTAATGTACCAGAAACTCCTTAATTAACATAAATGATAAGAGAAAGTGTGTGCCAATGTTATATTTTCAACATATAAGCTAGAAAACTAATTATTACAAATAGCAAAAGCAAACATAAACCAAGGGTTTAAGTCAAGACTAATACTATATTATAGATAGGTATTGATATCAATGTCCCTATACATTCCTATTTTACAAATCCAATTCTGTTAAAAGTTCTGTAAGTTCTACAAGAGCTCTATTTTCAAAATACAAATTAATGTCTTTTGGTAGGTTTCATGTTGCTCTTCAACAACACTATTCACAAGCACAGTATAATTCAGCCAACAAAAAAAGTACTCACAGCATCTTCCATTGTGGCACGCCAGCCTTGCATAGAGGACACCCCATATCGAAGACTCTCATTTTCACCATCCTCCGAGAACTTCTCGGTCTTGGGGGTGCTCAGATATACCCCCATTTGGTACTGAAACCACACAAAACAACCAGTCAATCGCAAAACCTGTCGCTCTTTCACTTATATTTTAAAAAACATTCTTTACTCCTAATCTGTTCATTTCAAGAAAAAATACAATCCGATTCATAAATAAACAACAATACAACTCACACATATGATCTCCTAACCAATCTAGTTATCCGATCAAGTTAAACCACATGATAGACCCTATAAACAAGCCTAAACCAACGGCCTCGTTGACTCCAAACTTTTTAAATAAACTCAGCACTAAACGGTCAAATTTTGAACGCAATACAGTACTTTTCTCCTATGTTATCAAATTTTCTCGAGAGCCAAACAGATCAAATAAAGAACGTAACATGGAATGAAAACACGAGAAAGTTAATAAAGGAGATCGAATTAGCTGAAGAGAGTAACAAAATAAAAAAAATAAACAATAAATGAGAAATTATATAACGAAAAAAATAATAATTACTGAAATCAGGGCGTCCGTACAGCTTGAGCAGATACAGATGACGAGATGATGAGATGGAGAGTGAGACTGAGTGGAGAGAGAAGTGGTAATTTTATTATCTCTGGTCTGGGGACCTAAATAATAGTTTTTTCGGAGTGAACCGGTTAATCTGTCACGTGCATTCCACGTGGTCACCTAGATTTTTTAACCAATATTATTTTAATTAAAATTAAATTCGAATCGAATATAATTGAACTCGTTTTTAAGTTCAGTTTGAATAAATCAAAAATGAATTATTTAAATCTGAATATAAACACAAATCTAAATTATGGTTTTGAAAATTTATAAATACAAATCTAAACACAAATTATATGAACCAAATATATATACGAATATGAACTTAAATTAAAAAAATTTTAATGATATTTTATTAAATATAATTTTTGATAAAATATAAATACGAGCTATACAAACTTAACGTGAATATGAATACGAGTACGAACCAAACACAAATCTAACTTTTGAACTCAAATTCGAATCTGAATTATACTATAAAAAAATCTAACAAATACAAACTTAAACATGAGTCAAATCATAATAAACAAACTCAAATACAAACATATATATATATTAGTTCGATTTGACTTGAATCCAAGTTTAATTTTTATTTCTTCCTTTGAAAGGGAAAATTAACATAATTTTACGTGTTATTTTTCTAGTGGCAAATAATAATTTTATTTATAATTAATATTTTTAAAATTAATTTAACTATTCAAAATTTAAACATAAATATAATTTTACTCTTTATTTTTTATAATTTAATAAAAATTCACATGTACTAAATTACATATGATATGCTTGTCACATGATTTTGTATCATACTAGGTAGCGAAAAAAGAGTGTGAAAGTAAATTTTTTAAAACTTTTAAACTAACTAAAAATACAAATTTTTAAAAAATTTTGATAATTTTTTAGTATAATGGGATTTGTGATTATATCAATTTTGGATACATGTAATATGTATAATATACATGCCATATACATATTATTTACATTAAAAATTATCAATTTGACATGTGTAAAATTTTTATTCAAATTATAAAACCAGAAAAAAATATTTTATATTTTAATTTTGATCATTTAAATCAATTTTTCTGATAAATTTGTCACTCTAATGATAATTAATAATTTGTTTATCCAAACTTTTTAAATTAGATTGGTAAATGAGATGCTAGGATGTGTTGGCATGAAACAGTGGGGCGGCATGACTAAGAGTATTTAAGTTGGCCATAAGAGTTAATCCCACCAATTAATTTTTTAAAAATCAAATTTTATAATCAATAATTAAAAAATATTTTTATTTTTTCAAAAAATTTAAAAAATAATAAAATAATTTTAAAATTTTTTAAATTATAAAAAAAATAAAAATTTGTAATTTAAAAAATTAGAAAAATCGACTACCACCACTGACATCATCTTTGGTGGTGGTAATGACTACTGCAAATCTACTTAAATGGTTAGAAAAATGTCACATAATTTAAATAATGATTATATCTAACATGTTTTTAGTTGAGACAGTCAAATTTGATCACTTTTATCGAAAACGAGATGATTAAACTTGTCCGTTTCTATTAAATGAGATAATCAAATATAACTATCATTCAAATTATATGATCTTTTTTTGATAACTAGTCGTTAAAAACATTATCCATGACGATTGTTGATTTTTTTAAAAATTTTTAATAATTTTTAAAATTTTTTATAAGTATTTTAATGTTAAATGTTATTTAATATTTCATTTTTTTTAATAATTAAAACTTGGTAAGCTTGGGTGGGATTAAGTGTTTTGGCCATTTAAGTTTGATAGTCCACATAAGTGCACCATTCGGGGCGTTTTTCATTAGGTTGGGTTTCAGGAACGTTCAAGCATGTTCCAACCAAGATTACTAAAAAGTCTGTACTAAGAAGTCTACAGGATCAAGTGACCTTGGATAAAATTGTCATTATACCCTACAAGTCTACTTTTTCTGATGGGCTCACTTGCTTAGGAAAAAATTCACTAATCTTGTTGGGCCTTTTACAAAAATCTAATATCTATTTGCAACTAAAATTGAATAATACATGAAATTTCAAAAATAAAAAATAAATTTTTTTTTTTTGGAGATCTGAAGTTATATCATTTTGTAACACATTTTTTTATATAATTTATCTAATATTTCTTACAAAATTTTTTTATATTTTTCGTATAAAAAAAAAACCCAAAATCTAACTAATAGGATATATATATATATATATATTTATAATTAAATATTATGTGTATTAATGCGTGTGCATGTGTATATGTACACACACACATTCTATGTAAATGCATTCTAAACTTTTAACATTTTATAGGCCACTAGGCTATTTCCCATCTCATCAGTTAAATTTAAAAAAAAAAAAAAATAAATTTTCTCTCAATGTTAAGAAGGCAAATATTAATTTTAATGATTAAATAATATTTCTATCATTTTATTCAAATATTATTATAGAAAATATGTTTGAGATATAAATGTTTTATTTTTAAACTTAGTAAAGGTAAATAAGTTATTTTATTTTCTATTTTAAAAATTATCATATTTATTTATATATTTTTAAAATATTTTATTAATTTCAATGATCTGTAATATGATATTTACACCCTTTTTTTTTTTCAAAATTTAAAAAGCCTTTCCTAAAATTTCAAAAAAATACCTTAAAATTTTTTAAATTTTAAAAACCCCCCAATTTTTTTTTAAATATACATTTTGCATTAAACGTATATCATTATATCTAAATATTATGATAGAAATATGTTAATGTATAAAAGTTAGTTTTTAATTTCTAGAGACAAATAAATAATTTTCCTATCTTATTATGAAATTATTACATTCATCTTTATATTTTGAAAATATATTATAATATTAATAATTTGTAATAAAATATTTACGTCTTTTAACTTGTTGAAAATTTGGGTGTATTTTTTATTTTTAAACTATAGAGGGTATATCAAAATTTTAAACAATTAAAAAGCACCCATAATTTTTTTAATTTCAAAAATATTTTAAAATATTTTAAATTTCAAAACCCCCATAAAATTTAAAAAATTATAGTTCAATTTATTTATTAAAAAACCTTATAGTAATAAAATGTTTTACTATTTTTATATTAATTAATATCAATCAAAGTTAAAAAAAAATTAATAAAACTTTAAGAATAAAATATTATTTAATTTGAGAGTGTTTCAATCTTTTTAATAATTTAATAAAAAATTTAACAAATAAATAATTTTTAAATTTTTAAAATTTAGTAGGTCAAATTCTATGGTTAACCACTGGGTGAGAATAAGTATTTTGGCGTATTTTATAAGGTTGCAATGAATGCTGACCAATAAAATCAAAATTTGGTGACCGAAGCCAAGAACTACACTTGGGTAAAATATTCAACTCTTTTTTAGGAGAAAACCATGTTTAAGGTTTTTAGAATATATATATATATATATATATATATATATATATATATATATATTTTTTGAATATAGACATTTTCTAAACTCTCTATGATATATTTGCAAGAGATAAACATAGAATAAATAAAAAAATTTATTCTTGTTTATCTGTTTGGAAAGAGTGAAAAAGAAAATGTTGTTCTTAGCATTTCTCTCTAATAAATAATATACTTTGATTAAAAAAAAAAAACAAAAAAACTAGAAATTTGGAGGTACCATGCCGAAATTATAGAAGAATTTCAGTTCTAAACCAAATACGATTCCTAATTAATTAATTAATTAATTAATGGAAGATAAAAGATATATAAACAAAACTTAACCATTATTTTTGTTTATTTTAATTAAAGGTTGAGGCAGCCGGGAAACATGATATTCCCGTCGGGGTATCGGTTCCTCCCGACTGACGAAGAACTGGTTGTCGACTACCTCAGAAACAAAATCTTGAAGAAAGCTTTGCCTTGCAACGTCATTGAAGAACTGAATCTTTATGATTATCATCCTCAACAACTATACGGTTCGTCTTCTTCCTTCCTTTTTAACTTCTTGCATGGCTCTTTCCAAGTTTCTTTCTGTTTTGATGCGCAGTTATTCAGTATATCTATATTGTTTATCTTGCCTTTAAATAATCTTTTTTTCAGTTTTCCTTTGGTTGGCTCATTAGGGTTTCTTCCGTTTAGGACTTTCTTGGTTTTTTAATTAACAGGTAGAACATCAAGATTTATCCAAAAAAATATACAAGACGCATAGTCTTGTTTTATTTCATAAATTAATGTTTAAAATTCATAATTATTATACGTAAAATATTGATATTATTAGTTACATTGAAAAAACCAGAAATTTCAAGAATTCTTGAATTCATTTTCTGATTTAACTCTCTAAACTGAACTGTGTAAAAAGATTCTAATTAGCGTGAAATTGTGACTCAGATTTGTACAAGAAAGAAGGAGATAAGTTCATGTACTTCTTCACGCCAAGGGATCGGAAGTACCCACATGGGAACCGGCCAAAGCGACAGGCCGGCGACGGATATTGGAAGGCTAGCGGGGTTGATCTTCCGGTTACAGTAAACAATATCAAAGTAGCAAGCAAGAGGTCACTGGTGTACTACAGTGGCAGCAATAAGAATTCAACAAAGACTAATTGGATCATGTATGAATATGTAATGGACCAACATAGCACTCGAGCTGCAAGTAAACCTGCTTACAGCAAAAAATCACAGGCGGCAGCTTCGAGCTCACATGCCCCTCCTGAAGACAACAACATGAGGGTAAATTATCGATCTTCATCAATTCCATCTAATTTTTGAGATTAGATTCTTTCTACGTTATGCAATAATGTGAATGTTGCTAACTTTTGATTATTCGGGTAGTTGGACGATTGGGTTTTGTGCAAGGTCTACTCGAAGAATCACAAATCGAAGAACAAGAATCAAGCGGCTAGTGGCAGCGGTGGTAAGCCTATTATCTCAGGGCCTGAAATGCATGGAAACGGTGGGAGCAATTATGATCATGATTCTGCAAGCTTAATGGCTTCAATGCAAAGAATTCCTCACAATGTTGGCGATAATAACGGCGTCGTGCCGTTTATACAACGAAATGACAGGGTTAATCTGCAACATAATCTTGATTATTCCACAGCCTCAATGGCTTCAATCCAAGAACCTTATCACAGTGCTGCTGCATATCACAACCCTTATCATCATCAATACAATTTGCAGAACTGTGGTTGTCCTATCTTGTCTCCATTACAGATAAGTCAATGTCATTTTGTTTCATCAAACGCTTTAGAGCCAATGGCACCAAATGATGGCCCTGCAAACTTTGCTCCGGAAAGACAAGCTGAATACAATGGGCAGCATTATGTTAGTTCTATCCGCATTTCGCCATGGACACAACCAAATTACATCGTCTCTACCAGCACAGCTATGCCAATGATAAAAAACGAATGCACTGCCGCAAATTATGTTGGTTCAACCAGCACAGCGCCTGCAGTCCAAGGAGCCAATGCATGTGAAAATACAGATGCAATAGGTTCTACGAATCATGTGGCGGATAATTTCTTTGGTTCAACTACCTCTGCAACGCCAATGCAAAGCATGGATCAATGCAATGTGGCAGATGATAACACTTCCTTCAACTCTGAGTCTTTCCTTACTGAATTTGATCACGAGGACTCGTATTTCATGGTAGAAGATCCTAATATTTATCTCGATTCATTCGACAGAAAGACATAAGATAGATATGGCTTAAATTCCATTTTAGCTCTACTTTTTTTTCTATTTTTTTCAATTTCAAATTGCAAATTTATTGTTATTCTTCTTCTTTTCTGTTTTGTTCCTTGACATTTTAGCATAGACAATACACTATCTGTGATAAAATTCGAGTCAATTTGGTTCATAAAAAATTTGCATTTTTGATATTTAGAGTAAAATGATTTGATACCGTATATTACAAAATTGATCCAAAATTGCTTGTGTGGTCATATCATATTGATCAGATAAATAAACAGGGTATTGAATAAAAACGAAGAAAAACACAATAAAATTTGTTAGAGAAAAATAGAATATGATTATAATTCACTCTGACATAATAACATATGGTATATATATTAGTTTAGTTGTTGAGTAATTATATACAATTAACCTTGCGATACTGATTATGATAATAATGTCATTGGTATTATTGTTTTTTATAAAAAAGTGATACAATCATCACTAAAAAAAAAGGCTTTAACAAAATAAATAAATAATGAGGAAACAAATATTTGGTTTTTTTATACTTTTTTAAAAGCTAAGATATTATACTTTTGATAATGAAGTTTCTAAATTTCTTGTTATAAATGGACAAACCCTCTGGTGTTAGGCTAATATTTAAGAGAAACATTGCCGACCAAATTTTTTAAGCCAAAATAGGTATAAAACAACACCCTTCTACGTTAAAAATGATGAAATTAAACAAAATTTTCTCAATTCTTTTTCCCTTGGGTGAGCAACACGCTTGAACCAATATTGGAATTGTTAAGCATCTGGTTTTATTTTTGGTTTCGGTTTCTATTCAAAATTGACCTACTTTAGGTAGGTTTCAATTTTAGACCACCTTCAAAAAAACCAGATGTAACCGTCGCCATCAGTAGCATTATCGGACCGAAAAAGCTTATTTAATTAATGAGACAACTAAATGTAATCATCTTTATCATCAATAATTATTAAAAATAACTGTCATGAACAAGGTCGATCATTGTTTATCGTTTTCAATCATCATTGATGATAAGATGACCAAATCTTACCACTTTATGCAAACGAGGTGGTCAGATGAAGTGACCAAATTTGGTTCTCTTGTGAGCTAGATGATATTCTCCAATTATCTAGTTTATTTTTTTGGCGGCTATTATCACTGGTGATAATAACTGCTGTTTTTTATTATTTTTAATAAATTTTAATATTATTTTTAAAATTTTTTATATAATTTAAAATTTTATATAACTTATCCCATGTGTACTGTAAATCATATAACTTACCAGAGGATACACATTGATATGAAAATTTTATAAGACCCCTTTATAGTATAAGTTTGCACTTTTACCCCAGTTCAATAATTCGAGGACTCTATGGGTAAGTAAATACCTGCTTTTTCAAAATTTTTTATCTTATTAAATTTTAAATTTTTTTATTTTATTAAATTTTAAATTTTTTATTAAATTTTAAAAAAAATTAAAATTTTATAATAATTATTATTCTTATATTTTTAAAAATTTTTTTTTTTATTTCTAATTATTTTTCTTCAAAAAGATGACAATGCCTTGATAGCTATTAATATTTAATAATTGACTGTTAAATTCAATCATTGACTTTTGTTGATAGACGAATGTTTGATTTTTTTAAAAGTAAAAGGTGATATTTTGGCATTTAGGAAAACCTTGGGTGAAATTAAGTCTTTTGGCCTTGATCTCAAAAGCAAAAATTTATGACATTAACACACTATTTTATAAAAAAATTTGTACAATGAGACTGAGAAACTTTATAGTCATTACTTTATATAATTTTGTTTAAAAGATAATATTTTCAGTTAATAATATAAGTGTATCGTTGTTAATCTTTCACCTTTCATTATTAATATTTTTAAATAAATCTTGATAACTCAAAGAAAAAAATATTAAGGCTATCTTTTGCCTTGAATGTATGATACTAAATTTTCTTCAATTATTTGTTTAGATTAAATTTCTTACATAGTCTTAACAATATAAGAAATAATAAAAAGTTGGACGAGAATTAGAAAAAAAGAAAAAAGAAAAAAAGAGGATTCCTTAGAAGTTTCTTGTTATCTATTTCTTTTATTTAGTAAAACTTTTGTCATAGAATTAAGTATTATATTACTTTTTTTCTAAGGATAATATATTTGATAAATTTATGGTGGTGATTTATATTAGATTTACATAAAAATTATCCATAAAAGTATGATTAAATTTATTTAAATTATTTTTTGACAAAATTAAATAATGGACAACATTAAGATAAAAAAACACTAAGAATTTAAACAAAATTTGAAAAGGAATTTATTTTTTATAAAATAAATGATCAAAAGTTAAAATGAAAAAACAAAGAGTTATAAAAATAAATGAACAAAATATATATATATATATATATATATATATATATATATATAAACTAGTATTATTTTCATTAAATTTTTTATTTTTCATTCATTCAACTATCTTTTAGTTTTTTATCATTGTCCTAAAAAATTGGTTCTGATATTTTCTTTTTTAGTTATTATTTACATTTAAGTTTATGAATAATTTAGACATTCCTCCATTGAAGGATGGCCTTCCATTACAAAAGCTGAAAACTTTGTGCTTCAATAAATAATATCCATTTATTGGAGGAGGAACGATTAATTGCCACCCAAGGTTTCGCTTAATGACAATGATCATCTGATTCTATTGACGGTTGGATTTGACTTCTAAGATAAAGGAGAGGGTCAATCTGGTAGAGGTGGCTAGATTTGACCATCTTCGCTATCTAAAATCACTAGAAACGGCCGGTGTCAAGCATTCCGGTTGTTTCTGGCTTTCTCTAATAGTAGAGACGATTAGATTTGACTGTCTTCGTTGGATTTTTGGTGGCAAGAACAAAGTGGCTATTTCTAGTCACCGGTGAGGTTTATGTCAACCATCGCCATCAGTAGTGGTGATTGTTTTTTTAATTAATTATTTTATTTTTTAATTAATTATTAATTTTTAAAAATTATTATTATTATATTTTAATCTTATTTTATTTTAAGTTTGTTTTTAATATTATTTATATTAAAATTTATTTTAATATTAATATTATTGAATTTTATAAAGGGTATTTTAGTTTTTTCATATAAAAAAGATGGATACTTGGTTTTTTAAACTTTTATACGTGAGATTTTGTCATTTAAAGAAACTTTGCGTAGTAATATGTCGTTTTACCTTTATTATGTATCTATTACGTATATAAGTTTACATATACATGGTAATATGATTAAAGATATATTTATACATATAGAAATGATGATCATCATTGTGTACAGTAATATATATAGTAATATATATATATATATATATATATGGTAATTTGGTATATGGTAATTATCTAGCAATTTATATATGGAAATCAAATTACTTTACTTGGTATATGTGAATAAAGTATTATATATATATATGTGTGTGAGTGAGCAATAATTTTACATATGAGAGACTTAACTTTTTTCTTCAAAACAAAAATGGTTGTTTCAAAGCATTTTCTTCTCCTTGTACTGTTCTTCTTCCTATTCTCAAGTGGTAAAACACTCTTCCAAATGCTATATCAACATTCAAGTCTTTTTATTTCTTTCTTTTATTTTTTTTCCTATCGATAATCCATTTTATAGGTCATCTTCTAAGATTTTATGATAATATTCAGGAATAAGTCGCAAAAGTTGTATCCTTTAAATCTATACTTTAACTCTTGCAATATTTTGTGAAATTCTATCAATTTAAAATGTGAACAGTATTCTAACATATTTCTAAATCAAATAAATTTATTTATTTTTTTATTTTTAATATATTTATATTTCATTTTATGAAACGACAGTTACATTGTTGGTGGTCGCTCAAGATTGTCCAAGGAGTATTACAACAAAAGCCTTTTGCACTGGTCCTTTATGCGCCCAGTTATGTGCTTCAAAGTATGGCTCTGGAACAACCGGTGGATGCTTTGACACAAACAAGTGCTGTTGTTCATCTTAAAATGTTATAGTCATCAATCCTTGTTGACGGGTAATATCATATGGTTGTGTTATTCAAATTGAGTAATAAAATAAAGCTTTCATAATAGTTATGTGCATGTGTATTTTTTATCTTTTACCTTTCGTTATTATTATTTTTGAAGAAATCTATTAAAAAAATTAACGTTCTAAATATATATTGCCTTGAATTTATAATACTAAAATTTCTCCCATTAATTGTTAGGAGTGAATTTCTAGCTCAGTGTTTATAACATAAAAATTACCAAAAACTTAAATCAACAAGGATATATAAAATGGAAAAAAAAAAATGGCCTAAAAAGGTTTTTTGGTGTTTATCTGTTTCTTTCTTATAGTGGGAATGATGCTTATCTATTTCTTTCACAAAGTGAGACTATCGTTATACGGTTAAACATTGTATAATTTTTTAACTAAAGATAATATATTTGATCAATTTACTGAAGAGATTTATGTTAGATTTATATAAAATTATCCATAAAAACATGATCAAATAAAGTTAAAATATTTTTCTACAGATAAAAGCACTGATAATTAATATAAGACTTTTAAAAAGTATATATTTTTTTTATAAGATAAATTAACTTCAATTAATATGAAAAAACAAAGAGCTATAAATGAATAAAATATAAAAACCTAGTATTATTTTACTTAAATATATGATCAAATAAATTTAAAATATTTTTCTGCCGAACTATATAATGAACAAAAAACAGATAAAAACATTAATAATTAATATAAAATTTTTAAAAAGTATATATATGACGGGTTTTTGCCAGGTTAAGTTAGATAGAACTTGTCATTTTTATTTAATCGTCCTATCATGACCAAAAAAAACGCATAAATGAAGTTTTTGACCCATAATAAAGTTTGTTTGGAGTTGTCATCCAAAAATTGCCTTGAAAAATATGCATTGATAAAAATGAATGACTAGTTGAATTTTTCTCAAAGGATTTAAACCGTCCTTACTTGCTCAATGAGAGAATTTGGAAAGTGAGGTATGATAATGAAAAGGGGTTAGATAGTCACGTCGCCCAACTTGAAGGTTGATCTCCATTAAGGTGGTTCATCAAAATTCTAATATTAAATACACAAATAATCACACAATTAAACCGATTAAAATAAAATAAAATAAATGAAATAAATAATTACAATCCCCATAAACAAAGATAATAAAATAAAGTAACTTAATTGGCTAACCGTACAAAACTAAAGGTTAGGGCACTAACAGAAATTATCAAATTAAATAAGATAACTTAAAAAAGAAAAAAAGAAAATACAGACAAGTAACTTCAGCAATTAAATTCATCATACAAACTTCTAGTGCAACCAATCAACACATCACATAAAAAAACAGGTGTTCTAGTTCTCTAGAAATCGTTATTGGAAGGCCTAGGATTATATGTAGATGTTGGTGTTGGTAGGCGAACACTACCAATCACAAGATGACCAGATCAAAATCAATAAACACACAAGGAAACTAGAAACAAGAGTCCCCTCATGACGTTCCTAGCTGCTGGCTCCAACAATACTTCCTCCTCGATGCGTTGTGGTGATGCGGACTTCAAACAGATTTATGGACATGGTTCTCTAGGCCTTCAAAGTGTTTCCCAAGTTTTAAAGATAATCCATTTAGGGTAATTGTTTTGCAGTCATGTATTTGTTAATGTACTTTTATGTATTTACTTGTATATTCATGTAATTCGTATATGCATTCCGATTATTAATAAAATAAAGTATTCAATTATAGTGTTATTTGATACATATAACACGTCTTTAGTATGATAGAATTGAGAGGATGAAATTAGATGACTGATTATATTTTTCATACGCGTTTATTGATAACTATACTAAAACCATTCATAATCTCAATATCATTATAAGTCATAGATACAAGTGATGGTATGAAGATTGACATAGTTTGAGTAATCCTAACAAAATGTGGTGACAGTTTACACGTGTTGAAGTATGTTGCTTGAGATAAAAAACACTATAAATTAAAAGAAAATTTTAAAATGTATTTTTTTTTAAATTAATTATCAAAAGTTAAAATAGAAAAAAAAAAAAAGTTATACAAATAAATGAATAAAAAAAAAAAAATCTAGTATCATTTTCCTTAGAGTTGATATTTTTCATTGGTTCAACTCTTTGATAGTTTTTTTTTTCCATTTTTTTTATTTTTTTAGTTATAATTTAAATTTTATAAATTTAGAGTTTACAAAATTAATTGACTTCTAAAAATAAAAAGTCCAGAACATTTAAGTTTATTAATAATTTAGACATTCCTCCATTTAAGAGGTCCTCCCGTTCCAGAAGTAGAAAACTTTGTACTTCAATAAATAATATCCATTTATGTTATATATATATGGTCGTTATATAAGTATATATATATATATAGAGTATAATATGATTAAAGATATATTTATTTATATAAAAATTATAATAATGATGATTACATTATAGTAATTTAATTATAGTCATATATAATATAAATATATATAGCAATTGTCAAGCACTTTATATATCGAAATCAAATAAAATGGTTGTTTCAAAGCACTGTCTTCTCGTCGAATTGCTCTTCTTTCTATTCTTAAGTGGTAAAACTCTATCTTTGAAGTGGGTGGCTTCATAATCTATGTAAAAAAAAATCTATCATAATCTAGCTAGATGGATGCATTATATGGATTGAATTTAAGCTCAGTCTAACTCAAGATGGGTTTAATTTATAAATAGTAAAATTTGAAGTCAAACTCAAACTCAATAAATTTGGTGGATATGAGTCCGAACTTAATATTTAAAGAGTTGAATCAAATTTTTTATGAGTGAATTAATAAATTTATAGACAAGTTTTTTACTTGAGTTTTTTATTGAATATCTTAACGAGTTTTTTATCGAATATTTAAAGAATTTTTAACGAATTTTTTTTAAATACGTCATCAAAACGATATCATTTTGATACATTTGAATTAAGATGATATCGTTTTAGTTAATTTTATTTGATTTTTTTTTCAAGTTTATAAACTTGACAAATTGATCATCGTTAAAATTTGACTACATTTTTGTCTTTGGACTCCATGCTTATGACTCAAACACTTAGATCAAGTCACAGTGACTGAAATTTTGAACACAAGGGAATGACAACGAAATTTACTTTACATATAGGGATATGATCACGTTATTTTTGTATAAACCTCAACAAAATTGATTATTTTAATTAGATTTTCTTAAACATTATATATATACATATATGTGTGTGTGTGGAAGCGATTGTATGTCCCTATGAGGGAATCATAGGACCTTTAATTTCATAATAAGTTTATGTTAACTTCGTTACTTCAGTTGTAATCCAAGTGCAATTCCTAAACCAAATCCAACTCCTAATTAGTACAAATAATACACACAATTATATATATATATATATATGTGTGTGTGTGTGTGTGTGTGTGTGTGTGGAAGCGATTGCATGTCCCTATGAGGGGAATCTTATGACCTTTAATTTCATGGTAAGTTTATGTTAACTCCGACACTTCAATTGTAATCCAAGTGCAATTCCTAAACCAAATCCAACTCCTAATTAATACAAATAATACACACAATTATATATATGTGTGTGTGTGTGGAAGCGATTGTATGTCCCTATGAGGGAATCGTAGGACCTTTAATTTCATGGTAAGTTTATGTTAACTCTGGCACTTCAGTTGTAATCCAAGTGCTATTCCTAAACCAAATCCAACTCCTAATAAGTACAAATAATACACACAATTATTTATATATATATATATATATATATATGTGTGTGTGTGTGTGTGTGTGTGTGTGTGTGTGTGTGTGTGTGTAGAAGCGATTGTATGTCCCTATGAGGGAATCGTAAGACCTTTAATTTCATGGTAAGTTTATGTTAACTTCGGCACTTCAGTTGTAATCCAAGTGTAATTCCTAAACCAAATCCAACTCCTAATTAGTACAAATAATACACAATTATATAAACGTTAGTTTTCAACATCAATTCTTTTAAATCAACATGGACAATTTTATGTTCCCTCCTGCAACGAATTTCATATTTCCACCAGGGTATCAGTTCAGCCCGATGGACGAGGAGTTGGTGGTTCATTATCTGAGCAACAAAATCTTGAACAATGCTTTGACGTTCGACAACATCGTGGAGCTTAATCTTTATGATTATGATCCTCAAGAACTATACGGTTCATCTTATTTAATTCCCCTTTCTTTCCTTTTTCAGTAGTTTCTGTTGAGATTGCAACTTTTGTACAACTTTTGTGCAACTTTTATGCAACTAAAAATCTTGTTTTAAAATTTAAAAAAAATTATATTTTATTTGAATTTGAATTTGGTCAAACTCAATAAGTTAGGTGATGATTTTTAGGAAATTTTTTTTTATTTTTTGGTTAATGTATTCTTATAAATTTCAGATTATTAAAATAAAAATATAGATCAATTTAATCTCAATTTTTCTTTCTGAGTCTCCTTATTATAACTTATAGTTTCTATTCGTTAAATTTTGTTATCTTTCCATGGTTTTAACTGTTTTTCCTTTGTAGTTATTTACATGCATGGCTCTTTTCAAGTTACTTTCTTTCTGTTTTTGTGCTTTGTTGTTTAATATTTGATCTAAATTGTTTCTAACTTATCTTTTTCAGTTTAATTGTTTCTTGCAAGAGGAGGACTAAAATTAATGATTTACGTGTTCTATTAATTTACTGAGTGTGCAGATTTGCATATGAGAGAAGGAGAAACCGCCATGTATTTCTTGTCGCCAAGGGAACCAAAGTACCTACATGGGAACCGTCCAAAACGAAAGGCCGGCCGAGGATATTGGAAGGCTTGCGGCATTGGTTCTCCGATCAAAATAAACAATATCAAAGTGGCAAGCAAGAGAGTTCTCCTTTATTACACCGGGGACAACAAAAATTCAGTAAAAACTAACTGGATCATGTATGAATATGTAATGGAGCAACATAGCATTCCAGCCATAAGTAAGCCGGATTTCAACAGACATTCTCAGATTGCTTCGACCTCGAATGCGGCTCCTGCTGACAACAACATGAAGGTAAAATATTAAATGTCATTTTTTTTCAAAAACACAAAAGATATATGAAGCTTACGTCTTTAGTTACTTGGGCAGTTGGACGATTGGGTGTTGTGCAAGGTCTATAAGAAGGCATGGAAATCGAAGAAGAATGAGCCAACCAGTGGTAACGATATCTCTGAGCTTCAAGTTCTAACAGACCCTGATAAATCTACTAGTTCTACGGCTTCAGTGCAGAAAAACATCGATGAAGTCAATTTAACACATCATCATACAGATGAAAACCGTGTAGGTTATCCTAACTTTGCGCCTCAACTGATGCCAGGGACTCATCAAGATCATTTTGCTTCCTATTGCATTAGTGGCCCGCCACCAGTGCAGATAACTAGTCATAGTTTTGGGTCTACTAGTGATGCATTTTCTCCTATTGGGCTTAATTTTCCGGCTTCCTCTATATCACAACCAATTTGTGGATCCCATTACATTCCTGGTACCAGATTCGCCCAACCCTTTATGCAGATCCACCAGCAAAACTATGGCTGCACCAACACTGTGCCTGCGGTTGGTTCCAGCAGTAGGGCGCCTGCAATGGAAGGAACAAGCGGAGATGTTGCCAATTCAGCGCAGAATGATGTTGCTGGTTCCAGTAGCTCTGCCCCTCTAGTACAAAGAAGTGATGATCAATGCACCGAGGCCAACTCTGAGCCTGTTGATGATAATTACACGTCAGTATTCTTTCAGCTTGAAGAGTGGCATCATCCTCATCTTCCTTCTCTCTTGGGAGAGAAATCAGATAGTCCTCCCAAATAGCTTTCCTTTGGTTATTTGTCTGGCAATTGGGCCCATCCAAGCCCAAGCCCAACTTGTAGTTGACGGAATTTCAAAATTTTTTTTTATTTTTTTCTGAAATATTTAATTTGAGCTGGCCTTAATTCTTTACTTTCAAGTCAAATTGATGGTCCAAAGGGGGGGCAACAAAAATCATTCTAAAATTTCATAACGATTACACTCAGGAAAGATGTCACCGTGCACAAAGTATTTAACATTTAATGTTAATGTGAGTAGGCTAGAGGGGTTCTTTTCAACACCTACCATTTCATAAATTAAATTAAGCATAAACATATATATATATATATATATATATATATATATATATATATATATGTATTTAGTTTATCTACTAATGAATTTCACTCGTGTTTGATTTGTATTCGTCAAACTCTTATATAATAAAATTTAGATTTGGGTTCAGAAGTTTGATTCATATGCAGTTGGTTACCGTAACAAAATTAATATTTTATAATATTAAGATTTATTAAAAAATAAATATATGTATTATAATTTATCGAAAACACAAATATATTTATTATTATTTATTAGAAACGTAATTGTATTTATAACTTAATTAAAATTTTTTTCATTTAAGTTTGAATTTATATTTGTATTTATTTTTAGCTTGTATTATTTATATTTGTTTTCAAAAATTTTTAGTACTATAATTTGAATTTATGTTTAAGTTTAAGTTTGAATAATTTATTTTACACTCGTTCATACTAAACTAAAAAATAAATTTAAACATATTTAATTTAAATTTAATCTTATTATAAACTTAAAATTGAATATATAAAAAACCTTTTCATGTTTTTTATCAAATGATAATCCAAAATTTAATTTTTGTTGTACCAAAACACCCTTTTAAATCAAGTCTATTTTTTTATTATTTTGGGTCAATCTTAAAAATAATTGGGTGCAAAATGTGACCAACTCCGTGGGGGAGGAAAGTGGGGTCTGGGCATCGCGTGGAAAAAATTAAAAGGGGAAAATCCATCAAACAGACGAAGTTGGTTTAAAGTGGGAAGCTTCAGGAATTGCTCGGCCTCCGAATTTTAGGTCACCGTCTCACCAACTTCCTCTAATTTAATTTAATTTAATTTTGTTTTTCAATTGAGATTATCTACTCCAACAGCTTTTACTTGCATTTAATTTTCTCAAAATTATGAAAAATGGGTTTTATATACGGGGTCAGCTTACGTGGCAGTTGTTTAATGGTCGGCTTTAGTTGGCGGGGGTAGGTGAAGGACAGAAAATGTCACAGCCGTTGTGTTATATACTTCTCTTTCGGAATTTCATTTTTCGGAAGAAGAAGAAGATTAAGTGTTCTCTTAAACGCTCTCTTCTTCTTCTTCTTTTTGGTGTCTCGTCTGCTCTGTTCTTCCTTCCTGCTAACATTTATTCATTCATTCCTCTGTTCCTTTCCTCCTCCTGCTTTGAGGTAATTCAATTTCTTTCTTTATTTGGTAATTCAGTGATTGTTTACTCAGTTCGAGGAATTCTATTCAACATTGATTCTTCCTTGAAATTCTTTCTACAATTCAGCTAGCATCGTGGACCCACATTCCAATGCTTATTATTATTATTTTTCAGTAAATTAAAAACATTAAATAAATATTCCGGATGGATGATCAGGTCATGGGTTTTACTTTAGAGTGGAATCAAGTTCTCAAATTTTAAGAAACGGGGCATTAAAATATGTTGATATTCATTTAATAGTGTCTTCGTTGAGTATATTTGTCAAACAGAGGGCGGACGATTTCTGATACTCACAAGAAACTTGACTTTTTCTGTCACTCCATGCTGACTCTTCTTCCATTTTCATTTTCATCTAGAAGATAACGTAGCCTTTTCACTTTCGATTTCTTTGCCCGGCGCAGGCCCCTAATTTAAAAAAGAAAAATGATAATCACCGTGAAGGAGTCGACGATGGTCGCCCCGTCGGCGGAGACTCCGAGGATATCGCTGTGGAACTCCAACGTCGACCTGGTGGTTCCCCGATTTCATACTCCCAGCGTGTACTTCTACCGGCCCTCCGGCGCCCAAAATTTCTTTGATTGTAAGGTCCTCAAGGAGGCTCTCGCCAAAGCCCTGGTGCCGTTCTATCCCATGGCGGGGCGGTTGAAGCGCGACGAAGATGGAAGAATTGAGATTGATTGTAATGCTGAAGGCGTCTTGTTTGTTGAGGCCGAAACGCCCTCTGTTGTTGATGATTTTGGTGACTTTGCGCCTACCTTGGAGCTCAAGCAGCTAATTCCGACTGTGGATTATTCTGGCGGGATCTCGACGTATCCCCTATTGGTGTTACAGGTATTGTCTAAATTCCTAGAGCCGTTACGTTACTGTTTTGTGTTTGTTTACTGTGTTATGGTGCGGCATCGTTGTCGCAATTTTATGTTTTATCTTGTGTTGTTGGGATGGGGGCATAGTAGGTTACTGGTGAGGTATCTGACGGGGTTGGTAAATTCTTATGTGTTGGAATTTTGAATCAGTTTTCTACAAGCCATATTTAATGGTTAGGTAACATCGCTAAGTTTGGCAATACTGTCACAGTAAGGTTGTCCTGTATGATGGCGGCTGCCGTTTTCTGAGAATGATTGTTTCTGGTTCATCGGTTGTTTGTTTGGTTATTTAACTATCTGATTTTTGTGGAGAAAATCATCGTACATTTTACTTTAAAAGAAACTGTGATACACGAGTTTACTTGATGTTGATTGTGGTATTATTAAAGAAAGTCTGCCGCGATCAGATTCTTTATATATTACGGCCTACACAAGTATTATTTGATATCTCTTGCATTTAATAGCCATTAAAAGGGGCTGTTTTTATTTGGTGTGTCTTAGTCGGTTGGTGGTTACTAGCTGGATTGATAGAGAATAGACTTTGGATAAGCTTTTTTAGGATAAGATATGTGAAGCAATCCAATGTGAAACAAGGAATCATACATATGTATAGTGTGTTTGGTATTACTCCAAGCAATCCCAAGCATACTTGAACAGAGACGACGTCTAATGAACTTAAGTGATGTGTTGCGATGGATTAGTGGAGGAAAGAATTGGGATAATAAGATATCTTGCAGCAATGGACTATAGAACAGAGAAATAGAATTGTCAAATGCTTTTATATGCATTTTGTAGTGTTTGTTACAATTTTAGTGGTAAATGCGAACTTCATATATAGCTGTTTTACTGTGTAATGGATAAGTTCTATGAGTTTATTTAAGTTGGGACAATAACGGCTATTTTATGCAGAAGGCTTTTGAATACTTTTTAATAGTATACATGGGACTGTAGTTCATAGTTCTGGTTGTTAAGATTTATGTAGTCACTGCAATTTCAAATGTACCTGATTTATGGTATTCCAAATCCTAGTTTTAGGTATTGACCAATATGCAATGAAATGAATTAGAGTAAATTTTTTTCAAATAGGTTAGAGCTCAATCCTGTTTTTTGCCATGGGTTAATCATATTTATATGATAGGCTGATGGTTAAGACGTCACATCAAACGTAAAACATAGAAACTGGGATTGAATATTAATGTTCCTTGTGATAGTAGATATGGTGCACCTAAGTATTCAACTTGACGACTGCACACCACCCATCACCTTGCTTGTGTGAGCCAACTTACGCCCATATAAATGATATTGGTACTATCACCATGCAGCTAGATCTCACCTAACATAAACTTAACTTAGCATCCAACCAACTTGGTTCATAATTGCTTCTGTCACAAAATAATACTTTCTTCTTGTCCTAAAAAAAATGATAATTTCTTCCTCTCCACATTATTTTTGAATATGATATGAGTTTATGCATATTTAAACAACTTTTACCTCGCCATTCACCAAGGTTATCAAAGTGTTCCTATATATACATGTCTATTATGCCCTGGAATCTGAAACTTAATTCAGCCAGTAGAAATAATGGAGGGAGTTTCATACGCAGTTCCATCAGCAGAGGCCACATTTGATTGCTTGTAGCTTGGTAAAATTAATTAACTACAGACTTCACATAATTCTGTATTCATAAAGAAAAAAGGTTTGAATGGTGAACTTAAAGTTAAATTTTTGAGTTTAACAGTGCTTGCTACCCATCTTCAGATTGCCTAACATTTAAGGAATTTAAGGACTTGTTTTTACTTCATACATCTTAACCAAGAGGAGGTTCAGGTGAACTTTGTGTAGTTTTTTTAATTGCCACTGGAAGGGAATATTTGCTTTTACAAATTTGTCGCTGCTAGTTCATCATTGTTTTCCTTTTTTGGATTTTTGATATCTTTGTGAATTCTAGTCCATTGATCTATCTACCTCAATACTTGTTTATTGTAGTATAACAATCTTATAAAAATAAAAATAAAGACTGTAAGGCAGTAGCTACAATAACCCAAAAAAGGAACCTCAGGAGTCAATAGATTGAAATTAATACTTGCAAAACTTATCACTGAACAGTCTTTTTTTGGTGAGTGCATTTTTCATGTGTCTATGGTCTGTGAATTATGGATTATGTTTACAAGTTGCTCTTACATCAATATAGAAAGCCTGAGCTTTTTGGATTCTGGTTTTCCTGATTATATTTCTTGTTATCAAGGCATAACTGAGTTATAATATATAGTGTCTGAGTTGTCATTGGAACATTGAGAATGATTTCAAGTTTATAAAAATCTTTCAGTGGTTTTTACATGCCAATTAATTATAGCTGAAACCCCCTTTGGGGACACTATCAAATTCAAAGTAACACTTAACAAGTAGTTTTACACCTACTAAGTTCAAATCACTTCAGTCAATTTGAATCATTGGAATCTAGCTCACGGACCAAGACATTGGTTTTCATTTTCTGCAGGTAACTCACTTCAAATGTGGTGGAGCTTCTCTTGGTGTTGGTATGCAACACCATGTAGCAGATGGATTTTCTGGTCTCCACTTTGTGAACACATGGTCAGACATTGCTCGAGGCCTTGATGTTAGCATCCCACCGTTCATTGATCGGACTTTGATCCGGGCCCGGGATCCACCTCAACCTACTTTCCCACACATTGAATATCAGCCTCCTCCTGCCCTGAAAACTCCTATGCCATCAGTTTCTGAGCCTACAGCTGTCTCCATTTTCAAATTGACACGGGACCAGCTCAACATCCTCAAAGCCAAGGCCAAAGAAGATGGTAACACGATCAACTATAGCTCATATGAGATGCTGGCAGGTCATGTGTGGAGATCTGCATGCAAGGCACGTGGACTGTCTGATGATCAGGAGACTAAATTGTACATAGCAACAGACGGACGTGCTAGGCTGAACCCCCCACTTCCTCCGGGTTACTTTGGGAATGTGATCTTTACTGCAACACCAATAGCAGTAGCAGGTGATCTCCACTCAAATCCTACTTGGTATGCTGCAGGTCGTATTCATGATGCATTGGTTCAAATGGACAATGATTATTTAAGGTCAGCCCTTGATTACCTAGAGCTTCAGCCTGATTTATCAGCATTAGTTCGTGGTTCCCATACATTTAGGTGCCCAAATCTTGGGATTACTAGTTGGGTTAGACTGCCAATACATGATGCTGATTTTGGGTGGGGTCGACCCATATTTATGGGGCCTGGTGGCATTGCATATGAGGGTTTATCATTTATATTGCCAAGCCCTACAAACGATGGGAGCTTATCAGTTGCCATCTCTCTACAATATGAACACATGAAACTATTTCAAAAGTTCTTTTATGATATTTAAGAACACCACTGTACAAAATATTGAAGTTAATTCAAAGTGTCAAACTAGACAATTTCGGACAAACCATTTTTTCTTTGGTGGTAATTTTGTATCATGTATTGACATACCTTGCTTCGTATGCTCGAACTTGATTTGTAGTGCTAATTTGATTTAATAATGCAGATTTTGCCAGATAGTGTTGACTTAGGTTGGGTGGCTAATTTCTAGCTTGGAATTTTTCAACAGTTCTAAAGCAATGAGTTGATGTAACTTTTAAGCACCTTGTGTGTAATTAATTCAAGGGCCTATGAAGTTAATAAAACTGGGAGTGGGTGGCTTAGCTTTTTCATCAGTAATAGTGCTATTATTGGACATTGATTTATTTTGGTTTATGATGGATAAGTTGCCTACCTACCTGTGGACCTATTTGTTGTGAGCACAATGTCTACTCAAATCATCTTTTAATTTTGCTAGGGTGGTTCCGAGCTTTATCTACCATAGACTTTGTCAATTTTGTATCAGATGGAGTGGGGGAAAAGAGAAGCTATCATATCTTTACCTAATATGAACCCTCTTAAATAAGCCTCGACTTGAAAATCTTATAGGCTTTGCTACTGAATTATGAATAAACAACTGCTAGTGATCTGTAGTTTGATTGGCTGGTGGTAGTATTATTGGTTCTAGTTAAACAGGCTTCAACTGCATAAAGCTATTATTGCTGGTGGAATGATCCCATTCTGCTGTTTCTTAGACAGCCTACTGTCAATCCTATGGTTGGACTTCAACCCCGAAGAAATCTATGTTTGTTTTTGACAGTGTCATGCAGTTTCCATTAATACAAGGGGTGGCTAAGGCCATCTTATAAATGAGGTAGAAAGGACAAAGTGTGTCTCATCACATAATTTACTTAAGCGTGTGAGCTTATAGCACAAACCTGGCATACATTAACCATATTGGCTTTCCATGAATTGAAAGAAATTGCTCTTGAAACAAAGTCCCAGAAATTATTGATAGCTAGACACAACAAATTCATGATGATAAGAGTTGCTTATTGAAAGTTAAAACGCCCCAAGCAGCAATACTACCATGAAAGTTGCCAAGCTTATGTATCTTATAGCAGTAGACACGAAACAAATACTTGATGATAGTGAAGCTGGACCTTTATTGGAACGTGGATGACGAGCCGGATTTCCACCACCGTAAGTTCCCTTTCCTCCTTTCTGTCCCTTTCTTTCAAAAGTAATTTCATGCTTTCCCTCTAATCTTCTTCTTTCAATTTCTGCATATAAGCCAATTGAGATGTTTGCAGCTGTGCGTTTCACTGTCAAAAGATTGAAGCAACATTAACCACTCTGCAGAAAAAATAAATATACTCTTTCTACGTGTAAACTATCTAAGAAAGATCGCATACCATGAAGCTGGTCTCCAAATTTTTGTTCGGTAAGGTTGAAATCTTCAACTTTTGATCTGGGAAAGCCTTCAAATCCCAAACATGTTAAACATTGAGTACACAGTATGAACAAGAACCATGATAACAACCTTACCTCCATTTACAGTCTTCTGATCTTTTTATTTCTTTTTCTAATTTTCTTCGGTTATGGAAACTTTTATGGGTTGATTAGAGGGATTATAGGGTGGGTTTGAGCTGTGGCAACAAGCCTGTTAGGTATATTATATGGGTTTCAGGTTTCCTGCAGAGAGTGAATGGAATGAATGGAAAAGAGATGAAATATGCTGCTTTTTTCAGAGAGAATCAAAATGAGAGGCTCATACAGCAGACCACGTTGATCTAGTAAACGTCCACATAATGTTCAGGGAACTTTCTGTTTATTTGAATAGAATAAAGTTACAACGAGCAGAAAAGTCGGTCCAAATTTCTCTGGCTTAAGGATACACTTTTTTAGATTATGATTCCCGTTCCTCAGCTGCAGGGATTTTCAATGTAGCAGTGATAGACTCCGAAGTCTGACTGTCGAAGCTGTGATGGAGCCACTTGACTTTAAAGTTAAAAATATAATGATAAACTATCCTAATAAATATTATCATCTCTTCATTTTTTTTTCCTTATCGTTTTCACATTCTTCATACTTCATTCATGACTGTTTGACAGAAAGTTGTTTGTCCCTGTTTCTTCAATAGATGGAAAGTATGAGTTTGGCCTACAGCTTTTAATGGCTTAAAGTAACAGCACAGACTAGGTCCGTCTAGTGGGTACACGAATAAAGGGTAAAGCTTTAGTGTTTCTCTTTCTTTCTCTAGATCAAGCTATTAGATTTATCAACTTTCCTGCGAGCTAAATAAAGTTGCCGGTGAATTGGATGCTCACTTTGTTCACGTTTATCACGGAGAAGTTATATTATTTTTCTACAAGCATCCCATAACCTAATTATCTTTTCTGAGCACAAGATAGACAATCTTAATCTTGTTTAAAACCCATTTTCTCTTATTGCCTTTAGCATCTTATGATATAATTTTGATTAATTATGTTAATTGTGTAGTGGAAGCATCCTGTATTATTTAGAATATATATATATATATTTTAAATCACAAGAGTTAGGTTGTGAGAACTACACATGTTAAGTGGCCATAAGTTATCAAGAGATGGGCTTCAATGTCTATGGGATGGAGAATCCCATCAATGGATGATGAGTTAGATGGCTATGGAAGACTATTCTTCCCGGATCCTGGAACTGTACAGTTGATAAAGTTAAAAGATGTTGAATGGTGCAAAATGAAAGTTATGAAAATACTAATGTATAATGTAGTTGCTGATGTTTTCAATGCATATGAGCCTAACTATTGAATCTGCAACCAAGAATTCAATTCTCAATGAAATGAAGCTTCAAATGCAAAAATTAGTTTGTTATTTGGAAGTTTGGATGCATGATGGAAGGGTAGGTACTGGTCAGTTTTTGTAATTTACAGGAGATCTAAGATAATGTATATAATTTTTTGATGGTTTAATCTTTAAGATTTTCTTGGGTTCTTTAGGAATTAAACTGAACTTTGAACAGAATTTCGACGGTGCATTCAGCTCAGGCAACGAATGGTTTTTATCATAGCAAGGATAATATGCACCATTCTTTGCCCAGTGACAAGCCGGCTCTTGTGTTGTTCAAAAGCATTATAAATTTGATCCAAATGGCGCGCTGAAACCGAGAAGAGGATGTTGATGTCTGCAACACAAACTAATTGGATCCCTCTCGCCCTTTGTTGCCAATCTTAATGCCCTTGGGGGCAAGAAATTATTCCACCTGAATTTTCCCATTATCTCCCGCTAGATGGGAACAAACAATGTACATGGATCAATACCAAAATTGTTCAATCTTTCTTCACACTATTCAATCTTTAGGCTTCTTCTCTGTGAAAACCTGCTGCGGACGATGATGAACTCACAGATTGCATTGAGAAGCCAGCAACAACGATCCAGACGCGTTCTGTTCAAGGTAACCTGTTCCTAAAGATTGGCTTGTTTAATGCTTAAATTTTGTTGAAAATATTCTCGTCGATTGCTCATATTTTAAGTATGAGAGCCCTAACTCATTATTTCAAGGGTGCTTTCTGCAGTTTTCTTGGTCTTTTTCATGTGGGAAAAATGTTTTGGACAGTTTCAACTTCCTTCAGCTTCCTTCATCTTAAGGAAGCTATACTTAAACACAGTTCTGAAAGTTGCCTTTGGATATGTTAAGGAAGCTGTCCATACATGCACATATTGAATTATCATATATGGATATGTAAGACATATGCAAGGGCAGTTATGCAATAGACAAATATAAAAGTAGCTGTAGGAGGAAAAGAAAACAAGAAAAAACCAGTAAAGAAGTCTAAGCATAGGAGACTTTTAACCTCTAGAAAGTCAGCAGGATTGAGTTTTCTGTTTTCCCTTATCATTTAACCAAAGATTCCATTCTCATTTCATTTGTTTCAATTGGTTTGTTTGAGAGCTCTACAAAGTCTTAATTTGGTTCAAGTATCTCTTGGCAACCCATGAGGAAGTACACACTGGGTTGTCATTAGCTTTCAGAAAATTATGCTCAGGGTTACATGTCTTTACTTTAAAGGGGATATCAACTAACCTAGACGCTTGCGTTTAGGGTTGGACACGATATAGACCACTAAGGCTTATGCCTAAGATCCCAAAGAAAGAGGTCTAAGTTCCTAAAAAGAGAGAGACTTTATATTGAAATTGTCTAGCATATATTGAAATTCCTTCATTAGATTCAGTCACTAGTCCATTGAATGCATCCTCCAAACTTTAATAGCCAGATAAATAATCAAGGTCCTCTTTCAACTTTCCCCCACAATTAACTTTCACTGGTCCCTTACTAGTACTTGCATCATTTGAGTCAGCACCATCAACATCTTGATCAAAATTATCTCCAATAGTAATATCATCTTCACATGTTCTCTCTTCTTCTTCAACATTATTATCACCAGAAACCACATAATCTTTACACAAATTAAATTCCGTAGCTTCTTTGTTTGTGTAATCTTCCATAGGCACTACATCTTAAGCATTGTTACCCAATCTGCATGTTATTTTCAACAATATTTTTAGGCCAATTGGTCTCCATGGGTACAAGTGTAAGAATGAACCTAACCTTCAGCATTCCTATAGCTCAGAACTCGTTAAACAGTGAGAGCATATCAAAGTTGGCCGATTATTTCACAGCAATTCAGTCTATTTATAACAAAAAAGCAACAAAACCATTGATAGATTAACAAAGCCCTCCTTTTTTACGCAAAAAGAGGTTATATTATTTGCATACAACACCAAAAACAATCGATCTATACTTATCAAAATAACCATGTTTACACCCAAAAACTAGCACTCCACTTTATCTTACCTGGAATAGAAAAGTGTGTAGACAAGGGCTTGGATCTGAAGGTTTTACCTCAAGTCAAAGATCTTGGACCAATTGGAGTGAAGTGTTCAAGATTTGGGGAATCAAAATGGTAATTAGGAAGCCAAAACAGTGATGGTTGATGGTGTTTTGGGCATAATTTTGGGATGAACTAAAAATATGCAAAACTTATAAAAGAGAGGATGACTGTCAACTTGAAAACATATTTCCTTTTTTTTTTTTTTTTTTCTAATTTTTTCAATCAACTTTAATCTGAAAAAAAAAAAATTAAATCTTTATCTAATTTTAAATTTTAATTATATTATTTTTATTATTTTTGTTATTTTTTATTTTTTCTTACTTAAGTAAAACAGCTTTCCCACCATTATGAGTGATCCCACCATTTTTCTTTCTCTATACTGATTATCATCACATACCTCTTGCGCCCTTTCTCTTCACAAATATAGAACAAATTAAAGTTTTTTTCAATTTATAGAATTCTAATAATTTCTTTTTTATCACAATCTTAATCTTAATTGTCGATGAACCTTCTAGTGGCAATGGTTCCCATTGTGCTTGACGTTCATACTCCCTCATAGTGTTTGTTTACTTAAACTGATAGAATAAACATAGTTAGGATTGAGATTTTGTTCACAAAAACTAATGTCAATATACACAAAAATCTTTAAAAAATAGACCAGATTTTATTTTTTTTTATCAATTGATGGTTTGAACTATAAGAGTTCAAAGTTTTATATAGATTTATTTTTCTCAAGGAAACTAAAAAAAAAATTATCGAGTTAGAACACTAGTTTAACTAAAATTACAAACATTACTTAATTTCAAACTTCAAAAAGTTTAGACTTTAATTAAATAGCATTAATTATATTAAATAGAATTTGCTTAAAATGAAAATACTCATAAAATCTCTTTAAAAAACTTAAAATAAGGCTCTTAAATATTGATTAATTAACTCTATAAATTAACTTTAAATAAAATATTCTAATAAAAAATAATAGGAAAATTGATCTTAAAGTCTAACTAATATTTGTTCCACATGGTTTAAAAATTGCATATGCACATGATTATCTCATATCACTTAATCATATTATGACACATCACATTATCACGTTGTGCATATATAAAAGGATTAGACTAAAGTTTAAATCATTTCTTCATTAATGATTAAAATATTGTTTTTAAAGATGTATATGATCCAGGTAACATTCTTATATTGTTTGTTAATCTTCTTATAATTATCTTTAAGAATTATTGTAGAACTATTTTAATCTACATTAAGATTATCCTCTGCATTAGTATCTTTGATATTGAAATTTTATTAAAAGAAATGAAGATTTTTTTTGATTTGAAACGTTTCTTTCGTCTCTTCGATTGTTTTATCAACTCCAAGTTTGTTTTTCACTCTTCGCCTCAATTTTTACTATCTCTTTTGGAATTGATATAGTTTTACGAAATTCAAAGTGATCTTTAGAAATTCATCCTTTTCTAAAAGCATAATCTCTTTTTTTTTTGCCACTTTATACGATTCATCTTCTTTGGTTTCTTTAATCGGCTAATGAGACTCTTCATTTTTTGGTTAATTTGCAAATGTTTTAGAGTAATTTCACAAATCTCGTTCAAACTCTTTAAGTTTCTTTGTTATGTCTTTAAGTGTGCTCCAAACTCCATCATATTGTTCCATTAATTATTGTTGATTTTTTTATTGCCTAGCCGCCTCAAAATAAGACTTTAAAAATTTAGAATGAGATATATCATAATAATGATACACTTGAAAAGTTATTATAATCAGATACCATCTGACACAAAATAAACACAGTTTAGATTGTGATTCGTTTATAATGGTGTAAAATATTAACATTATTTAATGTTGATATACATGGAAATCTTATGAGAATAAACTAAATTTTTATTTTTTGAATTACATGAAACCATGCTCGGATATAGGTTTATTTTTCTTAATTAGAGTAGGAAAACTTATTAAACCATTTTATTGGTTTAATCATAATTAAGAATATTTATTAATCTCTAGTTCTATTAAGCTTAGACTAGGAGAATAACCTTATTTAAATTAAATAGAGATTTCTTAAAACATAACAATTTCTAAAAACTCTTATTATAATAAGAAAATTAAAATAGGACTCTTAAAAATTATTAATTAACACTATAATAATACGAAATTAACTTTAAATAAAAGATTAAAAAAACCAATAGAAAATTTAAAGTTAAACTATAACTAATATTATTTTATATGGTTTAAGAATTCTACATGCACATTATTTCATATCATTATGACTATCATCTTATAATATCATATTATATTATCACTTCTCATAATATATATCATCCATGTTATGAACCCTTCCTTCCTTTTTGTTATAAGTTTTTTTTTTTCATTCGTTTTTTTTTTTACTTAACCTCTCTCTTATCTTAAATTTTATTTGAACTTTTTTTTTCATACCTTAGTCTTTTTTTTATTTCCCTGAGTTAAACGCCTTGGTCTGCCACCATTGAACCTAATGATGATCATGACCATAGCTTTTGACATAATCTTGGCTATCGTGACCACAAATTTTTGAAATTACCTCCACCTCCTCTTCCTCTTAAGTACTATACTACCCCATACCTATGGTGTCTATTTGAAAGACCAATAAGAAAGAAATAAGGGGAAAGAGGTATACACAATAAAGAAAGATACCAAATTTGAATAAATAATGGGCCTCGAAGTCAAACGAATGCATGAATCCAAGCCCAATTGCTACCAATTTGAAGTCTTCATATGTGGACCTTTTACAAATGAGGAAATAAGTACCTTCTCTTTCATAATCGCCAAAGAATTAGCCCTACAAAGAGATACTTAAATCTCTTAAATATAAATGAGCTTAGATAATTTTTCTTTGACATTTGACATTATATATCTACAATTGTCGATTACCCTTGACTCGTACTCTTGTTGTTTTGCTTGTCTCTTCTGAGGGTAGCATAATTGGAACCATGGTCCAAAGTTGGATAAAAGGAATCTTTAAATTGTTTGGCATTTTTATCCTTGCAATGTGTTCTCTCCATGTCATGTTCTACCTTTGCAGTTAGATCTATGAATGGATTATTTTAGTTTGGGCTATACTGTGCTATGGGTCATGCCATACTAAGGCCTACAAAATGTCAACCTTTAGTTTAAAAGACCAGCTTATAACCTATAATATCATGGGTCATATCTTTATTAGCTTTTTTTTACATGTTGCCCAACCAAAATTTAAAATTATATATATATATTAATTGTTTAAATTCTTTTAATTTTTTAAAGAATTTTTCTAATTTTTGTAGGATTTTTTAGGCTAACCCATAGGCCTCCCTACAAGGCTCCAACAAAGTCTATCATGTTTGTGGGTCATGTCAAAATAGTCGTGCCAAAATTGTGTGGGCTAACAAAATATACTATCATCTTATTTGTGAAAGTGTAATGTGAAGATGACAGTAGACTGTGATAGCACGTTTGGATCATTTCAAGGTTCATGAATAAAATAGGTCATGTTAGAGTTTGACAAGAAGGCTTGCAAGTCAACATGACCCGTAAAAATAAAAAAAAAACGAAGAAAAAATTAAAAAAATTTATATTTCTATAAATGATCCACAAAAAACTATTAAAGCATGAGATATCGTATTATGAGTCATATTATAGGTCTTGAAGTTTAGTTGGTTAACATGATCTATAAGAACCTGTATTTTTGCATGTTTCGGTATGACACAACTTATGACACTTTAGACTTTATCATTTTTTGTCTGACATGACACAATCTAGTTTATTGCCTTCTATTTAGTAATGTGCAAAAAAAGATAAAAAGTTAAAAGGAAAAAAAAATTATGATTTCATTTTCAAACAACTCATAATTTTAACATTATCATAAAAGGGAGAATGACTATTTTTCATCTGAATTATGCCAAAACAACACTTGAGTTTGAACATTAATACTTTTCTAATTTCAGTTAAAAGTCAAATATTATTTTTAATAGTCAAATGATAAATTCATTAGTTAATAAAATATAAATATTACAGGATACAAACAAATTACATTTCTCCTTTCAACTTAAAATTTATCACTTAGACACCTATTTAAAAATCAAAATTCTAATCTTAACTTTGACCAGTCCCAAATCTATAATTGCACTAATTGTAATATAAATCAAGGTTAGAAATACATAAAAACTGATGTAATTTAATTAATATTTTATCATATTGGTGCAATTTTGACTAGAATAACACAATTTTAGCGTGATTCTAATTAAAATCACATTAAAATGATATAATTTCAATTAAAATTGCATTAAAATGATCCAATTTTACCCAAAATAGATGATACAATTCTAATTGAATTTTATTTTTTTAATGCTATTTCAATCATTGTCCATTAATGTTTTAAGTTCTTACTTTTTTTTTTTTTTAATACAATAAGGGTTAAATATATTTACAAAAGTTTAGAGGTAAAGTGTTATTTATTTTGATAAATAATTGAAAATTATAAAAATTATTTTTGTCTTTTCAATGTGTTTATCATAAAAAAAAAAAAACTAATTTTATTAGCAATATCTAATAATACATGTGAAAATGTCATTTTCAAAGTTGAGGGTGAGAACTTATTATTTTAAGATAGTATGAATACAAGATAGTCATTCTCTCTTATTGTAAAAATGTAATAGTAATTAACTTGACCACATTAATATTTAAATTTCAAAAATAAACGATTAAATCGAATTTTTTCTTTATATTATATTATAAAATATAAAAAAAATTATTGAGTAAATCTCAAATAATTAATATATTTAAATTATGAGTAAAAGTTTATCATTCAAGAAGAAAAAAGGGTGGAAGACAGTGGTTCTTCTATCCCATTATAGACATAATAATGGATCGTGTTATATTATCGTATCAACATTGACAAAACCCATCAAGCTTTTTATGTTGGGCCATACCAAAACTTGCCAATTAGCAAGCTTTGTCGATCAAATCCACCTAGTCAAAAGCCAAGACCTAGAATATTATAGGTCTTTAGTGATATGTATCCACTAGATCTTTAACGAGTCAACTTATAGGTTTTTGTCAGCCAATCCACCAATTAATTATATTTTTTTAATAATTTTTAAAATTTTGTACTTTATAACTCTTCCATTATTAAAAGAAACAATGACAATATCATTAAAATTTTATTGAAATCATCTCGATTATGTCAAAGAAATATTGTAGTTACATGATTTTAAAAAATTGATATATTTAAACAAAAATAAACTCAATTATAATATTTATGAACATCATTATATTTGTATCTAAACGAAGAGATGATATTGGATAAAAATCACAATCTCAATCTTTCTTTATCAATTTATAAATTTTAAACTCTCACGATTAATTCTTGATTTTTAAATTAATTTGTTTTTTTTTCAATATTTTGTCATTTAATAATTATTTTATTTATATCAAAATAAATTCGTATCTAACATTATCTCAAAGTAATCAAAATGATTCAACTCTTTTGATTTCAAATCCATTTTGATATAAATTTAATAGAGACTTAATAAATTTAATAAATAGATAAGAAGATTAGTTTTTTTCAAACTTAGTAGTGGACATCTGTTCTTTCATGAAACCTTGCGTGGGATATAGTAAGTTAGCTAAAATATAAGGAAAAAAAAGAATCGTCCTTACAATGAAATACTTAAAACCACTGGGATGAAAATGAATTATTTCTTATTTTACAACTTTCTGGACTTCTAAAGAAAAATCTAACCGCTTCTCCAGAACTCTCTGTTACTTTCCCGACTCCTCCAATAATTTTCTTCTGCGCTTCTCCCGAAATTTCTGCCTTACTGTTGAACTTTCTCCATCCCTTATAAATATTTACATCCCATCGGGAATGGAAGCAAAAAATTCTCGCGCAGATAATCAAGTTCTTTATTGCTCTTTCCAACAACTCAAAAAACCCTGTTCATTCCTTTTGTTTCTATTAGGTTGATACTAATTATTTTGTTTTATGGCGCCAAAGACTGAAGGCAAAGCCATTGGCATTGATCTCGGCACCACTTACAGCTGCGTTGGAGTATGGCAAAACGACCGCGTGGAAATCATTGCCAACGATCAAGGCAACCGGACTACTCCTTCTTATGTTGCCTTCACTGATACTGAACGTTTGATCGGAGATGCGGCAAAAAACCAGGTTGCCATGAACCCTCAGAACACTGTCTTCGACGCTAAACGTCTCATCGGTAGGCGGTATTCTGACCCGGCCGTTCAGAGCGACATGAAACTCTGGCCTTTTAAGGTCGTGGCGGGTCCTGGAGATAAGCCTATGATTGTGGTTACGTATAAAGGGGAGGAGAAACAGTTCGCCGCTGAAGAGATTTCTTCAATGGTGTTGACGAAGATGAGGGAGATAGCTGAGGCTTATCTGGGTCAGAATGTGAAGAGCGCTGTGATTACTGTTCCTGCTTATTTTAATGACTCTCAAAGACAAGCTACAAAGGATGCTGGAGCTATAGCCGGGCTGAATGTTATGAGAATTATTAATGAACCGACTGCTGCAGCTATTGCTTATGGTTTGGACAAGAAGGCGTCGAGATCTGGTGAGAAGAATGTGCTTATTTTTGATCTTGGTGGAGGGACTTTTGATGTTTCCTTGTTGACGATTGAAGAGGGGATTTTCGAAGTGAAGGCGACTGCTGGAGATACTCATCTCGGAGGTGAAGATTTTGATAATAGGCTTGTCAATCATTTTGTAGCGGAGTTCAAGAGGAAGCATAAGAAAGATATCAGTGGCAATGCAAGAGCTTTGAGGCGTTTGAGGACGGCGTGTGAGAGGGCGAAGAGGACTTTGTCTTCCACCACGCAGACGACGATTGAGATTGATTCGCTCTATGAAGGTATTGATTTCTATTCTACCATTACTAGAGCAAGATTTGAAGAACTGAACATGGATTTGTTCAGAAAGTGTATGGAGCCTGTGGAGAAATGTCTTCGGGACTCCAAGATTGACAAGAGTCAGGTTCACGATATTGTTCTTGTTGGTGGGTCAACAAGAATTCCCAAAGTTCAGCAACTATTGCAAGATTTCTTCAATGGCAAGGAACTCTGCAAGAGCATAAACCCCGATGAGGCGGTCGCTTATGGAGCGGCTGTCCAGGCTGCTATTTTGAGCGGTGAAGGGAATGAGAAGGTTCAAGATTTGCTGCTTCTTGACGTCACCCCTCTCAGCCTTGGAATTGAAACTGCTGGTGGTGTAATGACAGTTTTGATACCGAGAAACACGACGATTCCCACCAAAAAAGAGCAAGTCTTTTCAACGTATTCTGATAATCAGCCTGGAGTTTTGATTCAAGTTTATGAAGGTGAAAGGACTAGAACAAAAGACAACAATCTGCTGGGAAAATTTGAGCTCACGGGGATTCCACCGGCTCCCAGAGGTGTTCCACAGATCAATGTGTGCTTTGACATTGATGCAAATGGGATATTAAATGTGTCAGCTGAAGATAAAACTGCGGGAGTGAAGAACAAAATTACAATAACAAATGATAAGGGAAGACTGAGCAAGGAGGAAATTGAGAGACTGGTTCAAGAAGCGGAAAAGTACAAGGCGGAGGATGAGGAAGTCAAGAAGAAAGTGGATGCGAAAAATGCTCTGGAGAATTATGCCTACAACATGAGGAACACAGTGAAAGATGAGAAGTTCGCTGGAAAACTTGATCCTGCAGATAAGAAGAAGATCGAGAAGGCTATTGACGAGGCCATTGAGTGGCTTGACAGGAACCAATTGGCTGAAGTTGAAGAATTTGAGGACAAGTTGAAAGAACTGGAGGGCCTGTGCAACCCAATAATTGCCAAAATGTATCAAGGAGCTGGTGGCGATGTTCCAATGGGTGGTGGTGCAGAGATGACGAAAGGCTATGGCCAGGCTAGTTCTGGTGGCACCGGTGCCGGGCCTAAGATTGAGGAAGTTGACTGAAGGAAGAAAGGGATGCCATCTATAGATGTTCTGTCCTACCCTGTTTTTGGTTCTGCTTAGTGGTATATCTTTGTAATGCTTGTAATAGACAGGACTAAGAGATTTAAGAATGAGATAAAAATTTGTAAAATGTCATCAATAGTTGGTTCAAATATACAATGGAATAAAAGTTTTACTTTATTGCTCTAGTTTATGAATCTTATTTAGCATTTTGTTGTCTCTGGTTACCCTGAACCCCTGATACCAAAGTTAGAAGACCAATAACATCACCTCCATTTTAAATTCCATTTTCTATTATCAACAAGAATAAATAGTGCTTTCACCTCCTTCACAATCAGAATAAAAACCTTTACATAGTTTTAAGTTACAGAATCATATTTACATTAATACTAATCCTGGTATTCAGATTTGCAATCTTGCATCCTAATCTTTTGGACATCACATCATTTGCAAAGATATTGAACCTACAACAAAAAAGTTCAACTAATTTTCAGATATTTAGATGGTCTTAGTGGTTTTCCCAGTATTCTTTCATAATAAACATATAAAGGGTAGACCCAATATCAACCCTGATTTCGTCAGCCGACCCAAGCACAAAATTCCTATTATCCATATCTCACATCCTCCATAACCAAGCTCCTCATGATAAACTCAGTCCCAGACCTGCCTCCCGAATTTTCAGCCCGCTACCATGAAGGGTCGTCTCCTGAGGAAAAATTTCAACGGCTGATGTTAAGATAACAACCGAAGCTCCATTAAAAAAGTGGTCCATACGCTTTTGGACAGATGGGTGTCCACCCGACCTACCCTTTTATGACACTGTTTTCCTTCATCAACATCTACCGGGAACTCACGTCGGATTCTTTATGGTTCCTATAGTACATCTTCAAGTGATTTGTTATTGCAATAGAATTTTCGGTGCCTGCCATTATTAACTGGATAAAAAGGTCCAAACACAGCCACACATTCCAAAGTCCGTTCCTTGTCAAGTTTTTCTGTTTTACCCTCTTCCTTGGCGGACCTCTACATTTTTTCAATGCCAGCTAGAACATCAGTCCCTCAGCCACACCCCTGGTTCTCAGTATACCATTCCATTCTTCACGAGAAGGGCCAGAGTTCTGCCTTACCATATGGAAACCACATTTCAGACAAATGTTCAGAGGTATGGTCATCCTTATTACAGTCTACAAAAGAACCGAATGGCTCATCCACAGGAATACAGAGATTTTGTGAGAAAAAATTCTGAAGCAAACGGTATTATTTCTAAATAGATTTGGCCATCCCCACAACAAGAAGTTCCATGGGAAAGGTTTTCTCATTCATATCAACTGACTGAAAATAGATTAAGTTCTACCAAATGGTGAATGCACAACAGGGGCCTCAACCATAACCTGCGATTAGAATCTTCCAAGAAATTGAAGATATCGATAGAGCCAACTTTATTCAGAGAATCATTCAACATTATCCCTATCCTCATGGTTGCCATCCCATCCACACAACCAACAAGACACATGACACAATTACTATTGGGAAGTAAAAAGGTCTTTGGTTGACGGTGGACACTCATTGGAAGTTGTTGTTGAATGAAACTGACTCAAGATGATGATGAAAGGTAAATGAGCATAAGGAAGGCAAACCGACGTAAGACGACTAGAAAGTGAAGGGTCACCAGCGGTGGAGATTGATGAAAAGTTGAATCATCATCATGAGAAAATGAGTCAACGAGTGTACAATCGATATCACGAAAGTAGTTGTAGCAAAAAAAAAAAAAAAAAGAAAGAGAAAGAAGACGTAGTGAAAAAAATCAAGAAATGAAAAAATGGGTGGAATGGCACCGAAACGGAAAGGAAAAAATTGCGTGCGAAAAGAAACAGAAAATAGAAAACAAAAGTTATAAATAGTGGCAAAGGAATGAGGAAAAAATAACAATAAATAAATGTAAGACGGCTGGCGTCGAAAATTGAGAAAGAAGGGAGGCATGTTTTGGAAGACAAAATAGTGAAACAAAAAGGCAGACAATGGCATGGCAAATAGATGGAAAATAGGGTAATTTTGTTGGAAAAATAAAGTAAAAAAAAAAAAAAACCTTTTTCGACGGCCATGCGGTTTTTTATAATATAAGAGACAATAATCTTCATCCTATATTATTCAATTTTTTAAAATCTACACACTTAATTATTAATTAAAATTATTAATTAATTTTAACAATCAATCATTAAATATAAAGAATTAAAGAGACCTCCTTATTTTTAAATAAAAAATTTATAAAATATAAAATAAATTTTATAAAAATAATTATAAAATAAATTTTAAAAACATTAAAATATATAAAAATTAAAAAAATGTCCATCATTGATAGCAACGATGAAAAAAAATGTTATCTAGTTCATAGAGCGATTATATCAGATTATCTTATTTGCATAAAGTGATTTTGTTCATGAGAAACGTTTTTACATTCGTTAATGGTGGAGATGACCAAATGTCCATAAAAAATCTGGCCACATGAATTAGATGATTTTTTTTCAATTATCTAATTTAGTTTTTGACTATTGTTTTTAAATTTTAATTTTTTTACGTATCTTATTATTTTTTAAATTTACTTTTATTATATCTACTTTTTTTTTTTTTTTTTTTTGGTAGAAGATGTTTTGATCATTTTTTAAAAAAGGTTGACAAACTTTGGGTTTGACCTAGATTTGATTATAAAAGTGCTTAGGTTATGAAATGGAGGGTAAGAAAAAAACTGTTAGGGTTTTCTTTGTGGATAGCCTTAGAGTTGATGTTGGAAAGATTTTGATGCCTGGAACAATTGGAATATGGGAGACTTCAAACTCCTTAAATCGTCTAGTTTATAATCTTTGTACCTTTTGATAAATAAAATAGTTGTTATTTTACCTTGATTTTGTGTTAATATATTGTTTTGTTGGATGAGGGGCTGATCCTAACATATAACTTACTGCCTAGTTTTTTTTCAATGTTGCTAATAGTAAATAACAGAAGTTAGTATAGAAGAATGCAAGGAAACAAGCGATAGAGGGGATTCTTTTTAAACTTCTTGTGAGGGTGGAATTGGGTCTTTCTGAAAGAAGTTTTAAAATTTATTAACCTTTTCAGCCATCCTTAAATGGCTTATGATTGAATAATTTACATTAAATATAAAATAGAGTAATTATATAATTCAATCTAAGATTACCACTTAAGTGTAATTGAAAATATGGATAAATTTTGAATGATTGTGTAGATTTATTCTTTTGAAAGACATATTCGATGTAAATACAAATTGATAGATTTTTCTAGTTAAATCGATAGTTCATTACAGAGTGGTAGAAGAAATAGTATGAATGCTAGACTTTAATCTCAATCTAAATTATATGTTTATACATACATGTAATTAGAATAAGCATTACAATGTGGAAATTGTTTAGATATATAGGAGTAACGAAGTTCTCAAACTAAAGAATGGATCCCCCCATGATTTATTTGACCAAGGCAAACATTAGAATAAAATTTTGAGCAGTGGAAGAAAAATGCTGACTGGTTGGCAGTTTTTGGTGACTTCTGCCACACCTTCTGGGCACAATCTTTTTTAAACTCTTTGGTTGAGAAAAAGAAAAAAATTTGTCAAATAACACAATCAAGCTGTTCCCTTTACATCTGTTACATAATTACACCTTCTCTTTTATGCTCAAACTTAGAAGTTTTCGCTTTTCAGAGTTATGACCATCGCTCGATATGGAGTCATGGAGACTTAATCCGAAGAGCACTAGAATCAGGTTTTTTTTTTTCTTTCCTTCTTATGCTTGAGTAGACAAAAGAAAAGAACTAACTTAGAAGTTTTCATTTCTCAGAGTTATGATCTCATAGCTTGATATGGAGTCATAGAGGATTTTTTTCTTTCCTTTTTTATTTTATTTATATAAAGATTATGTATTGAATTTTTGTAATGGATGGAAGTTGTCCCACATTATTTGTTTATTAGATTTGTAATGGATCTTTCGTACTCTTTAGAAGATTTGCAAGAGATTATAAATATATTGCTTTGATTTAGATTATGTTATTCCAAGAATGGTAAGACATATAGGACTGTTAAAAATGGTGTACTTAAGCTTTTTGAGCTTGAAGATTGATAAAAAGTTGTGTGACTCTTCTCATCCCTAAAATCACGTAGTTCTAAGGAATTATTAAAATTTTACTATTCTAACTCAATGTAAATTATGTTTCAGTTAACCTAATACGAATTGAATTAATTCAAACTGTATAACAAATAATATCATGTCAAAACACAGTTAATTTAACAATTACATTTTAAAATTATTTAATTTTTGTAGCATTTAATTTTATTCATTTAATTCTTGAGTTTGACTGACTAGAAATGCAATTCCATCTAAATCAAAATTGCAATTTGCCAATCAATCATCTTTATTTTATTTTGTTAGTATTACCCTTCATTGCCAATCTAATGGTCTCAATTACCAAACTCCACGTGAATTCTTTATGGGTCTTGTGAAATTTGTATTTAAATGCTCTTTCACCCAGTAAAAGATATAATATGTAGCCATGCCTAAATCGTACACATCTATTTTCTAAGTCAAAATCTTAGGCTTGCAAAATTTTTTTTGGCAACATTTAACCTCTTACTCCTTTGAATTGCATTTTCCTACTATTCAGTCTCTTTAATGATGCAATTGGCTCTTCCTCTATTATTTCCAATATTTTAGTCACTTTTGGGTTAATTCACAATGATTTTATGTTACCTTGAGCATGACTTGATTCAATTTTGGGTTAACCCAAATGCAATTCAAATTAGATTTTGGATGAAAATATTGAACCCTAACTTGATTTTTCTTATATTCTATTATGTTGAGATAACAAGTTATGTCAAAATTTGTTAACTTTAATTATTGTTATTATCTTTGTCTAAGTTTTTTGTTGATAGGTAAATCTACTTTAAAATTAGATAATGTAATTATATTATTGTGTGAGAGCGAAAGATTTATGAAAATATGGATTCATGAATATTTCTTTTAATTAAAAACATATTAAGTTAAATTATATGTTAAATTACAAGGGGTTAGGCCAAGAGAGAAGAAAGGGATAACTATTTTGCTACAAGTTGGGAAGAGGATTCCCCATTACCCCCAAGACAAAGACAAGGGGAATTTTTACCATTCAGGGATAAAGGATGAAATATTCAACCCATTTCACTCGTTGCCATATCTATATATATGAGACTCAAACAAAAGATACATTTTTATTTATTTATTAAATTCAATTATATTATTTAAATTTCAAATATAAATATTATTTTTTAAAACTTATAAAGAATAAAAAATATTTTTTTCATCTTCTTTCATGAATTATCATATTCACTTAATATATTTTAAAAATGTAATAGTTTTAATAATTTGTATTATGATATTTATACTTTTATTATATAATGTTTTTTGGCGGTGTAAATGTCACTTCTAAAACAATTAAGTGACATATTAAAATTTAAAAATATCAAAAATACTTTCTAACTTTTTTTAAATTTTAAAAAATCTTTTAAAATTTTATTTAACATCTCTAAAATTTTTAAAAATTATAACTTATTTTCAAACATTTAATTATACATTATTAACATCCCTATTTATTTGTACAAACAAAAATTTTTATTTTTTTAAATTGAAATTAATATAAATTAGAGAAAAATTAATAAAATTTTAAGAGTAAAGTGTTATTTAGCTTAAGAGTGTTTTTATAATTTTATAAAAAAATTAAATAAAATTAAATAACAAATTTAATATAAGGATGAGAATTTAACTTTTTTAAATTTAACAAATCAAATGTCATTCATCAAATCTTGGGTGGAAAAGACTCATTTGGCCTTTATGTAATTGCTTATTGGACTTATCAAGTTGAACGGGCTACTCCACCAACCTTTTTCTCATAGACTTTCAACTCATGGATTTGGCACAAAACCAAACTACAAACTCCGAAACATGATGAACAACTATAAACATTGGGCTTCAAGTCTTTTTGAGTCTGTCCTTAAACATTGAAGTATAACTTTCTGGGCAAAGATATTGCTTTGGCACTGTAATGCAGTTAATTTCTTGTGGCTAATGGTCACGTGACACTTAGTTTTCGCTTATCTCCTATAATATGCTTTTGTCATTGCTAAGTAACTTAGTATTTCTGCTTTGATTAACAACATTTTCAATGTAGATGTATCATTATTCTCTATGTTCTCGTACAGCAGAAACTCTAGCAATTTTTTTATCTCAAAGCAAACTCTTGTAATTCACTATAAAAGCTAGGACATATTTGTTCATATAATTTTTAGCTGTTGGAGTTAAACATAAAGCCCTTACACTGTCGTTGTTTGTGCATATGACATTGAAGCTTGTTCATACACCACCAATAGTCTTGCCTTCATTGCTCTGGTTGTTTCTTTGCTCTTGCCTTGCCATTCTCATGACCCTTTTACTTTTTACATTCAGTAATTTCTTACTGCGTGAAGAAATGCCCTCAAAGAATACAGTACTTAGAGTAAGTTGTGACTTTATGGTCTATAAAAGGTAGATGGCACAGAATGCTATATCACACACACACACACACACACACTCTTCGACCAGAGCAGTGTTTCCCTCATTTCCCTTTCTTTCCATGTTATCTATTTGGTTATCGGTTAAAAGGCATCAGCTGCCCGGCTGCATTTAATTTGAAGTGAATACTGAATTTAAGCTTAATTTAAGACCAGTTGTTGTCATCATAATCCCTCTTTACATCTTCTGGCCTACAATAATACATCATTATTAGAGACCAAGTGGAAGACGCACTATGCCACTTCATCTATGAATATTTTATTTTATCCATTTTTGGACAAAAGATTAGTAACTTCTCTAGTTATTTTGTAACTTTTCTCAGTCCTTTAGATTTGAAAGCAGATATACTTGTATATTTTATGCGTTTATCTTTCTGATTATTAATAACTTGTAGCTTTTCCTCTTTATCTGTCGATCAAATACTAAGTTCTGTACTGTAGGCTAGTTTGCAGTCACCATCATATATTATTGATATCGACTAAAAATGCTGTGAAATTTAAATGCGATCTCGTGATTGCAAATAATATGACTAGAAATCTATGTTGTGTTTGGTTTGATAGTCTAAAATAGCATTAAAATACAATGGATCCATGGCGATTGTAACAAAGACTCATTGAGAGATCCATGCAAAAGTAATTTAGCCGACCTTTGACATTATTATAATATATGTACAATAAACATGGTGAGCTGTTAGTCATCTACTAGAGTGGAAGAATAAATCCCAAGAGAAGAGGAAGATGTGTCACCACTTAGGTATCGCTTGAGGCGATCCAAATCGTCAGCTGCATCAAGCATTGTAGGCCTAGTAGAGGGTAATTCCTGTGTGCATAGAATGCCTAATTCAATCAATTCTCTCATTGCAATATACCACATCCTTCTTTCTTCAGGGGACCGGTCTCTCGAAGCTCTCACCAATGAGTGGTCGATAACTTTTTCCATTCTTCCATTGTAGTGTGTCTTTACCCATTTCTGCAGGCTTAGCTCACCACCAAACATGTCATCTGTTGGTCTTTTTCTAGTCACCATCTCAAGGACTAGGATTCCAAAACTGTAAACATCTCCTTTTGTCGATGTCTTAGATCCAAATCCATATTCTGCATGAAAATTCACAATGACTTCTCTAACATTTGTCTTTCTATGGAAAAATTCAAAAGATATGAAATTGCATTGATTGTTGAGGCTTGTGCAAATACTATTGTGTGAATTTGATGCCATGGTAAAAGATATGAAAGTGCATTGACTGTGTGCCTTATAAATTCAGAAAGTGAATTGAAAATGTGCAAAATTGTTGACGTCTGTAACAGTTAAAAAATTTTCGATTGACACTATAAATTTCAGTTTGAAGACATTGTTTTCCTTCTATATCGTATTTCTGATGCAGAAAGAAAGGAGGCGTTTGTACCTGGTGCTATGTATCCAATAGATCCACGCAACATATTAGCAGTCGAGTTTCCCATGTTCTCAATATCTCCAACATTTTCCGCTCCAACTGGCGTAAACAACCTTGAAATCCCAAAATCAGAAACCAGAGCTGTCATTTCATCTGTGAGAAGAACATTGCTTGGCTTTAAATCACAATGTATGACTCCAACAGGAGAATGGTGATGAAGATAGGCCATCCCTTCGGCTACGTCACTGCAAATATTCACTCTTTCGATGAGAGACAAGTCTGAGTTTGAACCCACAACTGTCCCCGGATAAAGACAACTTTCCAAGCTCCTATTTTCCATATAAGGAAGAATGAGTGCCTTAAAATCAGGTAGACTACATGCAGTTATAATTCTTATAAGATTTCTGTGGCGGATCCTCTTTAAAACTTGACATTCTCTGTTAAAACTTTTTGCCGGATTCCCAGATTGTAAATCTAAAACCTTGACTGCTATTGCTCTTCCGTCAGAAAGAATTCCTTTATAAACACGTCCATAGCTTCCTGTCCCAATTAGTGTCGTCTCGTCAAACTCTCGAGTGGCCTTTGACAGCTCCCTGTAAGTAATTCTTGGGAAAGTTTGCCTAAACTCTGGTGTTATTTGCCTTCTTCTCGTTTCAGATTTTGCTGAGATCAAATTTCCTATGAAGTCGAACTTAAGCTTACAACATATTGCTGTCAGGAATGCTGACATGCAGATGACTGAGATGAATATGATCAAATACATATGTGAATGAAACCAATGCCTCTCTTGAGAGCAGATGGGTATCTCAGTAACTGCCCCACAGAGACCCTTATTGCCTAAAAACGACATATTTGTTACTGAATCAAAGATGCCCCCTGAAGGAATCCTACCTTCAAACTGATTGAAAGAAAGATTGATGAAGGTAAGCGTATACATTTTGCTGAGACTTGTAGGGATCATACCGGATAAGTAATTTTTTGAAACATCAAGTGATACCAGGTTTTTGAGATCGCCTAGAGAATCTGGAAGGTGCCCAACAATGGAATTGTGCGATAGATTTAAAAACGTCAATGCAATGCAACTTGATATCTGAGGGAATATAGTCCCACCGAATTTATTTGATGAAAGGTCTATCTCTTGAACATTTTCCAATTTGCTAAACTCAATTGGCAATGGCCCCTCAAGATGATTATGCGACAGGTTTAGAAATATTCTTATTGCATGAATACCTGAAATTTCTGGGGGAACTCTCCCGGTCAACCTGTTGTAGGATAAGTCTAGCTTGTAGAGATCTGTGCACTGTCCTAAAGTCCGGGGTACTGATCCTGAAAGCAAATTGTTGTTGAGAAACAAATAATTCAACGGAACTAAATTTCCAAGACTTTCCGGGATAGGACCACTGAAATTATTGTATGATAGATCAAGCAAACCCAGATGCGGGAGTTGACCTAATGCTGCTGGAATTTCACCCGCGAACAGGTTGTGTGATAAGAAAAGCTGCTCCAAATTCGACAAGGTACTAATCTTTGACGATATCTTTCCATTAAGATGATTTGAAGTCAAATTTAGTGTCATAAGGTAGGAAAGATTTGCAATACTCGGAGGAACTGATCCAGTGATCTGGTTTTCTTGCATAAATATTTTTGTTATATTAAGATGGCTGATTGAACTGGGCAATCTTCCTCCGAGGCCCATGTTAATCAACTGAAGCTCATCTAACTTTGTGCAATTTTCCAGAGCGGTGAAGAAGGGGTCGAGATTGTTGTTGTTGTCGTGACTTATCATATTGTTATATGATAATTGAAGATATTTAAGTGAAGGCAGCTTCCCCAAGATATCCGAAGGCAACTCACCGGAGAGGTTATTGGTCCCCACATCCAAATTATACATTGAAGTATTTACCAAAGACGCAGGAAGCTGTCCTACAAATTGATTGTTGTATAAATTGAGGGTCCATAGATGCGGACTATTTCCTATTTCTTGTGGAATTTTTCCAGTGAAAAAGTTGTGGGACAGATCTACATTTCTCAGTGAAGTGCAATTGCGGAAGAAGGAAGGTGGAAGTGCTCCTCTTAAGTTGTTTTCTGAAAGAGTTAATAAACTGAGATTAGAAAGAAGAGCAAACGACCCTGGTACGGAACCTTGTAAATTGTTCTCATCCAATTGGAGATAAATGAGGCGTCTGAGGTGGGAAAATTCAGTTGGAATGACTCCAGAAAAGTGATTGTTATAGAGCTCTAGGAATCGAAGGCCAGTGAGATTTGAAAGGAAGGGTGAGAGGGATCCAGTCAGTCCACAATCTGGTAGAGAAAGTTGAGTTACACGGTGATGGTGTTTGTCGCATCTGACACCTCCGAAGCTGCAAACATCCACATCCTCCCCCCAGCCAGTTATCGTGCAACTTGGATCAAATTTTATGCTGCTTTTGAACGCCAGAAGAGCAGCCTTGTCTGTAAGCAAAGAGTGGTGAGTACGATTGTTATGACCCATCATATTTGCCTGACCTGTACTTAGCATCAAACGGAGAAGCACGAAAACTGCTTTAATGAAGAACATCTTGAATCAAATTCAAGGTATCGGTAATACCTTTAATAGATAGGTGTATGTAGGAGTATAGGTGTGTAACAGTCAGATTTATAGCGAAGAGGGGGAGGGGCTGAGATATGCCTACAGGTAATTTATTTTAAGAGTGTTCAATGAAGCTGGAAAGCAATCTTTCGGGAAGAAAAATTCAGTTCAGGCTACGATTTATGAAGACGCTAAAATACTTTTTTCAGGTTGATCATGGGTTTGGAAGTACGATGAGTAGATTTTCAGGTCAACTTATACATTAATGTCCACGAGATGACAAAAGAAACTTTCCAAGAGATTGTAGGCGTGCGGAATTTTAAATATTAGCTCATACAACATGCGATGCACAGTCACACCACCAGAAATATCAAGTGGTTTGGTTATTGTTCAACTTGTGCCTTAAGCAATTTGGTTTGGACGGCCTTTTGATTTGTTTATGTTTTGTGGTTTTTGGGGAAAGATGCATCCAGGTCGAATTTACGCCGACGGATAAGTTTGATTGGTAAACAGTTAATGGTATTTGTAACAACATACGGCTTGAGCTTATCTCCATGTATGGTTTGGGATAGGAGCAGAATCAAAGGTACGAGATTAATGAATTGAGATTCTAGTTCTACTACAATAACAATTCTATTTTAAATTTGATTCAAATCAATTAAAATTTTAAATATTCAAAGCAATTCAAAGTCAATTTTATTATAAAAATAAACTTAATCTTCGTTATAAACTTGATTTATTTTATTCAAATTTTTGTATTGAATCCATTCTTAATTAGCAAGTTTAGATCAAGTTCCCTTTTGCATACTTTGTGTGAAAATATATCTTGATCCGAGTTTTTTATTCACATTCTAAGTTTATTTCAAATATTTTTTTCATTAATATACCTGAGTTTAAAGATTAAAATCAATGATAAAATTACCTAAATATGAGACTTTTGAGACAGTATCAACATTTTATAGAGTACATCGACAAATTTTTTGTTCTTTTTTAAATAATTCTGATGGAGGATATATAAATGATAGAAGATCCGGTTGAAAGTTTAACAAAAACAACTTGGATTACATAAATATTTTCATCAGTATGTTTTTGATTGTCATATGATAAGGGAATACAGGAAAAATAATAATCCAGTGAAATTACCTCTTCTGTTTATCTTTTTATCTCAATCAACTTTCTCACCCTAGTTCATGGTTGATCCCGAAATCATATCGTTGTTTGCTATTGGTCAAGCTCACCCACCACCATCTCCAATTGACAATGATCATCACCAACTTCAAAAGATTTATTTTAATTTAAGATATGATTTTGATTTGTGTTTAGATTTGTTTGCTGATGGGTATTCCAAGGTTTTTGTGTTCAGTGTCTTCAAGAGTATAAAGGAGATAATGACAACTGGTATGTTTTTCCACAGGTGACACCATAAGCGGTATAAAATTCAATGCAAAGTATGATGGGAGTAGATTATTTTTCAAGCCAACTTAAATTAATTAATTAATTAATACCCTTATAAAAAGCAAAGTACTTCCAATAGAGATATCATTAATCATACCTCACACCTAGTAATTTATTAACACCACGGTTAACACGTTGAAGTTGCGGCTGTAATATAACTTTCGATCAAACCCAGGTGCATTATTCCACATTACGACATTCACATGTTTTAAATAATATGTAAATGTTAAAGTAATCGACGTGTTCAATTGCCTAACGCTACTTCTCCTTTGAGTTAAGACTTCACATTTTATGGTCCTTCGGTTGTAGTTCAACATGTGCTACAAGAAATTGTGTTCGGATAGTCTTTGCTGGATCGCAGATAGAATTCTTTTGAATTATTTATGTTATGTGAATAGGAAAATATGTCTAGGGTCAAATTGTACACCGACGGATGACCTTGATTGGTGAACAGTCAAGGGTGTTTGTGACAGCATTCGGCTTGAGGATCTCCACCAATGGTTTGAGACAACTTCAGAATCGAAGGTGGGGTAGCAGGTTTAAGTCGGTCGTTCCTTTTATGCATTGTGGATAATGTATATCTTTCAAAATATTTCTTCATGGGAACTTTTCATTCTAGTTCTACATTTGTTTCAAATATTTTCTTTGGTTAATATATTTAGGTTTAATGAATAGTAATGGTCTTGTGAATTTACAGACTTATCGTATGCATAATGCGGTATTTCAGACTTTCCGGAGAATGACAGCAATTTTTAGATGAGATTGACAAATTATTTCTACCTTACTAAAGCATTCTTGGTTAACGTGTTATACCTTCTGGTAACAGAACTTGCAGACTTGTGCATTGTCCTAGAGATCGGTGTATTGCTCCTGAATGCATATTTTTGTTAAGAAAAAGTTGATGAATCCGAATTAAATTTCCTATACTTCCCAGCTTTTGATCTGAGAAATTACTGTAAGAAAGATCTAGCAGTACCAGCTGAGGAAGTTTGATCTAACGCCTCTGGTATTTGTCAGGAGTATTGATAAGTGACAACCGAATAATCTCTGCCAAAATATTTCCATATATATATATCAGAAGGTTGGACGTCAAATTCAGTGATACAAGGTTTGAAAGATTCCCGATATATGTAATATACTTGATCCAGTGATGCTGTTTTCTTGCAGTAGAGCTTCTTTTAAATCTTTCTGCCAACTCAAGCTCATCTTAGCCATTACAATTTTCCAGGGCAATAAAAAATGGATGGAGAGTCATATTACTACGATAAACGGAGATATTTTCACTGAAGGCTCGGCCTCACTGAAAGGAAACCCATCAGAAAGAAGGCATGTCACAGCAATGAAGTCGCAGATATTAACAGACTCCTCCCAGTTACTTCGCTTCATCAATGGTCAAACACCATCACCTGCCACTCACAACTTCCTCAATGGTCATTCTAGACGCCATAACTTACCATCAACAACTGATTATCAATAAAAAGAAACAAGTACAAAACTCGTGGTCGGTCATGCGGTTTCAATTGGTCCCGGCAGTCCATGTTGCCGGGGCACCCCACCACCACCTCCATAGTTGACCATGATTACTAAGTTCAGGATTTACTTTTTAATTTACGTTTAGATCTGTTTGTTGAAGGGTGGTCGAGAATATTATAGATTATCTAACATGATTATATATGAGCAGTGTCGAAAAAGTATGGAAGAGATACAGACAGATTGTATGTTTTCTCCACAGTTGATTTCAGAAGTGGTCGAAAATCCGGGGCAATCTATGATGGGAACTAAGTAGATTAATTTTCAAATCCACAAATTAATCAATACCCTCTAAGAGAAGACATTATAGGAAATTACGTCCAATGCATAAATCATGAATCTTATTCTTACCACATGTTCCACGCAAACTGATTAATTAATTAATTAGTTAATTAACAACACCATTATCATGTTCAAGTTGTGACTATAATTCAACTTGTTACTACATAAACATTAGCGTTAATATTATTTTAATTCAGTGATTGTTATTGCCAAAAAAGCTGTCTAGCTAGGTTCACCCAAGGCTAATAGTATGAACGGAGGTAGCCTTATATTTGATATATGTAAATACATACATATTGACTTACTTTGCAAAGGAATTGAATGGGGTTTAAGAAAGGAATAATTTGAAGTAAAAGAGCGGCTAATATATTCCCACTCGAAGGTTTGTCCTTGGAATACTTTTCTATTCACTAAATATATAAATCACACTTTTCACATAATACCTAATTTTACTAACGAAAAAACCTCAACGCAGTATTAAAAAGTTAAATTGAAATATTATCTATTACTATTTCACTTTTTAAAATTATTATATCACTTTAAATTAACACAAATTTTAAATATCTCTTTACATATGAAATTTTTATCAACACTCTTCTTCTCCTCTCATTTTCACCCTCCCTCTTTCCTATATAGTCTGGTCCGCTTCTTCTGCCACTATTTTTTCCACCTTTTTGTCTCGACAAGGTTCACAAAAGAATTCGAAGACTTTGCTTCCTTGTGTATTACACTGGCATTATGATGTTTTGTTACTCCCAATTGTAGCAGAGCAACTCAGATCCAATAAACAAAGTATATAGTGTCTTATTACACTCATGAAAGACTTTATCACCTCAATATAATTACCCTAAAGAAACCTAGACTCTCTTTTGCTGAAGAGGTGGAATGTGACGGTAACCTATTGAATTATTTGCATCTTGATCAAATATCAAGAGATATAAATGAATAAAATTCCAAAAATTATGGAATTTGTGTTGAGCCATACGATTATTGATTTGTTATTATTTTTTGCAGCTAGGAGTATTCATCTTCTATATTATTTGTCGTTCACTTTCACATTTTCTTCCTTTAATCATTAGCATAGCGACAAGTTGAGTATTAATGTTTATAAATAATATCGTGTCTCTGATTTCATGATCTCAACCAAACGCATTGAAAAATTCAAGATTAAGGTCAAGGTACCACGGCATTTCCTATTTATAAACTTGAATATAAGTCATCATCATATGTTTGGCTTATATTTGAAAATCTACGTCTGATTTGTATTTTATCAACTTTAAATATTAAAAAACCACCTTTGTTACACCATTATATTTTCCACCAGCCACCACCACCACCACCACCACTGAAGTAGACTGAAAAAGTTACAGGTTTTTTTCACACTCGTTGGAAAATGTGAGCTTTTGTATTCTAATCTATACATATATTTTTATTATTTCTTATATAAAAATAAACATAAATATCAACTGATAACTGAGATCATTCTGAAACAAAAATAAAAGAGGCAATAATTTCGAAGAAAACCTTATTTTTAATATAAATGTCCTAGCTGAAAAATAAAAATAGTTAAACGTAAAAACTAATTATTTAATTACAATATGGAATTGTAACTCAGAGGAGAATTAATGTATCAGGCAATTGAAGCAGTTGATTACTTGTTGAGGAAACTGTAATAATCATCAGCGCCCCCCGTAATCACCATTATTTTTTAAGGTTATTATGATATATACTTTAATTAGCATTTACTATATAGTTAAAACATGTTAGATATCGTAATGCGGTAAATGTACATGTTTTTCAAAAGTTCAATTGATAGATTAATATTCTTAATTTTGTAGTTCATATTAAAAGATAACCAGTAATATATCACTTATTCTATCACATAATATATGAAACCATATGCATCATCTTTTGGAGGTTCTCGTAAAGTTTATCACATAACATATATGAGGCCCATATATGTTATCTAATAGACTTTATGAGAACCTCCATATGAAGATGTGTAGTTCATATATTATGTGCGTTAATGTAATTAAGATTAGTTCTTGAAGTTTAAAAGGTGATAAGTTGTTATATTCCATATATAACAATTAGTTTTTTAAAAAAAGTCAAAAAACAAAACCCCTTATGTCATTATACAAAATTTCCTTGATAAAATGTAGGTTTCTTTTTTTTAATGAAAAAGAATTTTTACATTGATATATATAATATTATGAATCACATTAAATGATAAGGTTGTAATTGCTTCTCAAAAAATTTTCTTTAATTTAAATTTGATATTTTAAGATAGCCAAAAAACCTAATCCCACTCAAGGTTTCTTTAAATAACAAAATCTTGTCTATTAATTTTCAAAAAAACAAATACCTATTATTGAACCAATTTTTTTTCAATTTTATTAATATTTTTAATGAAATAACAAAAATACCCTCAACAATAAAATATTAAAATAAATTTTAATATAAAATAATATTAATATAATAATAATAAATAATAAATAATAAAATTTGAAAAAAAGCAATTACCTTCACCTGAAATCCTAATCCGATAGTCGAAAATAGGTATTTGATTGGATTGATAATTGGATTTAGTTGTTCTGATATTGAAGATAGTTAAATCTAGTAGAGACAGTCAAAGATAGATGAAAATAGCCGACATGCTTGAAACCTTGGGTGGACTTTGTCATTTTGGAAAATCTTAGATGAGATCAAGTCCTTTGGCCTTTTAAGATTATATGTCAATCCTCTAAAAGATATCAATTGTTATGTTCATATTTAAGTAATTTTATGTGTAATTATTATAAATATTAATTTAGATAATCATTTTGTATATCCTAATAAAGAAACTTCATTCCATAAACTACAAAACAAATATACAAGTAGCCAAACAAACCATTGGGCAATTCTCTTGGGTCAAGAATTTGTGAGCCATGGCCGTCTGGAGCCCAGGTCATAAATGCCTTTTTGCTTTCTTTTTTTTTTTTTGGGGCGGTGGGTGGGGGGTAGCAAGTACAATGCCTTTTTGCTTACACTTAACGGGTTCACATATTGTCTTTAAGCCCGTAATAGCCCAAAAAATAAAATATTTAAAATAAAATAAAACTAATATGTTATTACAAAATTATATGATTTTAAATTAAAAATAAAATAATATTTTATCACAAAAAAAATAAAATTATTCATATTTAAATAAATATTTATTATAAATGCACGTATTATTACACAAAAATTATCATTTTTCCATAATTTTCGTTAAAGTTGAAAAATAGGAATTCTAATAAATCAAATGAGACATAAAAGATCACATCACTTGCTTTGATTTCTCCCATAACAAAGTTAATTTTATGAAGTTCTTATGAAATTTAGCCTGAATAGGAAACATCTTGCATGTTAGAACAATTTCTTCTTAACATTAAAAATTTTCTCAGAGGTCTAACTAATGATGACTTTTGTGCAAATTTTATTAGGTCCAAGCAATTAGTCTTTATGTAAAATACAAAGAGTGCTTCATTTTGCAAATTCTCCTGTACCATTTTTTGTCATCTTGTACTAGACAGCATCAAGATAACTATTTAATATAATAATGTTGTTCATACAAAAAATCTGGGTCATTATTTCATAATTGAATAGAAAATTGTTTCCAATTTGACATAGGGTCATGTTGGACACCACTTGCAACAGCAAAGGTTGACAAAACTTGAAGATGCCAATCGATCTAGAAAACTTTCCAGTTGGTATCTGGTTTTGTTATCTTCAAGAACATTCTTGTGATCGTCATCAACTCTCTCCACAATGAGATCTGTCAGAGTGGCAAACATCTGATCTTGAATGTTGACACTGAAAATTTCCCATTATGATTGGAAAGTCAATTGAATTGGGGCTTATATCATTTATCACAATCTTTACAATGTAAAATAAATGCATACGGTTACTGCAATTGCTGCTAGTTGCAGAACTCTGCGTTTGTCATTTTGTTCATTTTCCCTCGGGCTGTCAGGGTTAAGCGAAAATTGAAATTGCAAATATAATTAGCTTCCCATTTGCAGTATTTCACTGCATATCGTATACTCAGTATATATATATATATATATATATATATATATGGCAGTCATTGTCAAGGCACACCTTCATCCACTTATAAAGGATGAACTTGGCTCTTGTGTTGTACAATGAAAGATTCCCACAATCATACCAGCCTCAGTGGAAGATGCACTTATATGAAGATTTTATTTTCAAGAGAATAGATAGCATTTCATTGAAGCCCCTTGACTTTTTTGATCCTCTGTGGTTGGTTCGTATTATGATCTTTTTAGATGTGTAATTGAAGGCTATATAGCATAAGATGTGAGAAATGCATGTATGCTGCTTATTCGGATCTCCGGAGTAACATCATCAAGTTTTACAATATGTGAAACCGAAAGCAATTTAGATAACCAATGGAAACATATTGTATATACAGGAGATATTATGAGCTGTTAGTCATCGTCTAGAGTAGACGAAGAGATACCGAGAGAAGAGGCAAATGTAGCTGTGGTGTCACCGCTAAGGTATCTCTTGAGGCGATCCAAGTCATCGGCAGCATCAAGCATTGTAGGTCTAGTCGATGGAGACTCCTGTGTGCAAAGAATACCCAATTCAATTAATTCTCCTATTGCAACATCCCACATTCTTTTCACTTCGGGGGACTGATCCCATGAAGCTCTCACCAATGAAGAGTCAATAATTTTTTCCATCCTCCGATGGTAATGACTTTTCGCCCATCTGTGCAGGCTTAATTCACCAACAAACATTTCATCTGTTGGCCTTTTTCTAGTCACCATTTCAAGGACTAAAACTCCAAAACTGTACACATCTCCTTTTGTCGATGTGTTTGATCCAAATCCATATTCTGAACAGATAAAAACACAAACAGATGATTTTATTAACTTTTCTTCTTAAGGATCAAAGTACAAAACTAACAAATTATAATGACTACAGAAAAATGTGATGGTACCTGGTGCTATGTATCCAATGGAACCACATAACATGTTAGCAGTAGAGTTTCCCATGTTCTCAACCATTGCAGCATTTCCTACACCAGCTGTCATAACCAGCCTTGCAATTCCAAAATCGGAAACCAAAGCTGTCAGTTCATCATTGAGAAGAACGTTACTGGGCTTTAAATCGCAATGTATGACTCTAACAGGAGAATGATGATGCAAATAGGCCATCCCTTCAGCTATATCACTGCAAATGTTTACCCTCTGAATCAGAGTTAAATCTGAGGAGCCTGAACCCAAACCCGATCCCGAATGTGGATACAAACGGCTATCCAAGCTCCCGTTAGCCATGTATGGAAGAACAAGCGCCTTGAAATCAGGTAGACTACAAGCTGTTATGATCCTTATCAGGTTCCGGTGGCGAATCCTCTTTAAAACTTGGCATTCTCTGTTGAAACTCTTGGTAGAATTTCCAGATTGTACATGTAAGACCTTGATTGCTATTGCTGTTCCATCTGGAAGGGATCCCTTATAAACGCGCCCATAGCTACCTGTCCCAACTAGTCTCTGCTCATCAAATCCTCCAGTGGCCTCTGAGAGTTCTCTATATGTAATTCTTGGGAAGTTATGAATCAAATCCGGTGTTGTTTGCTTTCTTTTCCTTTCTGATTTTACAGCTGCAGAGGAAATCATTACTTTAATGCGCCTGTAACCAATGACACAGCATATTGTTGACGAGAATGAAGATATGCTTATGACTATGACGAAAATGATCAGGAACATCCGCGAATGAAACCAATGTCCCTTCTGAGAGCAAATGGGCATGCCTGAAACCACCCCACAAAGATGCTGGTTGCCTAAGAATGACATAATTGTTACTGATTGAAAGATGCCTCCAGAGGGAATCATACCTTCAAACTCATTAAAAGAGAGATTAATGAAGGTAAGGGTGTGAATCTTGTTGAGGCTTAAAGGGATCCTACCAGATAACTGGTTTTGCGAAAGATCAATTGATTCAAGGTTCCTCAAATCACCTAGAGTATCTGGGAGGTGCCCCTCAAGAGAATTATCGGACAAATTTATCATCCTCAAAGCAATGCAGCTTGATATCTGAGGGAAGATATTGCCAGTGAAATTGTTTGAAGAAAGGTCTATATCTTGAACATTTTCCAGCTTACTGAGCTCAATTGGTAGTGGCCCTCCAAGTTGATTATGTGAGAGGTTTAGAAATATTCTGATTTCTCTTATACCTGATATTTCCGGAGGAATGCTCCCAGTCAATCTGTTGTAGGACAAGTCTAGCCTGTAGAGATCTGTGCACTGTCCTAGTGTTTTTGGTATCGGTCCTGAAAGGAGGTTGTTGTTAAGAAACAGAGAGTTCACTTGGACTAAATTTCCTAGACTCGCAGGAATTTCACCTGAGAAATTATTGAATGAGAGATCAAGCAGACCCAAATGAGGTATGTAGCCTAACGCAGCAGGGATTTCTCCGGAGAACAAGTTGAATGATAAGAAAAGCTGTTCCAATTTCGACATCCGACTAATCTCCGCCGGTATAATTCCATTTAGTCGATTTGATGTCAAATTCAGAGTTATCAGGTAGGTAATATTCCCTATATCCGGAGGAATGGACCCCGTGATCTTGTTTTCCTGCAGTAACATATATGTTAAATTAAGACTGCCAACAGACTTAGGCAATGTTCCTCCAATTCCCATGCCAGCCAATTCAAGCTCAATTAACTTGGTGCAATTTCCCAGGGCGGCAAAGAAGGGCCCGAGATTGGTGTTGTTATCATCACTGCTCATATTATTGAAAGATAGATGAAGATTTCTAAGACTACGCAACTTGGCAAAAATTTCCGAAGGCAAAACACCAGAAAGATAATTATACTCCACATCCAAACTAGCCATTGAAGTATTGATTAAAGTTTTGGGAAGCTGTCCTGTGAACTGATTGTTGTACAAATTCATGTTCCAAAGTTTGGGACAGTTTCCGATTTCTCGAGGAATGTGTCCTCTGAAGAAGTTGTGAGATAAGTCTACATTTTTTAGAGTGGTACAGTTTGAAAAGAAGGAAGGAGGAAGTGTACCAGTTAACTTGTTATCACTAATCATTATTAAAGTGAGTTTAGAAAAAAGGGCGAAGGACTCTGGGATTGATCCCTGTAAATTGTTCCCATCAAGCTGGAGAAAACGCAGGTTTCTGAGATTGGAGAATTCAGATGGGATGATACCGAAGAAGTGATTATCAAAAAGTACTAGTTTCCGAAGGCCTGTGAGATTCGAGAGAAAAGGCGAGAGAGGTCCCACTAGATCACGTCCTTCCAGGACAAGTTGTGCTACGCGGTGCTTGTGTTTGTCGCAGAAGACACCAGTGAAGTTGCAGACATCACCAGACTCTTGCCAGTTATCCAGGGTTGAATTAGGATCCGATCTTATGGCACTTTTGAAAGCCATCAGAGCAGCCTTGTCCGTGAACAACGAATGGCGAAATGGTTTATGATGGCCTAAACTTGCATACCCGGCAGTTAAAACCAAATGTTGGAGAAATTGAAGCAGAATTATTCTGATCAACACCATGTTCTGATAACCTGCAAAAACCTAATGATGAAACCTATTTGAAAAACTACTCTGTTTTTCTGCTTTCATAATAAATGCTAGTGTTAGAAATTCTGAAAAGGGGAGAGAGGAAGAGAGTAGAAAGAGGAAGCGTTGGTGGGAAAAAGATCCATGGACAAGATAAACTCAATGCAGGGAATGATTTGTCGTAAGGGAATAAGATATAATTTTGCGCTTTAATTTCTTCCATGATTTGGATGAGTAGATATTCAACTCAACTTTAAGTAATGCTGTGGCAAAGGGTGATAGATGGACTGTATTGTATATATCTGTATGTCCATATTTTTTAAGTAGCACACCTGCCAACTTAATTACATAATTCTTAACTCTTTCAATTATTCTATTATTATACAAGCATAAAAACTTTTTTATGGGTGTTACTTGCAACACCCTCCTGAAGGGTTTTTTTTTTAAAATAAGAATACTATGTAAAAACATAAATATATCTTTCTTGAAGGGTATTCATCAGATAAAGAGTGTTACATAAATCCTTCTTTGACATTGATGAGGCAATTGAAACTCTTGAGACTGTAATGTTGAAATCCTAATATTATTATTGCAGTGTAGACTTTTGCTTGGGGAATTGTCGTTGACATTATTTATAATGTTGTCTGGTTGTTATCCAATTAAAATGGCGAGAGTGAAATGTGAATAGCCAATTAGGCCAGTGTTTGATGGCCCCTCTTTCACAGTAATTTCTCTGTGCAGGGGGAGAATATCAATGAATTTGTAATTTTCTTTCTATTTGTTTTTATTTTATTTTTCCTTACATAATATATTAAACAGCAAATATTAGGAACCACCAAGATACAAAGACAAAACTATATATAGAAAATTAATAAATAAATGATAAAAGAGAGAATGGTGACACATTCATCTCTTAGTGGCCTTGAAAATCCTCTAGGGCAAATCAATACAAAGAAATTATTTATTCATTTTAATATAGAACTCAACTTTCTTCATTAATTCCCACTTTCCTTCTTCTCTCTGTATCAGTCGTGTGAAACACACTTCTCATATAATCATATACACATCACTATGCGATTCTTGACACAAGACCACATCTTCAATCATTGTTCTGGTTGACACTTAAATTTCTCTTTGTGTATTTTGTAACAAAAATTTCTCTTTATGTATTTTGTAACAAATGGATGCGAAAACAATATTTTGATCACAGGAAATAAAAGATAAGTGTTAGCGCACTCTACATCTGCACGCTTTCAAGATAAAAACACTTTTCAAATAATCTTAATGCCAATATGTGACAAAAGTTCGTTGTTGGCATCTGTTAGTCATGCGGACGCCAATATACTTGCAAATGTTGGGATTCAAACTTGAGTCTCATAGTTTTATTGTGGAGAATGAATCACCGTCTAACCACAACTTATTTTGTGACATGGTATAAATATATTTTTTTTGGCTGAATGATATATTGTTACTCAAACTTTTGTTTAATAGCAATTGTCATCTGTAAAAGTTTTAAAAGTTAAATACTTATCTATTGATTAAAGTCAGAAAGGTATTTTTGTCTTTTTGAATTTAAATTAAAAATAAATTTTATAAAAATATGAAAATATAAATTTAAAATAAAATAATATTAAAATAATCATAAAAATTAAATTAATTAATTAAAAAAACAGTCATCGTCGCTACTGGCGGTGACTACCTTTAACCTCTCCGGTCACCTGATTCTATTGATGATCGGATCTGACCGTTACGATAGCAGAAGCGTTCAGATCTAACCCACCAAAAATCTGGTGGAGACGGTCAGATCTAGTTGTCTTCGACATCTAAAATAGTTGAAAATTACTGGTGTCAAGTATTTTGACCGTTTTCGGCTTTCTTTGATGGCGAATGCGGCTAGATCCGGCTACAATTGAATCAACAGTCACCTGGTGAGGTTAATGTTGGCATTGTCGACGACGATGACTACTTTTTTAATTATTTATTTTATTTTTAAAATTTTTATTATTATTTTAATATCGTTTTATTTTAGATTTATTTTTTATTTTTTATTTTTTATTTATATTAAATTTTATTTTAATATTAATATTATATAATTTTATAAATGATATTTTGATCTTTTCACAAGAAAAAAGTGGATAATTGTTTATCATTCAAGGAAACCTTCAGTGGGAATTTATCATTTGGCCTATTTGTTTATTTAAGTAGTAGTATTTTTTAGTCTGACTATTAGTCCAACTTGTTAGATTGAAAGAACCTAGACCAAACTTATCCAAGCAAAAACTCAATTTGGAAGATAAAAAGAGCAAAATAGAAAAATTATATTATTGATACTAAATATATTTATTGTTTTGTAGTGTTCTTCTAGTTATTACAAAGTGGAATGTTTATCCAAACTTATATGCAATTAATAGATATGAGACATATTTGATTGTTACTGATGTAGTTAATCACTGATCTTGATTACTCGAATTGATATAAATAATAAGACACTTTTCAAAAAAATATTTTGCCCATAGGAGAACACCTTATAACACAAACTATTCCCTATAAATTAAAATGCATTAGTGAGTTGTATGAGAAGTTTATACATATATAGGATTATTCTTTATATGAATAAGAATAAACTTTCATTTGAGCTCTCATCTAATGTCCTTGACAATAAAATTTCAGATCCATAAAATAAAGATAATTAATTCCTATATAACACTTCTATCTAGATGAATACCCTTCAAGAATATATATATATATATATATAAAGAATTATTGGTTCTTTTAACTCAAATCGTACACACTACACAATATTTACAGTGTATAATTAAACATCTTTTATAAATAATAAATCTCAAAAAAAGATAAAATGCATATTTGTAAGTGGCATGCAAAATATATCATAAATTTAAAAGATCCATAAATAAATGTGCATAAATTTCAAGTACATGAAATATGAACTTAGAAATATCATGGTGAATCTTCTTATGTCTCGCTCAATTTACTCAACTATTTTCATTGCTTTCACACTCACCTCCACTTGTAAACAGATGAAAGGAAGGAACGAGTGATAAAATACTCAATAAGTAGATTTCCTTTTAAGTGTCTGTGTTTGCTCAATTACTAAATTTCATTTTTCTAAAGTTGCATATCCTGTTAATCTGCTCTTACCATCTAAGTTAGTTAACTCATTACCCTAATTAGGATGATATGATATGCAATACAAATTAAAAATCATCTTTAAATCTTGTGAAACAATTATAAAATCATTATTAAAAAACCTGAAACTATTATATCGATTGAACTAGGTTAAAGCATAGATTCAAAACTTTAGTAATATTAAGTAAAACTTAATTAACTCGAGTCCCACCTTACATACATATACCTATACAAGCCTGTTTGCTCATAACTTGTCTCTTGCGAACATGAGCATGAAGGATCTTATATGAGTTTCCCATCACAATAACTTGCATGAAAACACAAACTGATACATCACATTTATGTGATATTTTGGTAAATTAGTAGTAACTATTTAAGGCTTATGAGACCTCGTCCCACTAATATGCCTACAGAAACAAGTCCCTCGTGAAAATAAAACTTCCTAATTTACTAGACAACATGTAAATAAGACTGCTAACTCATCTCCTAACCAAAACTACTATGGTATGTTTTCATGCTACTTGTACTCATGTTCAAGCCCTGACTAAATTATTTGGCTTGCTTAAGCTTTCACATTACTACTCTCATACTCAATTTTCGTGCCTCCATAACGTGTAGTACACAGGCATGCATCACCGCTTAAATTATAAGCGTAATGTTCCAGAAAACCTGTGGAACAATCTACTGTAATAGGCATTCCCTATCTTGGAATGATTGTACCTTTAAGCCTCTAAACTTTGAAACATGTATTCTCTTCCCAAAACGACGGTTCAACTCGTAAACTTAAAATTAAAATACAATGACTTGTCCCACTCATTAGAATCATAAAGTTCAAAGTTTGGTTGCTGAGAAAATGCGGGAAAGAAAAGAAAAGCACGACAATCTACATTTTCTATGGAATAAATAAGTCCAAATAATATCATGTAGGCCCAATCAATAAGAAATATCCAATAGTAATCCAAGCCCAACTCAATCAATATTCAATAGTAATTCAAGCCGACACAATCCAATAGCAATATGGTAATTCAAGCCCAACAATCCGATAGCAATCGAATATTAATTTAAGCCCAACACAATGGAACCCAATAGGCAATTTTCATCATAGTCAACCTGATTATTAAACAACAATACGTAATTTCGGTATCAAAGACAAAAATATTCGCCGAATCACGTATTGCCACCCAAGGTTTGGTTCAATGACAAGTTGTCACCTTTAAAACTTTTTAAATCCAAATACCCACCCGTCAGAGGGGTATATTTGTCTTTTTAAATTAAAATAAAAAATAAATTTTATAAATAATATTAAAAACAAAATTAAAATAATAAAAAAATCATTAAAAATAAAAAATAAAAAAGTATAAAAAACAGTTATCACCACAGGCAACGTCGTCAATTACAGTGGTCGTCTCTAACCTAATCAAGTTATTGAAAATGATCATCTAGTTCTATTGACAGCCAATAATGAGATAGAGACAGTCAAATTTGTCCACCTCTGCCATCAGAGAAGGTCGAAAATAGCCAGAATTAAATATTTTAGGTATAAAATTATTTTTTAAATTTATTAAGGGTAAATAGATAATTTTTTTATTTTATTTTAAAAATTACCATATTCATTCATATATTATAACCTCAATAGTTTATAATAAGAAACTTTATACCTCTAACTTATTGTATTTTTTAATGTAATTGTTATTTTAAAAATTATTGAGAACCATATTGAAATTTCAAAAATTTTAAAAACACCTCCAAAATTTTTAAAATACCCTTTTTAATTTTTAGAAAACACTTTCAACTTTTTTCAAACTTCAAAAACCCCTAAAATTTTTAAAAGTTTGTTTAACCCAAATATATAATTATTTATCATTAATACCCCCTATTTATATTTATAATAATAAAATTCTTTTATTATTTTTAATTCTAATTAATCTAAATTAATCTTAAAAATATCTAACAAAATTATAAGCATAAAATATTATTTAATTTGAAAACATTTTTGTCTTTTCAATAATTTTATAAATAATATAACAAAAAATTTAATAAATGAATAAGCATTTAGTTTTCTTAAACCTAATAAATAAGATTTTGCCATTTTAGTAAACCTTACTAGGAATAAGTCTGTTGGCCTTAAAAATCTTATTAAATGGAGCCGTGCACTCCATTGATGAGGTAAAGAAAACACTAAAGGATTTGACGGCCTACCCCAATAACACTGGGTTGGGTTTCTGATAGTTTGTTTGGAAAAAATTAACTTATTACAGGATAAATTTTTAGTGGCCTTCCAATGGAGATAAAATTCTCCTGTGAACAAAACCTTAATTGTGATTAGTCACAAAAATCAGTGAGGACGTTAACTATAAATGTGTAATATTTTGCAGGTTTAACGAGGATTATGTATCATTAAAGTAAACACCACAAGACATAATAATGTGATTTTATCATCTTTAATTAGCTTTTATGGGCTTCAATTATCGTTCAACCGAAAGGAATTGAATCATTAGGAACTTGACATTTCATTTCGATTCTCATTTAGAATTTTTCTTAACATGGTCACTCTCAGTTTCGAAAATGATGAAATCAGGATGATACAGGTAGGTTCTAGGTATACCATACATGGGGCCATTGATAATTTGATGGTGAATTGCATTTTGATTAGGTCATCGTTTCATTGCGATGGCCAAAGGACTTATTCCCCACTCATAGTTTAAGGCGAAGATAAAATTTCATCTTTTAAGTTTAAAAAATCTAAAATTTCATCGTTGAACTAAATTTAATATTAAATATAATAGTAAACAGTAACAATTCAAAAGTAATTTTATTATTTTAATATTATAATTTTATAAAATGATAAAATAAATTTTATATAAATATAAAATATTAAAAATTTAAAAATATATTAAAATTTTTGAAAAATTAAAGTAGTCATTGCTATTTGTGCCAGCAACGGTGGTTGCCAATAATGGAACTAGGTGACCGTTTTATACCACTTAATTTTAAAGGAGGTCAAATATAGCTTCTTCGTTGGGTGGAAGCGATTAAATCTAGCTATCTTCTGTTTTAGCAAAAGCGATTAAATCTGGCCACCTCCGTCAAAAAAATCAATCGAAAATGGTTGATCTTAGTTTCATCGACCGTTTTCAACCATTATTTTTGACGAAAATAGTCAGATCTGATCGCTTCTCTGAAACTAGATAGTCAGAAATGGTTATCTGATTCTGTTATCGGTGGTGGTGGTTGTTATAATTTTTAAATTTTTATATTTAAAAATTATTTTATAATTTTATTATAAATTTTTATTTTTTAAAAAAGATATTTTACTTATTTTATTTAAAATTAAAAAAATAATTAAAATTCAATCAAAATAAAGAGATTTTAGATTTTTAATATATGGAGGATAGGATTTCGTCCTCGTCTCGAGCTATAGACGGGAATAAGGCCCATTGTGACTGGGGGGTTGTGGTTGACGGTCCTCTGCTTTGTGGGTGAATAACTCGGCCTTTCACGCTTGGATTGTTTTGTTTACCCTTTTTCTTTATAATATTTTATTTATTAAAAAAAAATCATCCCGTATTTAATGCCAAGTAAGTTTGACATTTTTGCTTGCTTTTTGTGAATATGCTTTTTCACACATGCATTCCAAAGGTTTGTCTGTGTGCATTGAGATGATGTTTTTAGCTTTATTAAAGGAGAAACGCTGACTTTTTAGAATCTCGAGAGGCCATCTTTTACTTTGAAGAATACTTGTCGGCCAAAGTTCCCACCCAAAGTTTCACTCGAAGAATTGCAACCCTTTAAGTTTTAAAAACCCAAACATCTAATTTGACTATTTTCTATCTAATTTTATTAATATTTTTTTATAAAATAACTAAAATACTCTTATTAAAAAATAAAAATTTATAATAAAACTTATAAAATAATATTGAAATATAAATATATTACAAATTTATAAATATTATAAAATTTTAAAAATATATTTAAATTTTAAAAAATAAAAAAAGAAAATCATCATCATTGATAGTAATGACTACTAATAATTGAACTAAGTAATAAACAATGACCACTTGGTTTCAAGGGAGGCAAGGAAACATATCTAACCACTCCATCAATAATTATGATCAGAAACGACTAATGAGGTCAAGATTAGTCATTTCTCATAGTTATCGGTTGTTTTTGTTGATAGAGACTACCACCAAACAAGAAGCTTAGATCTGACCACACTTTCAGCCACTTGGTTCCATTACTAGTGGTGGTTATTTTTAATTTTTAAATTTTTTTAAATTTTTAATATTTAAATATATTTTATTATTTCAAAAAATTATTTTATAATTTTATAAATTTTGTTAATAAAATATTTTTTTTATTATCAAAATTTGACCATTAAATTTAACTGTTAATTTTAGTTAATATGTAGATCTTTGAGTTTTAAAAATTAAGAGGCGAGACTATCTTTAAGCGAAACTTTAAGTGGGAATTAGTGCTTTCGCTAAACTTTTCAGATTGTTTGCTTTTTTTTTTAAATAATATTACATGTATAAAATTTTTATATGAAGTGATTCATACAAACTGACGTGGCATTACTCCTTTTGCATTGCTACACTCTTTTCAAAGTGTATGGGTGATTGTCATCAGTGTCTCAGTCAACTTTTATATCAAATAGACAAATCAGGAGTATGTTTATTTATAATTTAGGGAAAAAACTCTTGATTTCGTCATTGTTTTTTTTTTTTTTCTTTTGTCATGAATAAGCCTACTTTTGGCACAATTCAATCCACTCCTTCATAGTGGAACATTTTAAGCATTTTTCATAACCAACAAAAAAAAAAAAGAAAGAAAGCATTTGCTTTATACCTCCCTCCACTCGATATTATTTAGGCCAAATGGCTATTTTTCACTCAAGGAAAGGTTGAAATGACAAGTCTCATTTTTTAATTTGAAAAGTTTATTTTTTTGTCCATTATTCACTCTGGGTAATAAATTTTATTTGGTTTTAGTATAAATTGAAAAAAATATTATTATCACTTAATACAAAATTTTAATTACCACTATGTCTTTAATTTTATTTTCAATTACCAAAATACTATTATCAAAAATTAAAATTTAATTTATCAATTTATTATCGAATAGTATTTAATTTATCAAATTATCATTCAATAATTATAATTATAATTATACTTTGCTATTTTTCCTTTTAGAAAAAAAATATATTTTTTCTTTGTATTTTCTATTTTATCCCTTCTTTTTCTATCATCTTTAATTTTTAACCACCATCAGTTTGTCATCCTCTTTAGAGTCAATCTTTATCAACAACATTCTTATTGGTCATCTTTTTTCTTCTTCTATTATTTTCATCACTAATGATCGATCATCATGTTTTTTCTCTAATAATTTCTACTATTAACATTACTATTAACCATCCTCTTCCAATCATCTTTACCACGAACACTATTAGAAATCTTTTTCCTTCTCATCATATTCACCATCACTCTTTTATATTTTTTTTAAATTTAATAATCCTAAATTTATATATACTTAAATTGAAAATAAATAAGTGAGAGAAAAAAGAGCATGAGATAGATTGATTTTTATTGAAAAGAAATGAGTGGGAGATGAAAGGGAAAAGTTAAATTGACATTAGCGAAAAGAAATAAGCGAGAAAGAAGAAGAAAGAGACGTTAGAAAATGAGTAGGAGAAGAAAGAGGAAGAAAGAGATAGAAATTTATTGAAAAAATAAGTGGGAGATGAAGAGGAAGAGACATATTGACATTTATTGCATAAAAATAAGTGGGATAAAGAAGAAAAAGAGACAGGTTGGTATTTGTTGAAAAATGAGTAGAAAAACAAGAGGAAAAGATAGTTTGACATTTATTAGAAAAATGATATAAGAGAAATATATACATTTACATTTAAAGGATGAAAACTTGTTAGTTTGTCTAATCTGAAGTGAAATTGCATTTGGCATATTATTCATTCATTCCAATAGAATTTCTTTGACAATATTTATTCTGTTAACATTTTAACATGCAGCATATCATTCTTGTTTTGCCAAAAAAAAAAAAAAAAAAATCATCCTAAAAAATTTATTACTATTCTAATTAATGACTTGGTTAAGAATACATGAGTTCAAACTTTCAACTTAAATAAGGATATTAAGAATGATTATGAATATTTTTAAGAGAAAAGTGGAAGAAACAAACTTATGTCCTCACTGAACAACTTTAAATCATTAGATTGGAGTGATTGTATAATTAATTACCACTTAATCTAAGTGAAATATGAGCTATGTTTAGCTTAGTATCCATTTTTTGCACTATTTTTATTATGGCTAAACAATTTATTTCCACCCAAGATTTTTTTTCTAAATTATAATTCTCACATAAAAGCTTTTAAAAAACTAAATACTTATGTATAGACCAAATTTCTTATAATTTTTTTAACATTTTTAATAAAATGATTAAAACATCCTTCACTATAAAAATAAATTATATTAATAAAAATAAATATTAATATAAAATAATATTAATATAATAATATTATTAATAAAATTAATAAAAAATTTAAAAAAAATAAAAATAAAATTTTTTAAAAAGTGGTCAAAACTATTGTCAACGATGGTCGAAAATGGTCATTTTATTCAATTAACAACTGGATTTAGCCACCTCTGATTAGTTAAGTTTTCGGCAATTGTTAAATTTTATTATTAATTTTCTATTAATTATTATTATTATTTTAATATTATATTATATTTAATTATTTTTTAATAAATTAATTTTATTATTTTTAATTTTTTATTTAAAAATTTAAAAATACTTCTTTAAGTAATTAAATTTAATAGTTGATTGTTAAATTTAATAATTGACTTTAAATAATGAGTAAGTATTTAATTTTTTAAAAGTTTTATGTAAGGATATGATTAGGGAAAACCTTTGGTGGGAAGAAGTGGTTTGGCCTTTTATTATCACTAGTGCCTTTTATTGCGGGGACCCTTTATCTTCTCTTTATCATGATCATCTTGAAGGAAGAGAAAGGTGTGAATGTGAGTTATTTATCAGGCTTCTACTTAAATCAGAAAATCATAAGCGATCAAATAATAAAACCCCAAAAGGAAAGGCTGGGAATATTCTTTAATCCTATAGATGCATATATAAGCAAAGACTTACTACTTTGGTTGGACCAATTCGACTATTTGGATCAATATACTCTATGTATATATATATATATATATTATGTAAGTATATGAAGATTTCATATAGCTTAATCTAGTCTGTTTTACTGTCAAATTGATGAAATTAATTAATTACCATGTTAAATATATAGTTAAATTAAAAATAACAAATAAGGCGAAACATGATGTCATGTTTTACGTTATGCTAAGCACTTTTTGGTCTATAAATTGCTTTTACTCTCTCCCTATTGCTCTGTGAATTATTGATGAAGAACATGACGACTTCCATAATGAGCGCTATGCATGCATTTGTGCTTTCCTTCCTTGCCATTTCAGCTCAGGCAAGAACCTTATCAGGTAATTTCTGTGCTTGCATGGTTTATGGGCAAACTTCTGTAATAAATAACGGTTAATTAGTCGCGTTTTATATTTGTCTCTGCAATTCTTTTTCGCTTTTGTATTAACATTAAAATAGCTACTATAGTTTCCCACTTTCTTCTCCCATTTTGCTTCTTTCTAACAAATTCTTAATTCCATGGAGGTTTCCCAGATATCTTACAATCAGAATCTCTCTTTTTCCCGAGCCATGCAATTCCTCCAGCACAATGAACCCCATTTAGTTTAAGGCATGATACATTTATTTATTAGGAGACTCAAAATACTCTCTTTTAGATCCAGAACAAAAGCTCTCCGGATCTTTTTTTTTCGATATTGGAAATTGATATCAAGCATTTTAAATGTTTAAGTTACTTTGCTTATCTAACAAGAATTTGAGAGAAGCTGCAGTTATTTGTAATTTTCTGTCTTTTTTCATAGACTGGCAAAACAAAATCCACATGATCACTGACTATGGAAGGCTTTCAAGACCACCACCGCCGCCCCCGAAGTTATCCCCTTCACCCCATGAACTGACAACCGGTTACCAAAGGACCTTTCCACCACCCCCACCCCCCCGATTCCATCATCATCACCAGATACTGCAGCTCCCTGTGTTGCAGGAAGCCCATGCGACGGGGTAATAATAACAATAGGAACTCATTATGAAAAGAGGCCGACACCAAGAGCCCTTCCGACTTCGAAGCCGTCTCCATCGGAGCATTAAGCGAATGTCGAGCAGTTGTTACATGAAACATCTTCTCAGAATTATCATGCAGATTTATCTTGACTTAGCAATTTAGTATTTAGAGGTTTTAATTTGCTATAATTTAAGTTCCTTTATTTATGGTTGTGATAATAGGGCCATATCTTATGGGGGTCTCATTAATTGAAATCGGTAAAATGTTTATTATTGCCAATTAACATGTTCTTTTAGTGTCTTTTAAATTACCCAATTAATGTAAACAACTATGCTTACATAAAAGAATTAATTTGTAAGTCAAATTGGATGAATATAGTTAGAATCGACGAAGTAATCTATTATTAAAATAAACAATGCCACAAAAATATTATTTTGCTGATTAATACTAAAAGGTAGAAGTTGAATTTTAAAAACATGTTACATAATATTGTACATGTGGCCAAACTTCTCCTCCTTGATTCAACTTACAGAAACAATGATGAAAGGGTGGTTGGTCAATTCATAATGATTAATAATACGAATTGCATGTAGTGGTGAATTATACCATTTGCACGCTAATATAAGATATAATGCAAATAGAAGATTTTCTATCCAAAAAGTAAATGTAAAAATAAAAATTTTAGTAGTTTTAATAGTTTTTACAATTTTTTAAACACACAATTACTATTTTTTATTATCATGAATTCATTTTCTATAATGTATTCAACCGTAATTAAAAACAATAAGCTTATATGAAATCGAGAGTACATGATATTTACATTTTCACAACAAATGGTTTTTAAAAATCCATATGTAATCCCTCATGCAGCTTCAACTCTAACATTTTGTTCTATAAATTTAGAATTGTATAGAAGATAAGGAGACATTTTTAAGTTACAAACTACTATATTGTCAAATTGTAATAAAAAAACACTTAATAATAAAACAATAAATATAAATTTTCAATTAGTAAGTAAAACCACCTTACAAATTAACAAAACAATAAATATAAACTTCCAAGTAGTAAGTAAAACCACCTTACAAATTTCATTGTGGTCATGTTTTATAGTTTTACTATTATTCTCAATCCCATATGTCTAGATTGCACCTACAATTCAATCTACTTTTAGTTGGTGTGATTTCCAACTTGAAGTCATATTTATATTAAACACTAATAAACATGCATTCAAGATTTCTCCATTATACATATTTCGCCATGGGCAAGTCTTGATTTTATTCTTTGAAACTTACTTTCATCTACAACGTATAATTCTTCTGGTCGAAGCAAAATAAATTCAAATTACCTATAATTATTGAACTTATTTATTAACTCGTGTTAAAATTTTAAATTACCTAAAATATAGAGATTGACAAAGGGTAACATAGAGAACACTCCCTCTACTATGTCTACAGCCAACACCATCACCAACATTTAATCTCTGGCATCGCAGTAATGACGAAGAAGCCAACACGAAGAGCATTCACTCCACTGCGTCCGCCGCTGCTGCTACCAATAGCAATAAAAAGGCCAAAGGACATTTTCCCACCCATAGTTTGAGGCGGGGACAAAGTTCCACCCGCTTAAGTTTAAAAGCCTGTTTTCTCATTCATCACCCATTTTTTTATTAGTTTTTTATTAAAATTATTAAATTACCCTTTTAAAAATTAAAAATTTATAATAAAAATATAAAATAATTTTAAAATATTAAAAAAATTCAAAAAATTTTAAAATTCAAAAAATCCCAGCAGCCACCGCGGTCGGCACCGACGGCGGTGGCCTCCCTGTTCGGTGGAGGTGGCCAAATCGATCACCTCCAATTTCGGAGGAGGCGGCCAGATTTGACCCCCTCTGCCCAAAATAAAGGCCGAAAACGACCAGTGGGGCCAAGGCCGGCCCTTTACGGTCGTTTCCGACCTTTATTTCGGGCGAGGAAGGCCAGATGTGGTCGCCTCCTCCGAAACTGGAGGCGATCGATTTGGCCGCCTCCAACGATGTCGGCCTCCCCCCCTGGTGGCAGCGAATTACCGGTTCTTACTATTATGGGCCGCGTCGGTGGGTGCAAGGTGGCGCATATATTTTGAATTTCAAAATTTTTAATTTTATATTTATATAAATTTTATTTTATTAATTTATAAAATTTTAATATTAAAAAGATAAAAATACCCCTGATTATTACTGTATATATATTATTTTTAATAAAAAAATAGGTGATGGATGGGAAAACAAACTTTTAAACTTAAGCGGGTAGGACTTTGTCCCCGCCTCAAACTATGGGTGGGAAAATGTCCTTTGGCCCAATAAAAAACCATCATCATCAAAACTTAAGAAGTTATTGAGCTTCGCTCATGATGAAGAAGAAAACCAACCATCTTCGATTAGAGTGAAAAGCAGACTTTTCACGTATCAAGAAACCCTATTCATCTCACAAAATTACTTCCACTGAAGATTGTGTTCCTATTTCTCTCCAGTGTTCAACCTCAAGCTTGAACTCACACTAAAGAAACCTCATTGGGCTTCAAAAGAATACCAAAACCCTAGTTGCCTCCTTCTTTAAGTCCCTGCCTTTTCTTGAACCCACAATTGTCCTTAAGGACCTATTTAATCCTCAAAATTCCACCTTTGTCATCCTCCTCTTCCTCGTATTTTTTATAATAAAGATAAAGTGGATATGAGATTTTCTTTGTTGAGGCTGCCAAAGGGAAACACTTGATTCCTGTTAAGGCTACAATATAAACAATTAGGACGAAGAGAGAGAGAACAAGGCAATCAGGAACTCTATTTTTTTTTAATTAATTTATGAACGAAAATGGGGTGGCCAAAAAATAGAAACTCCAGAATATGGCCGGGTGCAGGTATATTAGTTCGGCCATAACTTGCCACTTGTGAGCAACTTTGTAACATGAAATGCCAGCTGATGTTTGCCGGCAACGTCATTGATGGTTCGGGTGGTAATATTTCCATTTACCAGTACAGTTGAGCTCTTGGATTCTTGCTCCCAGGACTGTGATTCTTCTAAAAATATTATAAGTTCTGTAGAAGAACCAGAAATTTAAAGGAGCTCAGTGGTCTATATATAAGTTGTTGCAGAACCAACACCGTTCCAATCAAATAATAGTTTGACTGGAGGAATGCCCCATCACACTGCCACTGCCAAGTCAGCAACAAAATGCCATATAGATGCCGATGATGCCTACGTGGACTCCCCATTGTACTCTTCAAATTGAAAAACTCATCACATAAAACCGTAAGCTCCAGAACTCCCCCCCAAATTAAAAAAAAAAAAAAAAAAGTTGGTCTCTCTTGAACCAAGTTTCTCTTCACTGGCTGTGAGATTACAGGTGTTTCACCTTCAATTTCATGTGTTTGTTTCTTCATAATTTTGCATTTCTTGTTTCTAGTAAAGCTCTACTTTTTTCTTTTTATATCTGTGTTTTATTCAATTTAATTATCACCTTTTATATTTATTTCTTGTTAGATCTTTCCCCATTTCATTCTTCTACTCACATTCGTGTACCAAGATTCTGAGCCCTTTGAATCTCCTTCTTTGTTCTCTTTGCTTGTAACCCATCTGGGATTCTTTTCTTTTTGTCACTTATAGTGTTTTCTTGATGAACGAAATAGTGTTCTGGATTGTAGTTAATCTCTTTGGAAGAATATGACTCTCTGTTAGATGATAAAATGGATTCTGTAAAATATTTTTGCTAATTGAACTTCTTGTTGATTTTCTGTATACTTAAGAATTTATTTGACCATCCCTATTGTTAATCATGCCTCTTTTATTCTTTGCCAACTCTTGAATTTGATGCTATTAATTTGAGTTGTTTTACCAGCCAATCCTCAGGACTGGCACATTGGCTGTATCAATTCATTCTCTGTTATGGGTTCTGTCGTTTGATAGAATTTTCTTCTTTTCAGTCTGTTCTATGGTAGAAATAGTTATTTTTGACTGGAGTCTTTTGCATGGAAAGTGAGGAAAACAATGGGGATGATATACCGACTTCAACTTCCCCACAACCGAAGAATGAAGACGCTGTGTCTAACAGTTTGCTGAATGAACAGGGTAACTTTGACTGGATAGTTGATGAAGTTACTGGCAAAGAAGCAGTTAATGTGAAATATCCTATGCTGCACTCGCTTCTTCCAGGTCATCAGGATCATCACATCTATAGGACAGGTGATTCTGCTTAGTCCAAGCCAATTTCAGATTTTGCATACTTGGTCAATCATGAATGGTGAAGTTTTCTATTTGGTATTTGTAATTTAGAAAAATTTTATAAATTTTCGTTTATATGTGTTGATATATATAGGAGTACAAAACTCTTGAAGTAGGAAACTACTAAGGCACTAATAGTACAGGGGTGCATTACAATTATGTACAGCCTATTATATTCTTAAAATATATAGTTAATTATATTCCTAAAATAAAATCTTGATGCCTGAAATATATTATCCACACTCCCCTCAAATTGAAGCATAGTTGTCCATCATGTGAAGCTTGTTACTTAATTGAGTGAAGTCATTCTTCTTAAGAGTCTTGGCGAATAGACCGGCAATCTGGTCCTTTGAAGGTGTAAATGTGGTACAAATCTTTTTACTAGTAACATCATTTCTCACAAAATGACAATCAACTTCAATATGTTTTGTTCATTCATGGAAGACAGAATTACTTGTAATGTGAATTATTACTTGATTTTCACAATGCATAGGAATAGGATCCATATATATAATACCAAAGTCTTCTAAAAGTGGTTTCAACCATATTAGTTCACATGTGGTTTGTGTCAAAGCACAATACTTAACTTCAGCACTAAATCTAGACACAATTATCTGCTTTTTACTTCTTCAAGTTACTAGATTGCCTCCCACAAAAGTACAATAACTTGATGTGGATATTTTGTCACGCTTGTCACTAGTATAATTGGCATAAGAAAAACCAACTAAATCAAGATGTTTATTCTTTTCGAACCACAACCCTTTTCCTAATGACTTTTTAACATACCTCAAAATGTTACAAGTAGCTTTCCAATAACACTTTTTAGGGTTTCCTATAAATTGACTCACTAGCCTTACAACAGGTACAATGTCTAGATTGGTTAGTGTAAGATAAATAAGTTTTCCAATAAAATATTTTGAACTAATATTGTCTTTGAAGTTTTCATCATTTTTTTCTAAGTTTAGATTAGGTTCCATGGGGACATCTATTGGTTTTGCCCCTTGTGGACTTGTTTCTTGTAAAAGATTCATGGCATACTTGCTTTAAGATAGTACCACACCATGTTTATTATGAATAACTTCAATACCAAGAAAATACCTTAAATTTTCAAAGTCTTTTGCAACAAATTGTTGTTGTAAATATCTCTTGATTTCTTTAATACTAGTCATATCACTACCTAATAGTAGTATATCATCCACATATACAATCAATACTATAATTTTAGATGATCTATGTCGCATAAAGACTAAATGATTAGCTTGACTTTGTTTAAATCTAATAGCAAAGATTACTTGATTGAATTTGTCAAACCAAACTCTCAAACTCTATTTCAAACCATAAATGGCTTTTTTAGTTTACATGCAAGATGATTCTCCCTTTAGCAACAAATTCAGGTGGTTGTTCCATGTAAACCTCTTCAGTTAGATCATTATAAAGAAACGCATTATTGACGTCTAGTTGATACATGAGTCAATCTTTATTAATCGTTATAGATACGAGCACACAGAAAAGCTAAGTTGTTCAACAAGCAAGAATGTATCAAAGAAGTCCATACTCAAGTTTTGAGTATAGTCTTTGGCAACCAACCATGTTTTATACCTTTTGATACCATTAGGGTGATACTTCACAGTAAAACCCACTTACATTTAATTAGATGAATTCTCTAAAGTAATGGTATTAAGTCCTATGTATTTCGAGCAATAAGTGTGGACATCTCTTTCATTATCTCTTACCAATTAAGACTTTGCATAGCTTTATGATAATTCTTAAGAATGAATATAGTCTTTGGCAACCAACCATGTTTTATACCTTTTGATACCATTAGGGTGATACTTCACAGTAAAACCCGCTTACATGCAATTAGATGAATTCCCTAAAGTAATGGTATTAAGTCCTATGTATTTCGAGCAATAAGTGTGGACATCTCCTTCATTATCACTTACCAATTAAGACTTTACATAGCTTTATGATAATTCTTAAGAATGAATATAGTTTTTCGCAACCAAATATTTTATACTTTTTAATACCATTAGGGTGATACTTCACAATAAAACCCACTTGCATGCAACTAGATGAATTCCCTCAGCTAATGGTATTAAGTCCTATGTATTTTGAGCAAGAAGTGTGGACATCTCCTCCTTCATTATCTTCTACCAATCAAGAATTTACACAGCTTTATGATAATTCCTAAGAATGAATATAGATGATAAAGACAGCAAATGAACAATGCAACATTTGCAATAGGATTTAAGTACAAGAATGTTTACATATGTGAAAAGCAATGGATAGATAAAAATAATAACTAGTTGAATATAATGGAGTAGGAGATGGCTTTGGAGCACTAGCAATTTGTAAAGGTGTCTGCCAACTATAAACTTACAAAGGTTTGGAAGGTGGAACGGATATAAATACTAGTGTGAAAAAAGGAATAGGATCATTATCATTGGCAACTATAAAAAAAAATGCAGACTCAAAAAAAGTCATGCCCATTGAAATAAACCCCCTTTTACTCCTAAGATCATAACATTTGCACCCCTATTGAGATCAAAAATATCCCAAGAAAATACAACAAATAGATGTAGGAGAAAGTTTATTCATACCAGTATCAAACAAATGAACAAACATATACATCTAAAAATACAATTAACTGGGAACAAAAAAGAGTTAGGGTTAAGGCATTTAAAAGAAATTTCACCTCCAAAAGCAAAAGAGGGCATTCTATTGATAAGAAACCTATAGTAAGTATAGCATCACCCCAAAAATATTTACTTACATTCATTTAAAGCATAATGGAGTGGGCAACCTCAAGAAGGTGTCAATTTTTTCTTTTAGCCAGGTCATTCTACTATAGAGTATAAGCACAAGTTGTTTGATGAATAGTGCCACTAGAAGAACAAAAATTAAAGAAATCAGATTTCATATATTTTAAGGCTTTATGACCTTAATACAAAAATATTGAAGAAAATTAAATCTTTATTTCGTTTAAAATACATCAAAGATGGATTATCTATCTCTTAATAAACAAACCAAGTCATTCTAGAATAATCGTCCACAAATGAATGACTTATCTCTTAATAAATAAAACTAAGCTATCTTATAATAATCATCCATAAAAATAACAAAATACTAATAACTTCACATAGTAGAATAGCGACAAGAACGACGCAAATTTTGACTTTCTTTATAAGGAGAAGAGACTAGTGGAAATATTGACATTTGGCCTATTATTCATTAATTCAAATATAATTTCATTGACATTATTTATTCTGATAACATTTTAACATGCACCATATCATTCTTGTTCTGCCAAAAAAAACATCCTTAAAAATTTACAATTGTTCTAATTAGTCACTTGGTTAAGAACATGTGAGTTCGAACTTTTAGCTTAAATAAGAATATAAAGAACGATTACGAATTGTATTAGTTCAAATTTTGGATATAAGACCCTTAACTCTAATCCAATTCGAATCATAGTCGCATTAAAATTTTTAACCTTAATCTAATCTGAACTATATTATAGTTAATCTGAAATAATCCAAATTAACTTTAAATCATCTACTATTTCCACTCTTTTAAGTATTTTTAGCGTTCTAATTTCTTTAAGAAATTACTCAAATCTACTATTAACAAAACACACAATATAATATTTTTTCGTATTTATACATAGTCTAAAATATTACATACCATGACCTTTACAACATAACTAAATCTCATTTCTTACCCTTGAAAATTAAAATAAAATTTTCAAATAAAACAAGAATAATCAAAATAATTACAACTATATGCAATATGTAAGGATTTTAACTATCGATTAATACGTGTTCTTTAGTGTTTCTTTAATTTAACCCAAACAAATTTTATTACAATAATATTTCTTTAAATATTTGAGCCAATTTAGATTAGTTTATGTTACTTTTTACGTTAATTCTAACACAATTGAATTAAGTTTTGAGTTTTGTCGTGTTATGTTAACCCAAATTAAATTTCATATCTTAAAAATTCAATCCTAACCCTATTTTTTTGGTACCATGTCATATTAGGTTAATCAATTGCATTGGAAATTATTAGTTCTATGTGTGAGTTGTTACAATCTTGATTCCAGCCTAATCAACTCTTTTAAACATATATTTGTCTACTAATGGTAAGCATTTTAAGAATGGCATAAAAACCCATATTAATAAGAGACTTTGAATCATACTTTTGCATCATTAAGAAGTGATATTTGATCTGCTGTTGAGAGACCCAAACCAATATTAATTTAACATGTAAATAAAATATATAGCACTCTTATTAATTTATTGGAAAGAAAGCAGAAAATAATGCATCTCATTATCATAAATGGTTCCAACATTTCATGAATAATATCAAATTTAATATTTTATAATTTAGGCTGCATATTTATTGTAATAAATCTTCGAAAGAATTATTGGGAGTCAAACTTACAATGTTGATGGATAATATATTAATAAATTATTATTGTTGTTGACCAATCAAGGATAAAATTGACTTTGCCGATCACAATGTTACAGAATTTGTGATGTAATATTTTTTTAAATAAGCATAGGAAAAATGTTTGCATGGAAGCATATTCTTCCTGGATTCTGTGCGTCCACCTAATCCAAATGTTAATAATATTTGCCCAGGACAAAAAATAATTAAATAATTGATATATAATAAAGATTACAGGGACTAAAAATGATAGATAATAAATGCCAAAACCCAAAGTTTTTTTTAAATGTCAAAGCCAAGTTAATAAAGTTTTAAAAATTCAAGCAGTTGTTTTTATTCTTAAAAAAAATGAAAATAACCTCTATACATATAAATAATATTAATATTAAAATAAAAATTTAATATAAATAATAATAAAAACCTAATAAATTAATAAATAAAATATAAATTTAAAAAACAGTAAAAAACGATCGCCTGATTCTATTGACAGTCAGATTTAACCGTTTCGATAGTAAAAATAATTAGATTTAATTTTATCTAACACCGAAAAAAGTCGAAAATGACTAACATATTTAAACCTGACTATTTTCGATCATTTTAAATGATGGAAATAGCTAGATCTAGCTGTCTTTGTCAGATCTTTGGCTATCCCTCCATCAAAGAGACCAGATTTAGCTGTCAATAGATACAGGTAATTTTTTTTTTATCACCTGATTATATTAACGGTGATCACTGACATCGATGATGATAACTATTATTTTAAAATTTTATTTTATTTTTTAAAATTTTATTAAATTATTAATTTTTATTATTATTTTATATTTTATTATTTTTATAAAATTTATTTTTTAATTTTTATTTTAAAAGATAAAAATACTTTAATTTTGATCATCAGATGAATAATTAATTTTTTTAAATTGGATAGATAAGACTTGATCATTTGAGAAAACCTTAGTGTGAGAATGGGTTGTTTAGCCAAAAATAAAACAAATATAAAACAGTGGTATGTGGTAATATTGGGGGGCAGTGTACTGGAGAATCATCAAATCTCCATTTTTTTTTTTTCTTGTAAAGAAAAAATTTAGGGACACTGCAAAATTGCAGGAGGAAGCAAAGAGACAAGTAGTTGACATAAAATCTTCCACCAAAACTTAAATCCTAGCCGTTTAATAAAAACTTGCAGGTCCCGCCACGCATATGACAACCAACACAGTTCATTTAACAGCATATTCAACCTCTTCTTCTTCTTCTTCTTCTTCTTCTTCTTCCTTGTTTGGAACGTACAACACAAGAACTTCATAAAGATTACAAATTTCCTTTTTAAAGAAACACTTTTTTTGAGGCACTTTTGATGATAAAGCAATACTCTTGAAAGAAAGATTTGTGGGTTAGGTAAGTCTTCACTTCTTGATTTGCATTTTATGCTCAATGGAGAAAGAGAATTCGAAAGTGAAGAAGGTTGACGGGGCTTTGACTGGATTCTCTCCGGCTTCCACAACTAGGATTTTCTGGACGTCAAGAAAGAGATCAGGTATAGACAGTACTAATTTTCCATTTGGCCTGTTAATTTTCTGTTTGGTTCCCGAGAACATGACAGAACTTAGAGAGAAATTTGTTACCTTGAGCTTGGTTGATGGTCTTTGCTTGATTTTACGCATACCCTTTCATGGTTAATCAGGTCAATCCCAGAAATTCCGCAAATCTAGCATTCTTCTGGAAAATCTCTTAAAAGATAGCCTTTTTTCATAGATAAGAGATAGCTTGTTATTAGCTAAATTTTAATTAACTGTTCATCAAAAAGGCAAATCTTCAGTTTTTCTTTTCGCTTTGATTTTTTTTTTCAAAATTTGTGAACCACCCCACCCAACCGGTCCATCTCTAACTTTTTTTTTGTTTGACAGGAGAGAAAAAAGAGTACTGATATGACTTGACGTTGCTTTACTTGCACGCCATTTTTTACTGGGCTTGTTTGTACTGCTTGGATAACTAATCACTGCCATTCTTTCTATTATTATATTTTTTATAAGGCCAAGGGCATATTGCCACCCAAAGTCTCACTATGATGCAAATTTTTATCTTTTAAAAATTTTAAATATTTAATGATTAATTTTAACAAATAGTAATTAAATTTTAATAATTAAAAAATATTTTGATCATTTTTAAATAAAAATTTATATAATAAATTTTATAAAAATAAAAAATTTTATTTAAATATTAAAAATATAAAAATATTTTTAAATTATATTAAAAAATATTTTTAAATTAAAAACAGTTACTTCTACTATTGTCAGTGATAATAACCGTCAACAATGGGCCACATGATTACAAACAGTCATCTAATTTTAATGGTGATCAAATTTAAATGTTCTGTTTGGTGGAAATAGTCAAATCGATTGCTTATTATTTTAGAGAAGACAGTCAAATTTAGTCATTTTTTTTAATAAAAATAATCAGTCTTGACTTCACCGATTGTTTTCAACCATGGTTGCTAACAAAAGTGGTTAGATCTAATTGTCTTTATATATCGAAACGATCAATCACTTGATTCAGTTATCAATAGTCACTGTGACCGATGACATTGTCAACGATAGTGGTCATCATTTTTATTTTTTAAAATTTTATAATATTTTTTAAAATTTTTTTATATGTTAATGTTTAACTATTATTTTATAATTTTTTATTTTTTTAGTAAGGATATTTTAGTAATTTTATAAAAAGTGTTAAGAAAATTAGATGGAAAATGGTTAAACGGTAAATGTTTGAATTTTTAATAGTTAAAGGGTGAGAATTGTATATGAGTGAAACCTTGCGTGGGACATGAGCTTTGGCCTTTTTATGATCCTTCCAGTCCAGCAGAATGGCCGAAAGCTTGACATTTCAAAGAATAATATTTTTACTGCCACTCCAATGGTTGGTGGCATTATATTATTGATTATTTCATATGTTTCTTTAATTAATAAAATAGTAGATAATCTACAGAATTAAAGGCTACATAAAGAATTCCGAATCAAAGGGGGAAATCTGAAATTTTTAACACAAGCTTTTGTCCTCGATAGTGATATTAATATGTTATATGTCCAACACATGGGTTTAGGGTTCAGGGTAAGTTGTAGGTAAGAGTTGAATTGATAGAGATTGATGAGAAGGGAGATCAAAAGGAAAAATTGTTGAGGTGGGATCATGATCAAGCAAGGAGTTCTAAGTTGCAAATTGGAGATGAATCAACGAAGATTGAAAAAGAAGATATTATTTATCCGAAAGAGTTAAGCTCTCACTCGAACTCTATCCATGGTGAGAAACTCTCGAGGAGATACGGAGTAACTTAAAAAAAGTATTTTAGTGGGAAATCAAAGTATACCCTTTTATAATTACCAAAAAAAAAAAAGTATACCCTTTTATTTATCTTACTACTGTTTATATACATCCTATAGAAAAGCATGCTTGTGAAACAAGTAAGATGCCACTAAGGCCAAAAAAAAGTAACAGAACACTGTTTACTAAAAAGAGGGTCCTGTGGATGGTATCAGAGGTCGCTAACATAGGAAGGAGATCAAAAAAGAAGACATTAGTTGTAGGTAGGAGGTGAATCCACAAAGATCAGAGAGGGAGAAGTCACTAGAGTCAGAGAAGAAATCAATGGAGGAGGAAAAGGTGATGAGGTGGCACAAAGGTAACAGTAATAAGAGAAGAACAAGCAGGAACAAGATTCCAATTCCACTTATATTTTTAATCATTTTTAATTTAATTTTTATTTTTATGTCAAGTGCAAGTGTTTTAGACACCAGTAGGTATGTTTAGAATGGAAAGTGTTTGGAGTAAAGAATGGTAACTTCTTTCTAACAGCTAGCGGAAGGAATGTGGACATTACAGAGGACACCACTGCTAATGAAACCCCCACCAAAGAGAAAGAAACTTCTGAAACAGAAAAGGAACAGGAGCCAATTTCATACCCCATGCTTTCTGAGCGTCGGAAGGCTCTTTTCGAGCCATTGGACCCTACAAATGGCAGGCGTTCATCAGCTGAAACCTTACTACCCCCACCGGACTTCGACTCTGCATGCTATCCCAAGGGCTGGCTGATTGGAAAGAAGCGGAAGCTAGTAAATGTGGATGTTGTCGAAAGCATGCGACGGGTTGCTGTCCAGGAAATGAATAGAAAGGTACTCTTCCAAAGATTACTACTAGTAATGCTTTCACATTCATACAATAAATCATCAATCGAATACTCTTGCAGGACCGTGAAATTAATGGCCTGAATGAACAACTGGAAGAGGACGCGCGTTGTCTAGAACATCTACAGCTGCAGCTTCTGGAAGAGCGGAGCAAACGTGCTCAGGTCGAGAGAGAGAATGCAATGCTTCAAGATCAGATAAACATGCTGATGAACATGTTGCAGGAGAACGAGACAATGGAAGACGAGGGCACGGAGGAACCTTAATCGTAATAGTTCGTTTGTATGGCTGTTTGTTTATTCTTTTGTAGAATCGTCTGTTAAGTGTAGAGAGAAAATCATTCATGCATATGTATTTTCTTAGTCGGAAAAAATAATTAAAAAAACAAAGACCACGATGCCATTGTAGCCCGTTTTGGTGCTGCGACTGCCATGCGTATTCTTGTTATTGTTTGTAATCGAGTGTCTGGAAGGTATTATCTGAATAATGTGCTTGTAATATAAGAAGAATTTCTATTATTTTTCATTGTCTCTCTTAAAACTATTTACATCAAGGCAAATTCTTTCTAAAAATCTAATAAATGAGTGGATAGAACTAAAAAACAGAAATCACAATGTTTTCCAACAACAGCTGGATTTGAATTTTGCTAAATTTCTGCGCTACTCATTTCCATGGAGTCCCAAAGAAGCTAAATCCATTAGTTCACAAAGAGAAGAGGGGCAATGTATTTGAAGAAGTAGTGGAATAAGGATTTTCTAATAATATTTACAGATGAACTCTAAAACGTAGTACAAACACTAGGTTCACTTATGAACATGCGAGGAGTCTTCATCAATCTACATCTCTGAATCCCCAAGCTAATACAAAATTGTTTAACAACTCAGCACATGTCATGTTGACATGTGTATAACGAAGACTACCTTTGAGCAAGGTGTAGATGGAGGAGGTGAATGATGATCACACTATCTTGCTTTATTAGAATCTTCAAAGAAGTTGAACAAAACTTGTGGGAGGGAGGCAATCCTTGGAAGACTGTGCAGCAGTTCTGCAACTGAGTCCTTTCTCAACATGGCCGGTTGCTGCTTGCGGCCAGAAAGATTGCTCGACTCTCCCTCTGATGCACGAAAACCTTGCCCACCCTCGTTTTCACAAGCCGAGGCAAAGCCTGAGTTGGTTTCAGATATTTTTGTGACACCGTTTATGTCAACACCTTCACCATTCTTGTCCTGCAAATTTTGTATTGCTGTAGAATCTTTCTGCAGAAGGCAGCAAAGTGAATTGACCCTTGACATCAGAGACTTCTCATCAGAGGCTGATGTAAGTTGAGTGTCACTAAACAGGTATTGAGTAATCTCCTCTAGAATGTCTCTACCCTGTAGGTCATCACCGAAAATTAAGGAACCACCAGATGTCCTTTGTTCTGAAATGCAATGCCCAATGTGATTCACCAGATCACTCATAGACATAGACGCGTGAAGTCCCGGAACTTTGATCAAGTCACTATGACTAAGCATCTTTGGTTCCTTGGCTCCACTGCTTCTGATTTCTCCAGTTGCACAGGTGTCTATTACTGCAATAAGAAACAACTTAAGACCAGATATGGCAAACAACAACGTCATGAATCCATGTTATCAAAAGATATATTCCAGGAGCTAATTTAGTAGTACGAAGAATAATGAAGATAAGTCAACCAGAGTTTCAGTCAGTAACAAGAACAAGACAATGTCTTAAATTACTGATGATAGCTTGGTCCGAAAATCTAAGCATAGAGCAATAGTAATATCACAATGGGAAATTATCATTATAAAGAAAAAAACAGCGATTCTACATGAAAATGAATATATAGGTATTGGATATCATCATTTCAACATAATTGGCAGGTTCTTCATCATTGTCCTACCTGAGCTAGGTGAACTATTTATGAAATCTTGTGGTTCAACATTAGAGGATGATGACTGAGCACCGGAAGGTGATGCCCCATCCAGCAAATCAAATAAAACAGGTCGTTCCTTCTTTAAATGGCTGGAAACATCTGGTTCATCAAAGGCTGGAGCTCTAGGTTCAAAAAATGGAGAATCTAATGCAATTTCTGGCTGTTGACTCAGGAAATTGAGACGAGGATCGCATTGTATGAGCTTTTCAAAGTGCTTTACGAGAAAGCCTTGTGGGCACATCAGAAAATGCTGTCTATTAAAGTAAAATCAGTGTCATTGCCACATGTTAAATTAAAGTTTGGAATGAAATAATGATATGGCAAAACAATATACACTGAAGTACTGACTTGAAATTCACAACTCTACCTGTGAATGCTTGCTTGTCCACCGGTAAAATCTGATGTTGACTGCCATAAAGTATGCTTTCTTGGTTGCGGATTTGTCTCCCTAAAGAAAAGGGGCTGCCTAGCCAGCTGCATCAAACAAGCACATTCTTCATTCATTGATAACTAAAAAGTAATCATACATATGCTTTTCAGATTTGCATGAGCCAATAAGATGACAAAATCTTCCTATCATTACCTTGTACACCTCAAGCTTATTAAAGGCATTAAGCTTCTATTTCTTCTACAATATGGAGTCATCATGCAGAACCAGAAGGATAATTATATCCATATAATGGAACATTCCTAACTGCCTTGTCCACCTTAATTCTCATAAATAATTTCATAAAGAGGAAAACAGAACAAAGGGAACCCTTTTAGGCGAACAATTTTAGGCAAGTTTCAGTTTTACTAAGTCCTGTAAAAGTTTCCAACAAATAGAAGGCAGCTCCAGAACCCAATATGTTAGAGCTGATTTCTGACTGAAATATGAAATTAATAAGACTTACACCATTATAAATACAGTAAGACTTCTGTGAAATATTCCCAGTTTTTGCATGCATAGTTACAAGTGTGAATCCACACACATAAAAATTCAGTCAATAGGCATAAAACAATAACTTAAAAAGAGAGAGAGAGAGAGAGAGAGAGAGAGAGAGAGACAGATAGAAATTACCACAACGTCCAAAGTCTCGGGTCCTTCATCAGGATAAGTAGCCTTGATCGCCACAATATCTGACCACTGAATTTCAATCTTGTTCTTCAAACCACCATCAAGCACTTCCCACACCAGCTTATGCTTCGCAAAGTAACACTTCCCCACCAGGTCCCCCTCATACCTCGACTTATACTGCACAAACCCAACGTTCAATCGCAAATTACAATCACTTTAACCATCTAAATTAACTACTAATAGCTGATGATCCCCTAGTAGTCCTTAAATTATTATGACACTACTTTCGGAAACTATAAAAAACCCCGAAAGATTTTATTTTTTTTTTTTAAGTTTATTCAAACATACCTCCCAAGTTCCGATTCTAAGAAGCGAAGCTGGAAAATTAGAAGCCTTCAACTTCTCATTTGAAGCTGAAACAACACTAGCTTTACACTTTCGCTTCCTCAAATTAGCGTGTTCTTCAGAAAGTTTCATTTGAATCAAATCCAGGAACGACGGACTCTTCTTCAGATTTAATCCCAACGGACTCGGCTCTTCTAGTGGATTGTACATCGAAGGCGGGATCGAAAACGGTGACGTTTTAAATTCGCATTCCTGAATATAAAAATAACTCAAAACTGAATCCAAAACCAAAAAATTCAAATTAAAAAATAAAAATCACAACCAACAAAATTAGAAATTACTTGTTTGAGTTTGGATCGTTTGTGAAGTGGGCCGAGCTGGTCTGCCAACGAGTCGTCTAGCTCTAACGTCACAGCGACCGAATGTTTCCCCGAATTCATCGACTGAACCATTTCAATTAATCGCAGAATTTATTTTTTTTTTCTCAATCACCCAAACGGAATATAAAAATTCTTCCCTAAAGCTTCTTCTGCCTCTTCAGTGAGAAAGCTCTGTTTGTTTTAAACGAGCGGGGAGGATGATGCTCCTTCCCACCAGAATTACCACGTGTTCCGTCTTGATCACAAAGAGAAGCTGCGCTGTACTGTGGCAAACGAATTTACTATAATATCGTTTGTCGTATATGATGATTGTGTAGGGGCAGGGGTGGTTTGGTCTTTTGAGGGATGATGAGGTGGGAGTAAAGGTGTCACGTGAGGGCACGTGAAAAAGGCTTTGGATAAAATGTGGGACCGGTTCGCGAAGAGTCTGAGGCGGGTGGATTTGCCGTGTGGTACGCGGTAGTGGTGTGATTGGATGAGAAGGGACAGGTGGAGAAATATGGTGGGGCCATCGGTTGAGGAGGGACAGATGGAGAAATATGTGAGATTGGGAGAGGCGTAGGGTTGTGAAGTGGAATGAGTAGATGCGTTTGTGGATAATGTTCGGAAATGGGATTCCGCCGCCTTGGTTGACCGACTTTGGGAGCGTCGGATGAACGTACATTCGATCTCGTACGTTGATTCTGGGAAATTTTATTTCTTTTAAATAAAAAGTCGGATAAGATAAGATTGACTGGAAGTTCAATGATTACATAAATAATATCAAAGTAAATCTTCAATTACAAAGAGAAAATCTCCATGGATAATGTTACGTGTGTATTTAGAAAATGGCCAAAGTACATGTACCATCCAAGATTTTTCTCAAAGATTTCAACTTTTTTAAATTTAATTATCCTTTAATTAATTATTTTTTACCTCATTTTTTCAATATTTTTAATAAAATTATTAAAATACTCTAATTAAAAATAAAAAATTACAATAAAAATATAATTTAATAGTTAAATATATATAAATACATAAAATTTTAAAAAATATTTAAAAAAAAAAACAACCACCAAGTAATGGGCACAAAAAGTAAATCGAATCAAAAATGGTTATCTGATACTCTGGCCATCTAGTTTATTTTATTTTTTTTAATTTTAAAATATTTTAAATTTATTTTTATTTTATAATTTTTTAATAATTTATTTTAATATTTTTATCATTTTTTACAATTTTTTTGTTGAAATGGAAAAAATATGTATTTAATTATTAATATTTAATTATTATTTATTAAATTTAATGTTAACTTTAATTAATAGATAATATCTTTTGGCTTCTATGGAATTAAATATTAATCTTTTTAATTTAAAATTATGTAATTACGAAAATAAATATTTAGAAATATATACACACAATGTTATTATTACTCTGTCACACTTAACTGAACGCCACACTCAAATAGACTACCAAGAATGATTTATAAATTTCTTGATGGAAGACTTGCAAATTTTTAGAGAGAATTTTATATTTTTTCTAAATGGCAAAAAATTTGCCCTATAGATATACTAATACATTTTTATAATAATTAAATATATTTAATAATATTAAATTTTTTGACAATCCAATGAAATATTTTTTTAAGATATCATTTATTTATTTACAAAAATATAAATATTTCACTCTAAAACAATAAATCTCGTTCTCTCGTATTAAATTTAAGGAGTTATTTGATCGAGAAAAAAAAGATCAGTATGGTAATTTTTTTTTCATTATTTATATTATTTAGGTTGGTGTATAAATAATATTTCTCTTAATCTTTGATTACGAATGGTGATATGGTAAATTAAGATGTAATATTATATCATCCACTTTAAGTATTAAAAGATTAATTTTATTGTTACTTATTAAATTTTTTTGAAAAAATTATCTTTATTTTAATGTCTCTAATAGTTATAAAAATGACAATTACACCTTGAAAAATAAAACAAATTAGGAATATTAATGTAATGTAATCATATATTTAGGAAACAATTTTAAATTTAAAAAATTTAGGGAAGTTAATGAAATTTTAATGGGTTTTTGGGTAATGTGAAAAAATTTTGTGGTGTATTTAAATTTTAAAAATTTAAGTATGCTTCTAATATTTTAAAAGTGTCAATTACACCCTCTTAACAAAATAAATTAAATTAAATTAAACGTGTAAAAGTCATATAATCATATATATAGAATAAATTATAAATTATGAATATTTTAAAGATGTTAATAAAATTTTTAAAGTTTGTTCACATTTGGAAAAAAAAAAATTGTTGGGGTCTTTTAAAATTTTAGTTTGTGCCCGATAGTTTTAAAATGACAATTACATCAAAAAAACAAATTAAGTATTTACATGTTTTATACTCGTATGGTTAAAAGTAAATTAATGAAATTTTAAAGATAGTTTTTTGAAATTTGAAAAAATTTTGAAATTTACAAATTTTGAAAAATTTTTAAATATTAATATGCTTCTAATAACTCAAAATAACAATTACACCCCAAAAAATTTAATAAATTACTGATATAAATGTCGTATTAAAAATGTTTATAAATCTTGTTCGCATGATTTTTTTTTTTTTTTATTGATATATGTTAAGAATAAAACACCTTAGGAGGGATATCATCAGTCCCACCTTCTGAATTTTGCTTAAAAAAAAAAAAAAAAAAAATCAATTCTCTACTTTCAACTATTCTTGCAGCTCAAAACACATTTTTTATCTTTATTCATCTTCATATTCACTACATTTTATATCTTTCTATCTTCAGTGGATTTAAATTTCTTCACCCAGTTTTTATGATTTAGGAAGACATTTCTCTAATGACAATCAAACCAGAGTTTTTATCTCCAAAAGATTCTTCTTCTCCATTCTTACTTACCAAACCAATGATTTGTCCCAGAAAAAACCTTCCCACTTGAGAACATTAAAATCCATTTTGAATATCTGTATCTCAACATCTTGCAAGTTTTGGATATTGAAAGGGATTTTAGCCCTAAAATTTTTTTGTTCTTATGGTGTCTCATTGACCAATACATAATCACTATCAAATTTAACATATCATTAAAATAGTCTTATGGGTCTCACAATTTAGTCATGTATCATTCTGTAACCTTGAGGACAATTATTAGGTGTTTCAAAATTTTTAGAGTGGCTTCAACCCATGTAATGGTGGCTACAGAAGTTCTAAAAATCTCATAATCATAAAATAATAATAATAATAATAATAATAATACTTAATCTCTATATTTAAGAAGTCAATTTGTATTGACCATGAAAGTAGTAGACTCAAATTTCTTGAAATACATAAAAATATGTTGAACTTCCACATTCATTAGTCCTAAACTATGTTTTCCATCAACATGAGATGGAGTTCAAAAGATCTATGTTTGATATTAACTCCAATATTGCAAATAATGTTTAGCCTCACCCAAATGAATCAATACAACCTAGGCAAATTAGTCATGTGACAATTCTAGGGCAATCATTATAATTCATCCTCAAATTAAACAACTAGTCTTAATCGATAATGTCTCAACATCAATCTTCTTATAATTCATCATAACCTTCATACTAAAACTTGACAGTTATCAGAATAATAATCATGGGTGGGTCTCTTGTATAATAAATGTTTGCATTACTAAATATTGTGATCCACAAAAGTGTATTATTAGTTTGTAGGTATGTACTATTAAAGTTTGTATTACTAATCTGTAGATCCGTATTATCAAAGTTTATATTATTAGTATGTACGTGTATATTATGGTAAGTGTTGATATTACATTATAATAATAATATAGATATTCAATTTGAGACTTCAAATTAATACCCATGCCAAGAAACTTCTAATAAAATATATAACTTGGTGTAGATAAATGCAATAAGGTTTTCATGGGATCAAGCCTAATAACATGAAACACAACTGTCTCATTGATTATAGAGTCTCTTGTGAGTTGCATGAAGGTACTTTATGTGTCTAGATTTACATATGTAATATTTATCTGCTTTTCAAGTATGCTCAGATATTAAGTGTAACACATTTAAAAGCATGTCATTTGCACCAGACGATTGAATGTAATTTCAGTCCTTGGATTGGTCTAACAAGCAAGTTTAAAGTTGCAAACGATCTTATGGTAAAGTATAGTGCATGCACTTTTATATTTCAATCATTAAAATGAAACATATGTGAATTGAGATGATAATCTACCTCAATTGGAAAAGAATTTTTCAACACCAATTAAGTGCTTTAAATATAAAGATTTGTTAATTATATCTAAAACAATTAACTAGTGCGAAAAAATTCTCTTTCAAAATAGGTATATTATCATAGTTATCTTATATGCTCTATGTTAATGGCTTAAATTTAAAGGTGTTTGCACTAGAATTTACGGTAAGATTGTTTGTAACCTCAAACCCATTTGCTACACAAATTTAAGTATTGGTATTATATTTAGAGCCCAACACAAAGGAGTTGCTATTAGGCATATCATTTTCAATATAATAGTATGAGCGAAAAGTTGTTAGATATGAATAATAAAAAAGATAAATTCGTTCAAACTCAAATCATGTGCTATTACCTGCACATAATAAAAGCAGAAAATAAGTTAAAAGCTAAGTTAATGTGAAATGTTGAAAACATTGTCTTGGCCAAAAAAAATATGCGACCTAGTACAGTCATAACAAATCACTTGGATGTGTAAAAATTTATATAATCTCTAGTCATGTAAAAACTTTAGTCACATAAAAGAATAAACAATTTGGGGATAAAATTATGCAACACAAGAATAAAATAGATATGACATGAGAGTTTGGTCAACCTTCGTTCCAACCTTGATTCGATATTTTTGTCACAACCCATGAAACTATGGGCTATGCAAGGCATGCCAGGGGCCTTGGGGTAAGGCCTATAGGTTGGCTAGACATAGTCATAAGAATTAATAAATAATTAAAAAATATAATATATAATATATAATTATTGATCGACTCTTACAGACACAACTTAAGAGGTCTTGAGTCGTGCCTTGAGCCTTAGTATACTAACGGGTCAATCAAACTCATAGCATGACACAACTTATAGACAATATAAATCATATTAGATTTAACCTGACATGACTCATTATTGTATCTTTGTATAAACAACTGTTTTTATTTTGTGATTAATAACTATTAAATTTGCTCGTGTATTATTTTATAGTAAATCGTGTTATTTTTAAGTATTTATAAAAATTTTTGTTTAATAATAAATCATATCGTGTTTTGACATGATATTATATGTACATAGTTTAAGTTAATTCAAATCATATTAGGTTAATGTAAACATATTTCAATTCAACTTAGGGTTGAGAAATTTTAACATGATTCCATTTTAGTTCGAGTCAATGTTGAGAATTTTTTATTTAAAAATCGAATTGACATATAGGAACACAATCAAACTGCCAAAGTCTACATTTTATTTTTAAATTCCAGGCAACTGAGTTAACTAATGCGCTTAATTTTAATCTCAATATTTTTTTTTTATTTTAGGCCAAAGGACTAATTCCCACCTAAGGTTTCATTCAAAGACCAAGTTATAATTTTTAATTTTCAAAAACTTAAATATTTATCTAATAACCAAAATTGACGTTTAAATTTAAATTTTAATGCAAATAATTTTAAAAAATTAATAAAATAAAATTTTAAAAAATAATAAAAATATTTTAAAAAATTAAAAAGAAAATCACAACTACTAATACTTATAGCAGTCATGTATACCATTATCAACAACAATGATTAACTCTTTAATTTTTTAAAAATTAATTTTTTTAAATTTTTATATTTAAATATTATTTTTATATTATATTATTTTTTATTTTTTAATAAAAATATTTTAGTCATAAAAATTATATAACTTCCAAAAATCCCGCACTTTCTCCTTTTGTCGTCTATATTCCTTAGTAGACAGGATTTTGGATCAATATCCCTCAACTTGTAGCTATGACCCCTTAATGTGACTCACATCTTTGTCTTCTTCAATATGTTATAAAGTTGTTTTCGATCTCTCTTCAGATTTGTTCGAAATCATAATTGTTTATTCATTATTGACTTTGTGTTAATGTTGATTGGAAAATGCATTGCAACAGTGGGGTTTTTTTTTTTTTTTTGGTTTATGTTTGAATCAAGTAGGAAGTTAGATTTGAGTTCTGAATATTTCAGTGCGGAGTCGCTAATTCTTTATACTCTCTGCTTTTGTCTTTGCAATTGGTTTACGGGCTTTGACGTGTGTGAATTTAGGGTTTATGGACGATTTGGTTTCTTTTTTTTTGGTTGTATTTAGTTTGTGGGTTTTGATGTGTCTGAAATATATGGTTCAGTGTATGTTTGGTTTCAGTTTTATGTACAATGACATGGCCATGAATGAAGTCAAATATATTATATGTCGAGATTGGTTTGTGGGTTTGGATGTCAAATAGACTGTCACTGTGATATAATTCAGAAAATCGCAGTATCTCTAGGTGACAATTCTGACGATGTCAATGAGGGTTGTGATTTAAGATTATATTGAAAACTCTTAGCTTGCAATATCTCAAGATGTCAAGAGTAATGGTGCTTAGTCATTTGTTCTTATAATGAACTTGGAGAAATTTACTGTTAATTATAGCTGTGTACCATAAATTGATGAAAATGATGATGATAGTCTTTAGGCTTACCAGATAGGAAAACCAAGTCTTTTAGATCAAGTCCTTTCACCATTACAGAATCCAATCCGAGGACAGTGGTGAACTTTTGAAATACAGATGGGATGTTGCTTGTAGCTTCTGTGGCATTGAAAATGTAGGGATATCGATCATGTCCAGTAATGAGGCTTGAATTATACAAGCTTAGACCCATAAAAAATTTAGAACTCAAGCTTTAGGTTTGTCCATTAGAACTTCAAAATTTTCAAACTCAATTCAAGTAAGTTTTTCAAGTTTTTGAACTTAGTATAATTTATTTTAAACCCCTTATATAACTTTAAAAATGTACAAAAACACTACTTAAAATTCGTAGAGATTTGAATATCTAATAAATGCATCCTTACCTAAAATAACTTTAAATAATTTTGTTAAGTCTCGTAACAATAATTCCGGCTCCGTTATCATGGTTAGCTTGAATTATGTCTCAAAATTTTTCTAGTTCTTGTGCGTACAACGCATCATTGACCTTTACTTTTTCGACAAATTTAGTTTTTTCGGTGGCTTAAAGCTCCCGATACTTGTCTTATAGTAAATTGCATTTTCATTACTATTATACCCATACGGCTTCATATCTTTATTTCCATAATGTTGACAAAAATAAATGAAGAGTCTGGACTAATACCAGTATTATATTCACAAGAACATGCTGGTAATGGACAATATCAAAGATTAATCACAGCTCTTACTTTTTATATTTTAATATTCAAATAAGAAAAAGCCAAAATACAAAAGATGATAAACTCATCTGTCTTATTTGTGGGTTATATTTGAAAAGCATATGCATCCCTCGTAACTGGTAAGCTTGAAGATGAGATGGATTGTTGGCTGCCAGTTGAGTGATGACTGTGACTTGTGATTGTGAAGAGGGAAAGCACCCAGCATTGAAAAAAATGGCTAAGGCTGAATTAACTTTGGCCTTATATGTAAAAGATGTTTGGAAACAGGAGAAAGTCTATCTTGTATCATATATAAGTCTATTCACAATCATAATTTTTACTCTATCAAAATCCGGGGTTTGAATATAAATTTATTCATAATAATAATTATGAATTTTATGGAATCTCGCACTTCAACGAAGAAAATATTTATATTGTGTCATTATAATTGAATAATTTTAAATTAAAGATAAAATATTAACTCTTATTTTTAACCATTTCATTATCAAAATTTGGCTTAAAAAATCTAATTTCTTTACACTTTTTTCCTACAAAGTATTAGACTAATTTACTTACAAATGAAATGCACAAAATTTAACATTTTGCTTCTAAAAATATATCAACATCAGATAATCCTATTTATTTATTCCCAAATTTCTGACATTATTTAGATTGCAAACTAAGTATTCCTTTCTACATTATAAATCAAACATACAAATCTTACTTTTAACTGATATTATAAGTATACAAGGTGATCTTTTAATTTAAATTCAAACTCAACCTTCCATATTTAACAGTTCATAATTGAAAGCATATGTTTAATTTATTTATTTAAAATAAGAAATCTATATTAGAAAAAGGGTCCGAATAGAAAAATATTTTTTCCCATACATCAAACACAAGACCTACCTGCCTTCCTCTCTCTTTCCCTCTCAAAAATATATATAATGCAAGTTGATACTTGATTCTTTGCAGCTTTGAAAAAAATAGCAATGGCACTATCATCAACACAATACTTTCTGTATATTATTTTCACTTTCCCGCTCGCCTCCACCACCATTATATCATCACGTGAATCCCCAATAATTTCTGATACACTTAATTGTGGGGTCATCTAGCCACCCCTTGCTGTTTTGTTCCCTTCTCTGACTCCAACTCTCAAGAATCTCCAATTCTTTCTTCTTCTTTTTCCTCTCTCCTTTCTCATTCCTTTCTCCATTATTTTCAACAATGGTGAAACAACTTTCACCTTTTCATGTTCTTGTTTTTGTTTTTGCATTTCTTAGTGTTGCAGCCAGAAGGGTTCATTGTTTTCAAGAGAAGAATTATCATAAGCTCCTCAATCTTCACAATATTATTCTTCAATGGCAACAGCAATACCGGAATGCAGAACTGTCAAGTTGTCTCTCTCAGAAATCAAGTGAGTGCTGCAAGTTAATTTCTTTAAAAATAAAAAAAAAAAAAATCATTATAGTCATTACAGACAAGTTATCTAATGGTGGCCAATGCTTTAATTTGATTTCTTTTGAAACTTTATTTTAATGTATCCTGTCCACATTGGGATCTACAGTGAAGGATAAAACTTTTCTTTTTTTTGCTAGGACCTAGGATTTGCTTTCAAGCTTTATGGAAACAATAATCATTAGCTTAAAATTTTTCTTCTTTCAATTCTTTTCGAAGGAAAATTAAATGTACTTGATAAAGTTAATTCTTTAGGCTTTAATATGGGTTTTGCACTGATTATGCAATCTATTAGTTCATTAGTTGAACCCTTTTAAGTTCTGTTTTTATGTCAATTTATATTTTAATGAGATTGAGTATTATCTTTTAATCTATTACTTTGGATTACATGATCAATAATGAATTATGTGCTCGCAGATTCTCATAGCTATTTTTATATTCAAAATGAAAACAAAATTTCAATTTCTTTGCAAATTCAGCATCTGTGGAAGGCGCAACGATTTTAGAAATGAAGCACAGAGCCTACTGTTCCAGGAAAATCACAAACTGGAACAAGGAGCAACAAAAACGCCTTGCTCTGGATGTTTTACATGTCAACCATCTTCAATCCCGAATCAAAAACCTTCATTCTGTCAACAAAAATGGAGTTCCAGATACCGAAATCCCTTTAACTTCTGGCATAAGACTTCACACTCTAAACTACATTGTCACCGTCGAGCTCGGTGGTCGAAAAATGACTGTGATTGTCGACACTGGAAGTGACCTGACATGGGTCCAATGCCAGCCCTGCAAATTATGTTACAATCAGCAAGATCCTCTGTTTAACCCTTCAATCTCTCCTTCATATAAACAAGTTTTATGCAATTCATCAACATGTAAATCCCTGGAAATCGCCACAGGAAATTCTGGAGTTTGCGGCGTAAATCCTCCTACCTGTAACTATTATGTTAGTTATGGGGACGGATCTTACACTCGCGGTGAACTAGGGCGTGAACGTCTAAATCTTGGGAAGATTCCGGTGAACAATTTTGTATTTGGCTGTGGAAAAAATAATCATGGTTTGTTTGGAGGAGCTTCAGGTCTTCTGGCCCTTGGAAGGAGCGATATCTCATTGGTGTCTCAAACTTCAACAATTTTCGGAGGAGTTTTCTCCTATTGTTTGCCCTCATCGGATGAAGGTTCAGGATCTTTAATTCTTGGAGGAAATTACTCGCTTTACAGGAATTCGACTCCGTTTTCATACACTAGGATGATTCCTAATCCACAACTGACGACATTTTATTTCCTTAATCTTACAAGCATCAGCATTGGCGGGGTGGCATTGCAGGCTCCAGGTTTTGGGAAATTTCCAGGCATTTTGATTGATTCCGGGACGATTATTTCCAGGCTTCCGCCCGGAATTTACAGGGCCCTCAAGGCAACATTTTCGAAGCAATTTTCAGGGTATCCGTCAGCTCCAGGATATTCCATCCTGGAAACATGTTACAACCTGAGTAGGTACCAGGAAGTGAACGTTCCGATAATGAAATTTGAATTTGAGGGAAATTCCTCAATGCATGTTGATGTAAGTGGAATGTTTTATTTTGTAAAGTCGGATGCATCACAGGTGTGTTTAGCACTGGCCAGTCTTTCATTTGAAGACGAAATTGGGATTATTGGGAATTATCAGCAGAGGAACCAAAGGCTTCTTTATGATACGAAGGAATCGAAGTTCGGATTTGCAGAAGAAACTTGCACTTCAATGTGAGAAGAAATTACATATATTTTCCTTCAAGGCAAGCCAAGTAATTTTGGCTTAATTATTGTTGATTCACCTCAGTAGTTTTTATGTTCATATAATATATTAATTTTATATATATTTGTATACCTTTATTAACAATTTCATCAGGTAAAATTTGCTTTAATATAAGTAAAAAAAAAATGTAAAATTGAGGTTTAAAAGGAAAAATTGTAGAATTAGCAGAGCATAATTCTATTTATTTCAAGTGAGGACGGCATTTCCGTTAGCCTTCAAATAGGACCCTGTTCTGATTAATAACATTTAATTTTAATTTACAGTCAAACAAACTCAAAATTTATATATTATATGTTTGGTTAAATTCTTATCATGTAGTATGAAAATGTGTAGCTCAGTTCAAATCATAAAACCAGACCGAATTGCTTAAAAATTGCAATTTGATTTAAGTTCATTTGGGTTAATAAATTATAAAATAAAAATAGTTAATGGTTTAGAATGGTTTGGGCCGCTTTTTAAAACTTTTGGGCTGGGTGGCATAGATAATTACAATCTTCATCCCTGACCCAAAATCATTTGAAGCTGGGAATATCAATACAAGGCCATTCCAGAATCCCAAACCTTCTTCAAATTCGTACTAGGCCTCTTGGGAAATGCCACCACTTTTATTTAAAAAATAAATATACTAAAAATAATATTTTTGACATTTAAGTGAATAAAAAATGTTCCCTATAAAATCGAATAATAATAAGGTCAAGTGGTTATTTTTCACCCAAAATTTAATGAAATGATAAAATTTTAATATTTTGAATTCTTACTTATCATTTAATTCTATTAATAAATTTTAATTATTTTTAGAAATGTATATTTGTCATTTTATTATAATATAAATATCAAAATTTTAATATATTGTTATTAGTTTAAAAATTTATCATTTAAATTCTTTATTGGTTTATTATTTAAATTCTTTAAATAAAAATAAAGGTATAACAAACTTCAAAATATTATGTTTTATTTAATTTTTTGAAAATATAATTGTTTTTTTTTTTAATCTATCAATGAATATATATTATAATTTTAAAAATTTTAAAGAAATTTTAAAGTTTTTCAAATTTCCAAAAACAACTAATATTTTTACTAACACCCCAACATTTTTTAAAAGGGAAAATAGAAAAAAATTAAATTTAAAAATATATGCAAAATGACATTCCTTTTCACTTATTAAAATTTTCTAAGAGAAATAGATAATAAATAGAAATACTGTTTTTCGAAACTTAAATGATAAAAATTTATTATTTTAGCACCGCTTCGATGGAAATGGTCTTTTGACCAAATAATAATTATTATTTTAGCATTAAGCATTGAAAAAAAAAATGATAAATAACAAATTGATTAATATACGGGATAAATGTAATGATTTATATTAGAAATACGAGCAATGCTATGTGTACATGTTCTTTATACATATTTTATATATTCAAATGATGTGTTATCATATGATTGAGTGACGTTAAATTAATATTTAAGTATATAATAACATATTATCTGCATACTCAAAATATGTATAAAAAATGTATCTACATAATTTTATTTTTTCTAAAAGTAATTCTTCCTAAAATTAAAAAACAAAAATTAAAAAGAAAGGGAGGAATAAATAAATAAATTTGGGAGTGTCCCTCCTACTAACACCCAACCCCAACCTAATCCAAAAATTACAGCTAATAATTTAACCACATTCATTATCTCTTTTACAGAAGTTTGGTACAACAGAAAATATCCATCTCCTTGATGCTTTTAAATTATTGACTAAATTGTTTATTCCCACCCAAGGTTTTCCTAAATCATAAAATGTGACTCAAAGTATAAAAAAAAAAAAAAAAATCACCCCCATTAATCAAATTCAACGGCATAAATTTATGATTAACTATTAAATTTAACTAATCAAAGTATATTTTGAGCTTTTTAAATAAAAATTAAAAAAAATAATAAAAATAATTTTATAAAAATAATTAATATATAAATAATATTTAAAATAAAATAAATTAATGTAAAATAAAATAAAATTTTAAAAGTAGACTTTTAACAAATTGGATGATTATCATTTTTTATAATTTTTTATAAATTTTTTAATTTTATTATTATTACGTTAATATTGTTTTATATTAAAATTTATTTTAATATTAATATTTTTAGTAAAAAGTTTTTTAACCATTTTATTGTAAATATTAATAAAATTAATTAATAAATAAATATTTAATATTTTTAAATTTTTTTTTTTTTGGAATTTATCTTCTAGGGAAACCTTCCTGGAGATAAGTTGCCTGGCCTAAATTATTTGGCAAAAATTTAGGCAGTCGCCGCAAAGTGTGGCACACCAAAGGCTTCGTGTCATATTCATTAAATTTTGCATTTATTAAAATTCGCCCCCCACCCCCCTCTCTCACTCTTTAGTTACAACAAGGGACCATTTTCCCTCGATTCATCACCATATGCCTTTTTTTTTTTTTTTTTAAATGTCAAGTTCAGGTTCAAAGAAAATTTTTTTTATATTTCAAATTATACGACAAAGCTTTTGATTCGATAAATTTGGACAGTTACATTAATGGCCTATGCCAATTCATAACCTAACCTTTTGTTAAACCTATAAATCTTTTCAAATCATCAATATTAATTTTACACTATTGTTATGTCAATTGTGACCATAATTTGTGGTTGCAAATGATACATATAGTAATTTAAATAAAGAGAATGATCATTTTCCCACTTACATTATGCCAAAACAACAAGTTGATTCCCTTAAATTCGAAAAATGATAAATTCCCACCTTTTATCGGGTTCTATAAGTCAATTTTATTAGATTTTAGGGTAAAAATAAAAAAAATATATAAAAACTCGTTTACAATAGTAATGATATTGATAAAATATAAATTGCGTTTTGTTTATTTCACAAATTCACTACCAACACCTCTTATCACCATCGACAACAATGTTATCATCAATTTTATCATCGTCGACAACACTATCACCATCTCCGACTTTGGTTGATAAATATCACACTGTAATTTGTAAACAAATTACTTCGTCATTCAAACAATCATCTATCACTATTATTGATAATACTATTAATATTTTTGTCATTATTAACAATACAACCTCCATCATCCCTTACTTCTATTAACAACACTATAATAGCAATTCATAGACAATTTGTTTCGCTATTCAAGCAACCATTTGGCAGCTTTGTTGATAACACATCTACCACCGTCTCGACACAATCACGATCACCACCATATTCAAATATTTTTTGACCTAATTCAATAATTTATCAAACAATTTAATCATACAACAGTTGAGTTATTAGTAGATGTGAACATAAAGGAGAAAAAGAAAGTGTTTAAATTGGATAAGAAGATGTGGGAACAATTCTATGGAGTTTGGTCTCATTCGACTATCATTTTCTGATTGAAGATTGAACATGAAGGCGATAGGTTGGGGAGGGTTAAGAGATGTAATGAAATGAATATTGAAGAAGAAAAAAAAATAAAAATGCAATGGTGTTTGGAGGATGGTAGGATGCAAATTGCGAAGAAGAAAAATGATAGAAATTGAAGGAAAAGGATGCCACTAAAATTGAAGAATAACAAGTTATATTTTTGTTGTTAAAGACCCTTTAACAATTAAAATTGACAAAAAATAAAAAATTGTCACTTCTTTATTTTAAGGATAAAAACTTATCGTTTGAATATAATTTAAATGGTATATACCATTATCCCTTTTAATTATATAAATTCATTGTATAAATTAATCATACAAATTAGCACGACAATTTTGTATGTTTGTCCTATTATCAATTTGTTACATTGATTCAAAATTTTCAATGATATTATATATCAATTTGTATAAGTTAATTTCTATATTATAATCTTTCTATTTTAAAAATATTATTTTTTTTTAATTTTTTAAATAATTTATGAATTATACGCTGTATAAGTTATTAATGTAAGATGAATTTACATTAATAACTATAAAATATTAACTAACGCGATTGCTACCATAATTTTTTTCGAAAAATATTAAGTATTTTTGAAAAATAAAATAATAATAATAAAATTAAAACGCTTTTAGAAGACGCCAAAGATTAATTATCGGGACGTGACCGCAAAAGTTTATGAAAAGACTTCCCACTGGACCGGCCCAGTAGTTTTCATGTATTAATGCAGGCTATCTACCTAATGACACGTGGAATTTTGTTATTTAACATATTTTTATTTTCGAAATTATAAGAAAAAAAATTGAAGAATTTAATCGTAATATATATTTTAAAATTTTAAAATAATATTTTATTTCGAATTATGAACCAAACCACTTCCTAAATTTTTAGAACCAAAATACAAAATATAGTAAATTGATAAAACATAAAGGCCAAAGGACTATTGCCCACCCATAGTTTGAGGTGGGGATAAAGTCCCACCCGCAAGTTTTCAAAAATCTGATCTTCCACCCTTGGAGACAATTTAATATTAAATAAAATAGAAAACAGTAACATTCTAGGCCGCTTTCACCCAACGGGGAGGCCCGATCTGGCCTTCCCTGGAACCAGGTGGCCGGAGATGACCACTTGGTGGGATTATCAACGGCCACCACCGCAAGCATCGGCGGCTGTGGCCAATTTATTTTTTTAATTTTTTTTAAATTTTTAATATAATTTTTAATATTTTTATATTTAAAAATAATTTTATAATTTTATTATAAATTTTTATATATTAAAGGGTATTTTAGTCATTTTATTTGAAAAATTATAAAATATGTTTGAATTTTGGTCTAAGGGTGGGAGACCAGATTTTTGAAAACTTGCGGGTGGGACTTTGTCCCCGCCTCAAACTATGGGTGGGAAATAGTCCTTTGGCCAAACATAAAGCATGTTTATATTATTTATTTTATTTACTTTTTTATATTACCTAGGTATTAATTTATTCTCTTTAATTTGTAAAAGCAAATTAAGTAGAATCTAATCATATGCATAAGGCTAGCTTTACAAAGCAATGACTTTTTTTTTTTTAATTTAAAAAAAACAAAAAAAAAAAGACTCAAAAATGAAGAAAATATGTTTGATGAGAAAAGCACGAAAATTAATGAATTGGAGATAAAATGATTAAATAAAAATATGATTGGTGAACAAAATGAGACTCCCTAAGTAAACGCAAGCCATAAATTCCACGTGGCATTCATCACATTTTCAACAGAAATTAAACTAAAATAATAAAATTGGATACCCATCCATCAGTAAAAAAATAAAAAAGTCTTTGCACATCAATCATAATTTCAAAATCATCCATGCATTTTTTTAATTATCAATTATAATTATGATTAGTAGTTTAAATTTTCGTATTTAGGCGATGCATTTTTATTGGACGTACGATCAAACCAACGACATTGGTATGTAAAAACATATTTTTAATACATCTAAACAATATTAATTAATTTTTTATGAATTATTTAAAAATAGTTAAAATTTTAATTTAATATCTAATTTACCCATTACGATGAACTATAACTATGTATTATGAATTTAGATTAAATATAATGAGTGATTCATATAATTTGAAAGTATTGTTTATCATGCATAATTATTATTTATTATAAATTTTAAAGTTGAATATTTTAAATAAAAAATATATATTTTAATGGTTTTTTTATATAATTCATAAAATATTGGTTAATATTATTTATACATATTAAAGAAAAACTATTTTAATTAATTTTCTTTTAGTAATTATCCCGAGACACAAATGGTAAATTTTAGTCTCAAATATGATGTTGTAAATTAAAATTATATTTATAAATTAAAGGAAAATCCATTATTCTCTACCTAAACTATGCCAACATGGTTACCCTTTGAAATTTGGAAAATGACATTTTTCAGAATAAACACATTGAAAAGGTAAAAATATATTTTATATCTTTTAAATTTATTAAAAATTGTAGGATCCGCAGCCACGCGTACCCCTGCTGCTAAATATATCTCTTTTCTTTTTATTAATAATTTGGAAATTGGGTACACATGTCCTATGAAAAAAAACGATTGCTACTGATTATATACGCATGCGGAAGCTTTAAACATAAAACTGAAATATACAAATGGCCCAAACTGGCATTTTTCATATACACATACTGTTCTGTAAAAATTGATTACATCTGAGTAAATATAAAATTTACAATTTACAATACAAGACCCATCAGGTCCAAAACTGAAATTTACATACTGAAAATTGGTGTGGGGCCCTTTCCGTTAGCCACGGTCCACTCGCTTCTCGCCAATAGCACACAAACCTGAAAAAGAAAGAAGAAAGAAATGGATGAGTGATAAAGATCACCTAGTAAGCATTCTTTACTTCCCTCAACCTAAGCAAACAAAAATAAACACACATACCTGGCCTTAGCCCTAATCATTCATCTATCGTTTGCTGAAATCGCTTATTCTGCTTATTCTGATTACTGGATCTCATTATTAATGCATGTCATGATTTAAATGTCATGTCATACTAACTGAAAACTAAAAATGCATGCATCTGAATATCTATATGTACCTGAAGGTGTCTACTGTGTTGATCAGACTGATGAACACAGGGATTCGACATCTTGGCCATATGGGCTGAATAGCTAGCTAAAGGCTAAAAAGTTGAATATATAATGTTGGACGATTTGATTGGTGTCAGAAGACTGAAATCCCACAGATGCCCTATCGAGTTCACCCAAAACTCTAACCCGTATATCAGATTCTGAATGCTGAATGCTATTGAATTCGGATCCTTTGATTCTCTTTCATGCTACATGTCATGCTATGATAAGCTCATGCAACATTACTTATCTGTTTATGTCATTATCTGATACTTATTACCCTTTAAATTTGGTTTTTCATGCTTTATAAGTCATTTTAAGCCTTTTCTGGAAAATTATGCTAGCGCATGGGCATGTGAGCAAGACACATGGGCATGCATGGCAAAGACACACGGCCGTGTGCCCAGACACACAGGGTCGTATGTTGGCTGTGCAGCCGGTCGTGCTCGCTTCTGAAAAATTTACGTATTTCTCTGAAATAACTGGCACACGATCGTGTCCTTCAGGACATACAGGCGTGCATCTGCAAACCAAGCCGTGCACACTTCGTGCACACGGGCGTGTCCTTGCAAAAACAAAGGCACACGAGCGTGCTCATGAGGGCACACGGGCGTGTGTCTTGTTTTGCATCGACAACACTCACCTAGAAATGCAGGAAACCCATGGCAATCCACATCCAAACTGAAATTAACTTTCAACACTTATTTCCAGCATTACAATATGGATATATTAAGCATCAATTTCAACATTCATCAATCACAAGTCATTCCACCATGGAAATATCTCATTTCTGTCATATAAACACACAAGCAAAGCAAGCAAGGTTCAAGGGTGGAAATCGGTATCTCATGCATCATTTCATTAGCATATCAACATATACACATCTCATATAACATATAAGCATGTTGGAAACACATCACGCAACACATATCATCATAAGCATGTTGGGAAACTCAAGGAAGAAGTAAGGACACTTACCTCTTGCCATGACTGGTGGAAATCTTAACTCAATTTATTCTCTTCCTTCTCTCGTTGGATTGGGAGCTATTGGAAGCTAGATTTCGGTTCTAGGGCTGGGAACCACTAAAACAAGAGGAGAAACGTTGGCTGAAATGGGAAAAGCTAGGTGAGAAATAAACTTAATCTCCTGTCTCTCACATCTAACCAATCTGCACGGGCGTGCAGGGCATAGTGCACGGGAGTGCATAAGGGAAAATGAAGAAAATTCATTTCCCATGCTACGCATGATTGAAACCTCCCTAAAAGAATCATGCGAATGTCGTACAGGCTCTGAAAACTTACTATCTCACCCCTAAACTCTTATAGACTCCAAATCTATTTCTAAATCTCACTTCTAACCCCAAAACTCTACCCCTAAGGGCTTTTCTAATCATAGAATGCTACAAAAATAAACAACAATTCACCTAAACTTTTATATATATATATATATCACCTCTATTGGTAAAAAATTAAAATTTAAAATCTGAATCAATAGTTAACAATAGAATGTTTTCTGTTATAATTGTAATTACACAAAATCAATATTATTCTAATGACCAAAATCACATTAGAATAATGTGATTTTGATAGAATTACAGTATTATAGTATGATCTATATATGATTTTAACTTTAATTTCAATTATTATTACAATTATGGATTCAAGACAGGTTGAAATTATGACTAGGACTTTGATTTTTTTTTTTTTTAGCCAAAGGACTTATTCCCACTGCTTGCCCAAAATTCTATCTTCAAATATTGTAAAACGCAAAATCTTACAATTTGACCAAAATTCAACCAAAATTCCAATTTTTTATGATAAAATGACTAAAATGTCCTTTTAAAAAATAAAAAATTTTAATAAAATTATAAAATAATTTTTAAATATAAAATTTTTCAAAAAAAATTTAAACAATTTTTAAAACAATTTAAAAATAAAAAAATGAAAGCATCCACCGTCGCCGGTGCTGCTGGCGATGGTGGCGGTTTCTGATCACCTAATTCTAAGAAAGATCATATCTGGCCTCTCCATTCGACAAAGGTTGTCAATTTGTCCACCTTTGCCATAAACAATGGCAAAAAAGACCGATGAGACCAAAGTCGGTCATTTTCGATCGTTTCTGACTACTTTTTTTAGTGTAGGAGACTAGATTTGGCCTCCCCTGAAAGCAGGTGGCGGAAATGGCCACTTAATTCCATTATCAACAGCAGTGGCTGCTTTCATTTTTTAATTTTATATTTATATATAACGTTGAATTTAGTCAATGGATGAGATTTTGAGTTTTACAATCCTTGAAGGTGGGATTTTGATCATGCATCAAACTCCGGGTGGTAATAGTGTTTAGCCTTTTTTAATTGAAAATACAAGTTTAAGTAATCAACTTTAAAATTAGTGGAAGATAATGTAATTTATTTATGCTTTACAGGTATAATTAATATTAATATTAATATTGTAATATTATATATTTTATAAAACTGATAAAATGTCTTTTAATCATTAAAATTAAGTGGCTAATTTTGGGATGCTGTAAATGAAAATATGTGTACATGTATCATAAGCAATTTAAAATTTATTTTATATTATTTAATTTTAATTTAAAAATACTTATAGAATGTTTTAAATAGACTATTCATGGCTTTTGAATCTTATAAACTTTTTTGACTTGGTATATTCTTGTACAGTAATTTATTTTTATAAATTAATATTAAAAATCTCTCAGTTATTTAATTATAGCTTAAGCAAATCTATAGAAAAGGATTTACCAATTAATGTGAATTAATTGAGTCTTAAATTAAAATTATTTTATAATTGTTATTATTATAATATGATTATGACGCAATTAAATAAAGAAAATAGCCTTTAAAATAAACTGAAGCTCCTCGCAATATCCTTGCTTTCTCGTCATAATTTGGCGACAAACAACACAGCAAGTGAAGACAACTGAAACCAGTCTCCACACAAAGGCCGCTTTCTAGACGGCCATTACAATCTCTGTCTCTTGCTCCCTCTTGCCGGCCGCCTTTCTCAATATTTATCCGCGTTTTTGAACTCTTCTCGTTGGATGACCTAGTCACCTTCTTTCTCTTTTTCATCTCTTTAAAGTCGCTTTTCGGTGTGTGCTTTTGGGAGATTGTTTACTAAGTTTAATGGCCAAAACCTCGCAGAAGGGCAGTGCGAGTACTACCAGTAATACTTCTTCTATTACTGCAGTTGCCAAGGAAAAGCGGACGCGCAAGAGCGTGCCACGAGACTCGCCGCCGCAACGTAGCTCCATCTATAGAGGCGTTACGAGGTTGGAAATTTGGAATATCAGTGGAGTGTTAAAGTTTTTTTTTTAATTTTTAATTTCTTCTCGTACTGTATTCATGTAGAAGATTTTATTCGTGTTCAGGCATCGATGGACAGGGCGATATGAAGCTCATTTGTGGGATAAGAATTGCTGGAATGAATCACAGAACAAAAAAGGAAGACAAGGTAATTCATTGATCTTTGGCCTCATTAAATTAATTTTTTTAAATTATAAATTTTAATTTATTTTTGCAAAGTGAGATTACTAAAGAGTTAATTTCGTGACTTTTTTTTTTGGGGATATTTCCATTGATGATGGATGGCGACTGTGATGAAATCAAACTAAATGCAGTATATTTAGGTGAGTTTTATGTTCCCAAAAGCCTTATCTTTCTCTTTATAACTAATACATCTTTCATTTTTTATATTTTTTTAGTGAAAATTCTATATTTTTCATGAGAAATTTTTCTCAAATTTTCATATAAAAACGTGGTAAAATTTTAAGTGAATTGATTGTACAAATGGGTTTTTTTTTTTTTTTTTTTTTTTTTTTTTCTAGGGGCTTATGATGATGAAGAAGCAGCAGCACGTGCGTATGACTTGGCAGCATTGAAATACTGGGGACAAGAAACCATCCTAAATTTTCCAGTAAGTTTATAAATATTTACGAAATTTAATTCGAATTACGATATTGTAAATTTGTAATGCATATCTTTTAGGTCAAATATATATGACTTAACCATGTTAATTGTAGTTGTCGACTTATGAAGAAGAACTCAAAGAAATGGAGAGTCAGTCAAAAGAAGAATATATTGGATCTCTGAGGAGGTAATATTTGTTTGGAATTTTAATTTGCAGTATTATCTTCATTTGAAGGGTTAAGATTGATAAGATATTTTAGTTTCAATAAGTTGCTATATAATCCTTGTTTAAAATTTGAATTTACATGTAATATCGGATTAACATTTCTCTTTTTAAATTTGGATGAAATTAAAATCCAGGAAAAGTAGTGGATTTTCTCGGGGAGTCTCAAAATATAGAGGCGTAGCAAGGTACTATTAATTGATATAACAAGCTCATGCATTTACAAATTCATATTCTAATATTATCAGATCGATAATAAGCCTTAAATTGATTTGAAAAATAGCAATCCATATCAGTCAAATATATTTTGATGAGTTTAAGATTTTATTTTTATTTATATGTCTACCAAATCGATAACATAAAGCAATAGATCCTCGGCTTTAAATTGCAATACAGCCAATTTCAGATTCCATGTTTATCTTTCTCACTTAGCTTGTCACATCTATATTGTCAAACTTAATTGGAGCTGTACCAATTAATGTCGTAAAATTGTCAAGTTAAGTAGCTAAAAATGCCCGTCAAAATTAAACTGTATAAGACTTGTACTATCATTGTTTGCCCCCATATTTAATAAAGACAGGTTTTACAAATTTTCATTTTTCTTATTAACTTTGCAGACACCATCATAATGGAAGATGGGAGGCAAGAATTGGGAGAGTATTTGGCAACAAATATTTATACCTTGGGACTTATGGTAATTTATTCTTTCTTCATGCAATATATTATTCAATAATAGAGACAGACAGAAACATAAGTTTGGATTAATAGAGACAGAAATATATTAAAGAAAAACTATCCCAAGATTGGTTACCCACAATTTGCTCCCAAAAGTAAAAAAAAAAAAACCCTTTAGTGCTTGACTCTAGGGTTGAATTAATTAGCTTAAGACAGTTAAATTTAGGTATGATGGTGAGATGTAATTGGAGGAAATGTCACCAAGTCAATTAGTTTTACAAATGTGTCCAAGTTACACATATATTGATGTATTTTAGAGTCATTTTCATATAATAAATATATGAAACTGTAAAAGCCAAGTGATGAATTCATACATGAAATCAAATATAGTTGGTTGGGATATAGCTCACCAAACCTCAACTGCTTTCCTTTGCTATTTATTTAAGATTCGAATTCTGAGAAAAAAATTTCAACACCCAACCATATTCTGCTTCCAAAAATTAAGTCCCCCATTTATTGCATCATATATATGTACAAAATTTTGGTACAATTGTATTTTAATAATTAGATATTAATTTAATTTTAAATCTTCGATTTATTTTTGTTCTTGCAGCTACCCAAGAAGAAGCGGCCACAGCCTACGACATGGCAGCAATAGAGTATCGTGGCCTTAATGCTGTGACAAATTTTGATCTTAGTCGATACATTAAGTGGCTGCGTCCTAGCAATCAAAATAACTCTATCCCTAACCCAAACCCTAATGCTAGCCACCCTGAAGAAAACCCTAATACTGATATTAACCAAATTCCGAGCCTAAATCACGAGCTTGGATTAGGGATTACTGCAACTAAACCTCAGAGTTCAAGTGCTAGTGAGACATCAATTAATCCTTCATTGAAGTCCAGCAACAATGGAGGATCTGCCTCATCAGCACTAGGGCTTCTACTACAATCATCAAAGTTTAAGGAAATGTTGGAGAAGACTTCAGCTGCTGATTGTTTATCAACGTCAGAGGTAGGTCCATCACGTCGGAGTTTTCCTGATGACATTCAAACTTATTTTGACTCCGGTAGCTACACCGATAGTGATGACATTATTTTTGGTGACTTAAATTCATTCATGTCACCGATTTTCCCTTGCGAACTTGATAATTAGAAGAGGTATAAGGAGTAAGGTTGGCAAATTACTAATTTTTGGCTGACAAATTTAAATAAGCCTTTCTTTACAATTTACAACAAATGATTGTTATAATTATTTGTGAATATTTTGAAGATAAGGGTAGTGAAAGGAGAAGACAAAGGATGAACAAGTAAGAAGGCATTTATTGTTATTATTGTTTTTTTCTGAAAAGAAATTTCTTTTCTTCTCACTACAAAATTTCGGGAAGAAGAAAGTTTGCGGATTTTTATTGTTCCATTTTATATGTAGATACTGATGAATATAAACATTATTTATTTATCAATTATCTCTGAATAATATTGGCTTGTAAGGGCCTCATTTTATTATTAATTTTTTACAAAACTGCTTCTTTTTCTTTCTTGTATATATACTTTTACGCTGCATCTTTCTATACATATAATTAATTCTGAGGAAAATTATACATCACATCAATGGAAACTTAGGAATAGCTGATAAGCATATCATCTGTCGCACTTTAAATTTTTTCATGAGTCAATCCATGTACAAGCTAGGGCAGTTGACTCATTTTAAAACTAAATTAAATTTGGGTTAGAAAAAGATTAATTCAATTTGATTTTAATCTATAATTTAAATTCATAATTCGAGTTTAGCTCTAACTCAAATTGCAAATTAGTAGTTTAAATTTGTGGTTTAGGTTCATGAATTAAATTCAGTTTAAATTTATAGTTAAAATTTATAGCTTAAGTTTATAATTCATTGATAAAATAATATCAATCAACTACGAATTAAAGTTACAAATATAAATCATATTTTGAGTTATGAATTCGAAACACAATTTTGAATCACAAGTTTAACATACAAATTCAAACCAACCTTAAATTGAATTAAACTAAATCATTTTTTATTCAAGCATAACTCAAGATGCCCTTTCTTTTGGGTTGATAGACTAGAGTTAAATCATTTTCATTTGAGTTAAACTAGAATTAAAAGGTATTTGATTTGATTCAATTCGATTCATATTCACCCCTAAATAAAATTAGTGGTCATGTAGAGAGTAAACTTATTGTCATAGAGCAGATTAGAGAGGAGTGCAAGGGAATGTCAAACTCACACAAAAGATAATCGAACCACCAAGCATCAGTAATAACATGAGCAAGGCTATGACTCAAATTTCAGATTAGATTGAAACATAACAACTTGCTTTTTGGCTAACCAAGAAACAAGGTTGAGACTAAGAAAAGCATACCGATGATAGATTGTCAAGTGGAGACATTAACATCTTAGTTTATATTAGAACATTTTGAAAGATGAAGATTAGAGTCATAACAAAAAGTGAGGCCATGAAATAAAGTGCCCTTAATGTTAGTTTTTCAACCCATTTGAATCCGTTCCAACTTTTAAAATAGTTTTTCAAAAAAATTATAACAATTTTTTTTTCTAACAGGTGACAATCCAACTGATCTAGCTGATTGATTCAATTTCATTTTTAAAATCATGGTTGCCATAGCAACAATAAGAGTGGACAAACTAGAGTGTTTCTATTGGAGGCACTTTTTTGAACTAGAAAAGCAAACAAGTTATTAAATGTGATTGAGGTGTATAGATGTAAGGAGCTGAAGAATCATTGGTACGCAGGACCTAAATCAGAAAATAAAATCAGGAATCCAGTTAGGAGCAAGAGAATCAAATACCCAATAAGATAGTTAGTCATTGTCGGATCGAAGGCTTTTAAAGGTTGCATAATTTATCACATATAAATCAGAGATGAGTCCTCGGGAGTGGATTCAATCCTTGATCAAGAAGAGATAATTTTTCAATAGTTATGGCACATGAAAACAATTAGGACTGAGCAATGGAAGGTGAAACAATGGATTTGATCTAGGTCAAAACCAAATAATTTGTTGGTTCACTAGCAATGAGAGTAGTTAGATTAGAAGTGCCATCTAGAAGGAACAACTTTAAATTTACATGCTAAAAATCGTGTATTAAATTGAGATTTCCGAGCAATATACATATCATGCACCATGAGAGAGAAAATTGACTAAAAATCTTGACTCTAATAGGCAACAACAACAACAACAACAGGTGGTGAAAACCAATGGAAGAAATTGCCTGGTGGGTGCCATGAGAGAAGAAAACAATGAAGAAAAAGAGAAAATGGAATTAGCAACGATAATGGTAAAAGGTGACGATGACACTATTATGATGGACTAAATAAATGAGAGAACAACGACACAGAGAGAAGAGGTAACTAATGCAGTTGACTGGACTGAAGAAAGTGTTAGAGGCAGTCTAGTCATAGCAAAAGTAGATAAATAAGCTATGGGAAGAAGCACTATTACGAAGGCCAAACAAAAAAAAAAATCAACAAATGGGAGAGTTTAGTCATAATAACATCGAGGGATACCAATAATGACAAATCATAAAGAGGCAAGACATTTTTATAGTGAAACAAGGGATTATGTTGATAAGAGGGACATCGATAAAGGTGTCATACCAAAGATCACCAGCAAATGAGCATCAACTGGCGTTTATAGATCAAGTTGGGGCTGTGATTTAGCAAAAATGGGGTGAAACTGTTGTTTCACAAACTTACAAGGTGACTATTGTGAGAAGAAAAAGAAATAAAGAACTGTGAATAATTGTATATTCTATATACAATTGCACTATAATCCAATAATAAAATCCTACCATAAAAAAAATACATAGATCAAATAATTATCCTCATATGGAATGAGTAGGTATTCCTATAAACTTCTCGAAATTCAATAACTCATCATTTTTTGCGAAGAAAAATGAGTTGGGCGTGAAGTTTTACGCATCAAATCAATTGAATTCTTTATTGTAAAAATAAATTAACCATTAATTACTGACAGAAAATTAGTGTTTGTTAGATGGGAAAATAAGTAATTACGAAGTGGCTGGGAGTGCTGAAACAAGACATGTGAAGGTGAAACGCGTTGGGGGTTGGGAACTACCACCTAAATTCTATAAAATGTAATTGTTGGAAAGACAAAGATTTTGGTAGAAGTTGAGAGTCCTTCCTCCCTATAGTTTGTATTTTTCTACATACGAAGTGGGTGTTAATTAGCTTGGTAGACAACAATTTAATGAATTATTTTCATGATTAATTTTGTATGGTTGTGCTTAGGACTAAATTCAAATATCAATTTGATAAATTTAAATTTAATTATTTTTTATTCAAATTAAATTTAAATTAAAGATTTTTGAATTTAAATCACTGCAAATTTTATCCTAATTGTATAGAAGATAGGGTAGGTATATAATTCATATTTAATAAAATTTAATGTAATAATTGGTCACCAACAAAAAAAAATTATGTAATAATATGTTTAAAAAATATTTATTTTTCTCAGCAAAAAAAGAGTTAGGATCGAGAGGCCTTATCTTTTTAACACAACTTTATATTAATGTATTTAAATGATTGATATTGTATTTAACTATGTTATTATTATTAAAATTTTATTAATTTTTTTTTACTTTATTCTATATTAATTAAAAATAAAAATAAAAATTAAATATTTTATTGTTATAAAGTTTAATAATAAATAATTATATATTTAGATTAAAATGTAATTTTAAAATTTATAGGGGTTTCAAAATTTGAACAAGTTTAAAATATTTTTTAAAATATGAAAATTATTTGAGGTGTTTTTAAAATATAAACAAATTTCGTTGTTTTTGAAATTTAGTAGTATTTTTAAAATTTTAAAATTTTAATAAATTTTTCAATAATAACACTAACAAGAAGTTCCTAGGAATAGAGTCCAATCTCTTCAACAAAGTTGCAATCCAGTGAAGTTTTATGATACAGCCAAGCTTATACACTTGGAGCAGTCTAATGGGGAGCAACAGAACTTGGAGGACGAAAGGGGATGTGAAATATCAACAAAAACTGAATGGTGAAGAGCAACCCAATATTGAGGTCTGAGAAGTACAAACCAACGAAGACCCAGATAAGACCGGGAAGCCACCCAAATGGCTCAGTGGATATCTGCATAATCAGAGACACATTATTAATTTATTAGCATAATCTAGATTTTGCTTTCCTTGGCTTTACCTTATTACGCAATAATAAAGTTTTTTAAAATTGTTTAGTTTAACTCTACCTGAAATTCACCACATACTTGGACTTTCAGACTCTTCCAAGCTGCAAAAGAGCCTGTCTTCCATTCTCCCATGTAAACCATATAAAAGTCTAAGTCATTAATTGCACGCTAAAAATGTTTCTGAGCTTTGGATTCTAAGTCCAGCCGTTCCCGTCTCTGAACTGCAACTCGTATTGCTTTGAAATATCTACAAGATGCAAAGTAAAATGAACAGGGAAAAAGATTGATTATTTGGAGATGAATCCTTTCCTTACATTTACCTTATTGTATAGTCGGATCCTAGAGGAAAGCTCATGCACTTTATCCGAAATCCCCTCCCAGTCGTTGGGAAGTCCATTGATGTGTTGCACCTAGCATAAAAGAATTTGACATAAATACCGTTCTTTAGGCTCAAAAAGGTCATCAATGGAGTGAGTAACAACATCATAACTTGGAGTCTGCCGAGCTTATGTGAGTAGCACTCTTCAGTAGGATGGACTGGCACTTGGGCATATGCGCCTACATGCTTTGTACTTTCAGCTAAAATAGTTATACTAGATCAGATCAAATCGTTTCAAAACATAAATTTAAATGTAAGAAATAGATGTTTTATATTATTATTATTAAAATGATTATTATTTAGAGTCAAATATAATTTTAAATCGATTTTGACGATAAGGATGACCCTTAAGAAAAATGATGAACCACAATTTGAAGGGGAATGAGAAATACAAAGGAAAAGGGATGAAGACTGTGCTTGGGGTACTACGTTACAATGGCAAGAAGTGAATTAAATTTTGCCTGTTGCTTGAACTGAGACGGCTAGTCTACAAGCAGATGAATTATGGTAAAATTAGTGACAAAAATCAACATAGTCTATGATTCATTATTTCATTGTGCAGTTTTAAGAAAGGAAATTTTATTTAAATAAAAAAAAAATCAATTTAATCATGTTCCTTTGAATTAAACAAATTTAGTCAGATTTATTAATTTGATTACCAATTTTATTCGCATTATTAAATTTACCTCCGACTACCCTTCACATATCTTATATAAACTTATATCTAATCAAACACAGAAACATACATTGAATACACATTCTAAAATTGTCATCAAAATCTTAGTTTTCATGCGACCTAATATCACAATAGAAAATTTGATCATCTAAGTATTTATATAAACTTTTATACAAAACTTAATTTATGTTAATCTAAGAGTATAATTTGATGTTTTAAATATAAGATGATATGTAATTTTGTCAATATGGAATACACTCATGTGTTCATTATTTTTGACTATTTTGATTGGTGAAATAAATTAAAAATCGATAAAAATCATCGGACAATATAAAAATTTATATCTATGCTCAAATATGTCTTGAATGTGCAATATATATCCAACAGCTCCTCGTACCCTTTATGCAGGGAAGTTGTTTGAAAATTGACAATTGTACTAATATCACGTGTAAACTTTTAATTAGATTCATAAAATTGAACAAAAATATATTTTATTTTTAAAATTTGATTATTTAAATTAGGCCAAAAGACAATTTCCCACCCATAGTTTGAGGCGGCGACAAAGTCCCACCTGTAAGTTTTCAAAAACTCGGTCTCCCACCCATAGAAATAATTTAATATTAAATAAATAGTAAACAGTAACATTCCAGGGGTAATTTTGTCATTTTATGATTATAATTTTATAAAATAATAAAATAAATTTTATATAAATTTAAAAAAATATAAAAAAATTTTTAAAAAAGTAAACTGGCCACAGCCGCCGACATCGGCGGCGGTGGCCGTTGATAGCCGCACCAGGTGGCCGTCTCTGACCACCTGGTTCCAGGGGAGGCCAGATCTGGCCACCTCAGCGGTGGCCACCGGAAACGGCCAGAGAGGGCCGATTTGGTCCCAGCGACCGTTTCTGGCCACGGTTGGGGGAGGAGGCCAGATTTGGCCTCCTCCTCCAAAACTGGGGGCAAATTTGGCCGCCTCCACCCAACGGTGGGGTTAGCAACGGCCACCGCCGCGGCGTCGGCGCTATGGCCAGATTACTTTTTTAAAATTTTTAAATATATTTTTTAAAATTTTAATATATTTTTTAATTTTTTTATATTTAAAAATTATTTTATAATTTTATTATAAATTTTTATTTATTAAAGGGCATTTTGGTCATTTCGTTTGAAAAATTATAAAATATGTTTGAATTTTGGTCCAAGGGTGGGAGACCAGGCTTTTGAAAACTTGCGGGTGGGACTTTGTCCCCGCCTCAAACTATGGGTGGGAAATTGTCCCTTGGCCTTTAAATTAATATCCCTCTGAATTTCCAGACTCTATTGGCCCTGCATTTTCTTAAATAAAAAAGATAAAATGATAGCCCTTAACAAACGAGTGGCTATTTCCTTCCCAAAACAAAACTTCACCCGTCACTTCGACAAAAACAAAAATGTTCCAGACAAATGCCCAATCCCTTCAAACTCAACACAGATTCACTTCAACCAAATGGCCATTATCAACTCACTAACCAAACTCTCTACTTCCACTTCCACTCTTTGGCCACACCTCACCCTCCCTACTTCTCCCAAACCTCTCCTTTCCACTCCCAATAAATTTGCTAGGTACACTACCATTTTTGCCATGGCCAATACCACCGCCACCAAGATCGCTCCTGCCGTCATCGTCGGCGGCGGGCGTGTGGGAAGGTCGTTACAACAAATGGGTAGTGGTCTAGATTTGATAGTGAAGCGCGGGGAATCTGTGCCGCTTGATTTTGAGGGTCCTATATTGGTATGCACGAGGAATGATGATCTTGAAGCTGTTCTTGAGGTCACACCTAAGTCTAGATGGAACGGTAAACCACCTAATTTTTTTTCCCTTCTTCTGTTTCAGGAATTTTTATCAAGTTTCGAGCTGGAATTGTTGTTTATTATGTTTTAGTACTGACTGCTAGGAATTTTTATGTTAAATTTTTAACAAGCCAATCTTTAATTTAATATTAATTCTGAGATTTGTATTATGGAAATGTTTTTAAATGCAAATGTAAGACTTATAGCAATGTGAATTGTAATAATATCAGCCAATTTCATTCTCTTAGTTAGTGATATATAATGTAATTCAATGGAACTGTTCAAATTTAGCTCTTTTTATATAGCCCTTTTTATGTAGCTATTATAATAGATGTGCTATTGGATTGTAGGGCTACAGAGTTTTTTCATTATAAGTTTCACTTTGTAAACGTGTCAATATATATAATTTTCGAAGTTTGAACTGTTTTGTTGCATTGCTTGATGTTTGTGTTTGATTTTGACTGCATGGTTTGACTATAAGATTGCTACTTTTACGTGTTATTCATTAATAAAATCTCTTGTCATATACATTAATGGTTTGTGTTTTCCTTTATGTTTTAATTATTAGGAGAAGTTTTGGAAGATGATTTTTTGAGAGATTGTCATGTGAAGTTTTTAAATTTCCCAAAGTATTTTAGACGTTTGGAACTATGGTTGATGGGATGTTGACAATCTAGCAGATTTGGTTTTTTTCCAGAATGGGATGCTGGAACCATGGCTTGAAAGTAAAGGCCTGGGTGAAGCAGACCAAGTACTGGCTTATTTTGCTGTATCAAAGCTTGGAGAGCCTCCTATTGATGGGAAGACTGATACCAATCCTGAAGGACTAACGGCAGCATATGGGAAATGGGCTACTGCAGTTGCTGCAAGATTACATGCTGGAGGCCTTTCTTGCAAGGTTATCTAATATCAATCCTGAAGAAATTTACTGTTATCTGATAAACAGGGTGATAGATGATTAAGATTAAGAGCATAAAATTTTGGTTTAAACTTTAAACTTCAATATGTACTGAAGTGGATTTTGATTTTGGAACTTAAGCAGCAGATCTACTTTTAATCATGCTAATATATTTAATTGTGCTTTGTAAATCAGGTTCTTGACAAGGAAGCATTCCAGAGGCAGATGTTAGAGAAGTTGATCTGGATATCTGCATTCATGCTTGTTGGTGCTCGGCATCCTGGTGCAACCGTAGGCATTGTGGAGAAGGAGTATCGGTCTGAGGTGAGAATAATTTTCTCAAAAGATACTTGGAGTTGCCTGTTCCATAGGTCAGTGCTCAGTGTATTTTTAAGTCTAGTGCTTTTTGAAGTGGAGAGTGGAAAGCGTTGCTTTTTAACCTAAGGCGATTCAAAATTTTCGTTAAAATATTTTCATTTTCCTTTAAAGTTAAAATAATTTTTTACTACATCCACAATAAAAAATTGATCGGCAACTTCATTTGCAATTTAGATCAGACTGACAATTGATTATTATGCCTAGACCTCTTTGGCAACCATCTGTATGGGGTCAATGTCTAGCAACCTTATATCTCTCCAGCAATTTCTCTAACAACCTTAGAATTCCATGGCAATGTCTTCGGCGACTTTAGAACTTGCTATCAACCTCATGACGATCTCAAAATTTGCTAGTGATCTCTCCAATGACCTTAAACCTCATTGGAGACCTCAAAAATTGTCAATAATTCTTAGATTTGACCAAAAATTGCAAAAAACCAACTGAAAGCTTGAGATGGTGTCAGAAACTCTCCAGAAATTTTTGGTAACCCTCAAATCTAGTCGGAGACAGCCTAGGTAATAATAAAGCGTGCTTTTCTGGTGCTGAAAGCTTCTTCAAAGGTGTTGACTTTGAACCATTGGTCACCTTGACTATACTCAAGGCAATGGCCATATTGCCTTGAGTGAAACCTCGCCTAGGCGTGCCTCACAACTATGTTCTCAATAAAAATCAGTTTTTTATCATCTTTAAGTCTAACTTTGTGCTGCAAAGTAGCTTGACATAGAAAAACACTGCATTTGCTACAATTACAAGTTAAATTGTTAGTCATTTCGATGCTATCGAGTACCTTCTAGCCTATCACATCTTCACAATAAGTATACTATAAGTGCTGCAGTTGCTGGATGGTAAAACTTTTTTTTCCTTTCGCTGGTGTTGAACTATGATTTGATACTTTAATCTCATCCTTGATCTTTCTAAGTTATTCTATGTTTCAGTGGTTGATATTTTTTCCCATTCAAAAGGCATCTGGCCTTTAAGCTAATACGGTTCATATTAATAACTCTTCATACATGTGAGTGTAGCATGTTACAAAAGCCTTGATACTACATGCTAGTTTATTTTGTCTAATGATACATGAAACTAATTTAAGGAATACTAACATGTGAATTTGTTTGTATTCTTGTTCATTCAGTACGTATCGCTGTTAATTGATTATGCATGAATGAAATTTCTGGTTAGCATCGAGTATGACCTGATGAGCAATGGCCATGGGCTGATGTCCTGTTCAAGGTTGCCTACTGGATATAGATAACCTTTTAAGAATATTAATTGCTTAAGTTTGGTTATCTTACGTTTTGAATTTCAAATTACCAATTTGCTTGGTGCATTTGCCTCGAGCAGTATAAAGAGGAATGATCTTTTACAGTTTGGAGATCAGGTTGACCATATATGCAAGTATAAGCACTGAAGATTATAGTATGTTACCTTACTCTCAGTTGCGGTTAAGCCACCATTTACCAATGAAAATTGTGCTTTCAGGTTTGTAGTCTCATTGTGGAACTAGCATCTGCAGCTGCAACCGAGAAAGGACTAACATTTGAAGAAGCTATGGAGGAAAGATTATGTGCATATTCACGAGCTGTTGCACACTTCCCTACTGCAGTTAAAGAGGTAAGGAATGCGATGACAACATTAATTAAGGACACCCAATTTTTCTTACATTCGATTCTCAGTTAAGTTTATTCAATTCTTACAGTTCAAATGGAGAAATGGCTGGTTCTATTCTCTCACGGAGAAGGCACTTGCCAAAGGGAAATCTGATCCATGCCCCCTGCATACAGCTTGGCTTAAAGAATTAAAAGTTGTTTAGCAAATTAATTGCATGCAACTTTTAGTGTATCAATATTTTTGGATTATGATTTTAAGAATAATCTAGCAATATAATATTGATAAGAGGGTTCAGATATTGTTTTGCTTTCCTTGATAGCATGAAATCTACATCTTTACTCTTTACACAAGGAAATAAGACAAAAGGACCATTCAGATAGGATCCTTAACACATTTTTTGACTCTTCTACCTTTGTCTCTTCGTTTATTTACAAGTTAATGCTTGGCAACTTTGTAGCTTTGAGATGGATATGAGGCTATTGTTGTCTAAATATCTTGGTACAGGTCATGGTTACAAAGCCTTGTGTAAGTGGGTCATTTCTTAATTTCATTTCACAGAGAGTTGATTATAATTTCTTCTAGTCTTTCAATTGGTTTAGTAGATATATAAGAACTTATATGTACATTTGTTCTATTTTTAATGAAAAATCAACACCATTGCAACGTAGGTGTTGTCACACGCCCAAGGGGATGTCTCTAGAGCAACGTGTTTATGGTAAGTTATCCACATGCCAGATGTTTGCATGCTAATCTTGATGTAGGTTATGTGCTACACATTATTCTTGGTGTTTGTTTATGTCTTATACGTCAAATAGTAGTCGGGGTCAGACACTTAGAATTTTCTATTATTATCTTCGTTGGTAAAAATGAGGAGTAGCCATAGATGATGTCTATGATTAATGTGAGTTTGAGTTTATATGTTGATCTAGTTGTGAGTTATCTATTTGTACAAGACGTAAGTTTTTTACACATCAGACCTAGTATGAGTGATATGCATGTCATATTTGAAGTTTGTTTTTGCAAGCCATGAGGAAGCCTAGGCTTCTACGATGGTCGTTGGGTGATAGGTAAATGTTGAATCAATGTTTCAACTATACTAGCGAGGTTGCCAATAACTACATTTGATCGAGCCTTAGTTTGAGACATACTAACTGGTTTCCAACTGTCTGAATGGGTTGCTCGTGTGGTTGACCGTTTTGCTTGCTGGTGCAACCACTCTGATGTGGGCAACAACACATCAATATGGCTTGTTAATCTGGGCAATTGTAGAGTTTCTAAGGACATTTTTGGTGGTATGAGTCATAAAGAATGCTTTTTTAGGGGAAAGTAAATGAAGAGAGAGCTTCTCGGAGCCCTTCTGCTAACACCTAGGTATTGATACAGAAAATTGCACCAACAAAATGATATACTCCATAGATACTATATGAGAAATGTGAGGGCAAAAATGAAATACAAAGTAAATATTTGTAAGAAATAAAACATAATGCAATAAAATAATCGGTTTGATCGTCAAAGTAAAACCTACATCTATTATTATATAACTGTTACTGTTTTGAAAATATCTTCATCGAAAAGAGTTATAAAAAGTTTTTATGTGTTATAAGTTGTCTCTTTTTTAAATCATTAAGTGACTCAAAAGATCATGAAAGGGATCTCCTAAGATTCTTCAAAGAATCTTTATAAAGTGTTTATGTATTGTAAATTTACGTACGTTTAGTTATTAACTATAATTTATAGTATAAACTGACCAACCCTTTTTTTCTATTATGTAACCTTTCATTTATAAAGTACTCCATTTATAAAGTAAAAAGGGAAAGACATTATTATAATTATTGAAACATACGAAACTTAGATCTTTGTTGGTGAGTAACAAATGTACAATTAAAAACATACATGCAAAACAGACTGTTGAAAGTGACAGTGCCACTTTGCACTTAGTATGATATGAATCACTTCGTTGTCATGTTGATAATTATCCTTCAATACGTGCTCTACCACCAATACATGCACCTTATCTAATAGGCATACATATCTTAATTGAGCAGTCAGGTTTCCCCTTCATAAGAGGTAAATTTGCTCATTCACTGTATATTGACCAGAGACCACTCATTTGTGCTTTAAGACGTGCTGATGCTATTTGTGACATAATTCTTATGGAAAAAAAAAAAAAAAAACTTACCCACATAAGTTAACTTTTGAATCAAACTGTTGAAACCCTTCCAATTCACAGTTAGACCCCCACCTTTATGTTAACATCAATATGATGTCAATGTGTTTTGTTCTTTCTCTCAAATCTTAAAATTTGCGATTGATAGGACTTAAACACGATACCTTACCAAATCATTTAGTATTATGTTAATGCAATTTAAATTTTATATTTAATGATTGATTATACAAAGTTTTTTAATCTTATTTATACTTATTTAAACAGTTAACTAGTTTAATCACTAATTGACCACCAATTGAACTAAATCAACTCCTTCACCAGATTAACATCCGGTCCAACTCTAAAAACATTGCACACAACATACTATAGAAAATCCTTCTTGTAAATGAGGAAAACAATTTGATGGATGCAAACAAGAAATCATTCAAAACATAATAAAAATCACTTCTCTTCACTTAAATAATTCATTGGCTATGGGAAATGTGGGAGAAATATCCACAGGTACCTGGAAAAAAAAAAAAAATAGAGAGAGAAAATTAGCAGCATAATTACCAAATGCAAGCAAAGGGACAACACTTATGAAGAAATTTCTATAATCACAAAATTACTTAGTTATTTACAAATTATTCCAAATTCTAAGAGAAAATGGGCAATTTATTTAGTTTTCTGAACAAAAATTTCCAAAATCTAGATGCCGAAAATTGGAGCAACAAAATTTACAAGTTTATTGGTATTTTACTTGGGTCGAATCATAAACTTGCAAGTTCATTAAGTCAACTAACATCAAACTCAAGCTACTCAACCAACTCAAACTCGGGTGCAACTCAACTTTAGTCAACCAAGTCAAGCCACAAGCAACTTGAGAGTGGCTCAACTAGTCTGCAACACTATCTTGGACATTTCTCAAGGGTGTTCATCTTGTGAGGTTATAGAATGAAATCAGAGGGTTTGAGTTGAGGGCCTCCTAGATCTTCCTCTTTGACATATTTCTCAAGGTTATGAAAGACTTGATGAAGAACAAATTTGGGACCAAATAAGGCTTAAGAGCCTTTTGTCTTCTCTTCAAGCATTCCTCTTGAGAGATTATGAAAACTACCAAAGAAAGAAAATGTCAAAAGGGTTGATAAAGATCGTCACCGTGTGGATATATGATTTAATTGTCTTGCCTAGAACTTGGAGTATTTTATAGTAGAGCAAGTCAATGCTATTTGGGCTTAACAAGTTTGACTTGCAAGGATAGATTTTCTCATGCTTTCCTTTTCTTCCAAGCTTTCACAAGATGAATACAAGTTTTTGTCATCCTAGTATTCCCAAATAAAGTATGCTTCAGTTCTTTCTCTCTTCCTATCCTTGTATTTGTAAAAGGGCTAATTACTTTCTCTCTGAGTATAAGGTCAAGAGGATCATTTAATTTTGTAAATCTTTGTTCCCCAACAAGGTCTATTTATGGTGTGAATCTCAGAGATTTGATTTTCCTTTTGACTGAAAAAGCCTGTCAAGATTTGTCTTTTCACTTCCTCCTTTCTTGTCCAATATTCCATTAGTCTCATGATCTCAAGTCCCTTGCGTATTCTTTTTATCTTGTTACTTATCATTCTTGGTGAGATTTTCAGCAGGAGTTTCCAAGTTCGCCTCATGGCCTTGGTGAGATTAGTCCCTTCTTTCTCTCATTTGCCTCATGACCTTAATGCTGCTTGCTCATCAGACAAAAGGTCATCAGGTAATTAGTAACAAGATCTTAATGTTACTTATCATTCTTGGAGAGATGAATCTTACTGAGCTCATGAAGAAAGTCTACTAGGCAAAGGAACAAAGTCAAGCTACTGAGGCTCACAACATAAATAATTGTATTTGACAATAGAACACCTCCCTAGAGAGAAACAAAGTTTTATATAAAATAAATGATCCTCTTCGATACAACTTAGCAAAAAAACAATTGACTATTGCCCAAAAATGGAATGGTGAGAAAAATCAAGAAAGAACCTAAGAATGCTTGAATAAGATTATTGGGATTAACAAAGGGCTATAACTCTCCTATGAAGGCTTGAAAGAAAGAAGAGCTTACAAAGCTAATCCTTGGCAGTCAAACTTGTCTAACAAGACAATGATAGTTGGCAATCTCTCTCAAGGCCAGAAGGCAATACTCGTTAACCTTCACAAGCCCTTAGAAAAGGGAAGAAGCTAATCACATGCTGCATTTTGTCAAGCAGATGGTCTGGTCAAAGAAAGATGAACAGGAAACCTATGCGTACAAAAGAATATACTCTCAAGCCCACTGACTTGTTCTGCTAATAATACCACTTCAAGCTCAAGGCAAAATAAATGAATCAATTCCTATCCAAATTCATTCTCTCTCTCTAAAGTTTCGTTTCCTTAAATTGAGAGTTTCTTGTTACATTCTCTGACCAAGAAACTGAATTGAGCATTGAAGAGCCTACCTCAGCAACCACCCTGATTTACCCTCTTGATGTGTTTCTTTCTTTTGCAGCTTTTGAGAGCATGCAAGAGGAGAATCTAAAGGCTTAGGAAATTAAGCAAAGCACATTTCATCCGCTTTCCACCAAAATTATATTCCAAAAGCCTGATTTATACCCAGAACCCTGAGTCCAAATACTAGCCCAAAATTATTGTTATCAACACTCACATTTGTAGCTTTAATTCAATTGTTGATCTAATTTTTGGCCTCAACAGGTATTAAAATCCTGTAAATAATCTAGAAGAAAATATTTCATGACTGTAAAATCCTTCACAGTGAAGTAATTGAGGAGGTCAATCAGGTGTTTCCTCAAATGAGATGTAATTTATTTATAATTTCTAAAATGACTACTCCATTTGACGGACAAAGCAGCTAGGCCTCCTTATAGCATGCGTTCAAAATTACAAACTCTGGCAATTTTACAAAAATTACTAAAAGACCATACACTATGACTTTTAAAGCCAATCAAGCTCCAAATGGATCCTAATTCTTCTACATGTCATGTCAGAACTGTTCTATTTTTATTTTACTTCTCTCTTGGGTGCACTTTTATTGCCATGGTCCCAGGGTTACCCTACCATAAAAATGAGAAACTCATTCCAAAACATCAATTGTTATATACGGTCATGATTCAATGCATCTAATTTTTTCCCCACTAAGCAATTCAATAACAGAAAGAAGTATAATATCTTATTAAAGTGCTATATGATGTGCTCTCTAAGATTAATAAGGTTATCTTTTAAATGGGTCCCATCAAGGTTCAGTAGAAACACCCACCATTGTTCCTTCTATAATGCAAATTGATTTCTATTCGTAATAAACATGCAATTATGATGGATAATCTTATATATTGTCCAGTTCTAATTCAGTATAAATATAAAAATTAGCAACTAAATATACACACTGACAGGTAACAGAATTTCACAACTCATACCTGAATGTTTTCTAATTTTTGCAATGCAACAGTTAATGGCTTTGTCATTGTACAATATTTCTGAAGAAGCAAACTTGCAGCCTCTTTGTCACCTCTTGCTTGTATTGTAAGTATTTCTCTACTAAGGCTCTCAACTGCTCCTTCAACCTTCATAATAAAACAAAGTTGGCTTTATTTTTCTCAAGTAAAATCCATAATGAAGCAAAATTTAAGACTTTACCTTATCAAAATCAACAGAAAAGGTATCATCTGAATGCAAAATAAAGGCTTCTTTCTCAAATAACCAGTTAAACTGCAATGCTTGTCCTTTTCTGACATTAATTAATGGACAAAGAATAATTAGTGACATTAACATCAAAGCACGGATCAAAGGAATTCTGAACAGATAATTTACCCGTGAGCTTCCTCTAAGCCGAACCGTATAGAGCGGAAGCATCCCGCTAGGAAAGAAACATACATGGACTCTACCAAACTCTTTGAAAGTAAATCCTGCTCTCCGTGTATGGGTTGACAGAGGAAAGGAGGGCAGATTAAATAATTAGACAAAAAGACTCTGAAATCCAAATCTGATGGTTTGCAAATCATCATGATAAACTAATATAGATACTTCCATGTGATATAGGCCCAGAGAGAGAATTAAAAATTGAACTACTTGTATCACTGAGAGAACTTCATAAATTTATGAGCAATCAATGGATGAAAGCTCGCTTAATATCTTATCAAAATAACAAAATAATCAAGGTTTATGTAAGAAGTCCTTCTTTTATATTCAAAATAAATCACAGTAAAGCATTTAAAGTTGTTCCAGCTTGAAAATTAAATGTCATAACATAGTACACTACGAAGGACCTAATTATGCTTGAAGTTGTCGTAAACAAGTAAACCAGTGATGCAGAACCAAAGAGACTCTTCAAAATCTGTTTTAAATATCCCAGATATGGTAGAGGTATTTTCTGAACTTTCATCCAGAAAGAATAATTAATTAGACAGCAGCCTCCTCCTGAGGTTATTGCCAATTTAAACAGTTACTTGCTTATTAGCTCCTTGCAAGGCACTTACAAGCTATTAGCTTCACATGCTTAGCTGTTACAGTAATTCCTCTATTAGTTACTCTTTCGAGATAGGGACATAACTTCTATATTTGAGAAAACTTTTTAGGGACATTTCAATCTTTAGTGCCTCTCTCTGTGATGAATGTGATATAATATGTATGCATCCCTTAGAAGTGATGCATATTTAGTTACTTACCAGGCCAATTAGAAACTTCAGTGCCCAAAGACCAACTATATCAGCTTTTGCTTCCTCCAGAGCTGAGTGTAGTTCTTGCAATTCCTGCTCAAAGAATTGGAAGAGAGTAAAGATTTATACTTAAAAGCTAAGCAATCAATTGACCCAAAAATTTAAGCTCATTGGTAAGGCTTGACAGTAATATTTAAGCTCTAAGAGACTTGATGGTTGAGAGAGAGGTGGTGAGAATGAATAGAGTTTTCCAGTGATGTTTGAGAAGAGGGAACTATTTACCTCCTTTCTTGTTTACCTTTTTTGTTCATCTCTTTCATAGAGTCAGGTTGACTTTTATATACAAGGAGGATAATCTAAACCGAAATTTTAGATAAACGAGCCACCTAAGCTACGGAAGACAACCCTCCTAGAACGCAACTAGATCAATTACACTCTCTTGTCATGGCCTACAACAACCAATTCTCCCCCTTAAGATTGAGCATATATATTTGTCATGCCCATCTTGCAAATGCAATCATGAAAAAGTTCTGAGCTTAGAATTTTAGTGAAAAAATCAGCTAGTTGCCGCCTAGGCTTCACAAATGGAATGCACAATTATCCCCCAATGAGTTACTCATTGATAAAATGTCCATCAATCTCAATATATCTAGTCCTGTAATGTTGAACTTGATTACTGGCAACACTAATGGCTTCCTTGTTATCACAATAGTGTAAAGAGGTCTTCCACCCTTAAGGCCCAATTCTTCCATCAATTTTTCCAACACAAAATTCATATATACCCAATGTCATGGCTTTATACTCAGCTTCAGTATTAGACCTTGCAATAACAAATTGTTTATTACATCTCTATGTAACAAGATTGCCTGTGCAATACCCAAAAGTTGTTCTTCTATCATCAAAGGAGTCAGCCCCATCCACGTCAGAGTGCCCTTCTATTCTTAGGTGCCCATGCTTAGTGAATAACAAGCATCTTCAGGTGCTGAATTGAGATATCTCAATATCCAATTAATATCATTCATATGAGTGGTCCTCGGCTCTTGCATATAGCCACTAACGATTCCCATGATATATGTTATGTCTGGATTGAGTATGGGACAGAAAATCAATTTTCCCACTAGCCATTGGTATTTTCCTTTTATCCACCCTCTCACCTTCAAAATTTTAGAGCTGGTGATTGGCTTCAATGGGAATTTGATAGCACACTGATCATTAAAGTTGATTCCCACACGCACAAAAAGAAGAGGGGAACTGTGACATCTGGACAAATTGGGGAGAATCAAGAAGATTCCAGTCACCAATTGGAATGAAACATGGCTGCTCTAGATTGATGACATATGGCTAATCTTGTTGTTGAGTCGCCAGAGAAGTCACTGTCACAAGATTCTGTTGATCCTACACCACCAAGAGCTTGCAAACAAGTTCTCTCAACCAAGACTTAACTATAGCTCAACTCGAAGCTCTAATACCATGATGGTTGTGAGAGAAAAGATGAGAATGAATATATTTTCCAGTGATGTTTGAGAAAAGGAGGGAACTTTCTACATCCTTTTTTGTTCACTTTTTTATTAATGTCTTTCATATTACAGGTTGAAAAAGGATAACCCAAACTGGAATTTTAGACAAACCAGCTGCCTAAATTAATTGTACCTGTATAAGCTACAGAAGATTACTATGACACAATCTGATCACCTACACTCTATTGTCACAGCCTACAACAATAAATTTAACTGTAACCACTATTAAACTATCAGATATTTATTTAACACATAAGGAAAAAAAACATTCAACCACTTGGGAGTAAAAGTTTAGAGATTTTGGCGTATGATTCAATACAAAATATATATATATATATATCCAAATTACCTAGAGCTATATGTAAGAACCCACCAGCACCAATAGTCTGGACAGTCTACTTTTTATATTTTTATTAATGCTGGAATGAGATAATTAGTACTAATTACATGTATACATGCTACTATCTCAGTGTCAAACTATTGTTTTATGATAAGATCCATAACATGTCCCATAACAAACACAGTGAGTACGTGAACCAGAATGAAGCAGTTGATAAATGTCAAATGGCACAAAAAAATTTCGTAACCTACCAATCTCACTTTAGATTCTCGACCATCTGGAAGTTTTATGGTATGAGGCCCAATACCATGGCAACACTCATGGCAAATAGTGTGAGTGAAGAAAGAATCAAAATCTACAAGTTTCCGCTGTTCCTCTTTGACACATACATCAGCTATAGGCTGAAGGATATGCTTGAACCTGGTTAGAAAACAGCTCATGTAATTAAAAGATTTATCTTCCAAGATCAGGACTTGAATGCAACTTCAGAAGAAGCAAGCAACAATGCTATGTACAAGAAACCAACTTAGACATGAAAATTACAGACACTTAAAGGAAATGTACTGTACTTTGCTTCTGAAACGTTCTTAAGCATAACCATTGATGTTCCTCGATCTTTCACTATACGCTCATCATTTGGCAAATTAAAAGCAACAGTTTGAGGACCTTTCACATCCTGATGTGAAGTAAATTAATCAACCCAAGCAATATTCCCAGCAAAATCAAAATGTATATAACGTGAAATAAAACAGATATTAGTGAAGTTACAGCAGGCAACAATATTCTGAACTGCATTTCTCTAAATATAATAATAAACTATAACGAAAGAAACTTGATCACTACTCAACCCAAATAATTCAAGTAGAACTGTTTGGATCAAACTAAATGACATAATCAGAATATATTAGGTTTAAAGTCAGACATAGAAATAATCTATTAGTTGAAAATTTGACATTACAAAGTGAACGCATGTGAATGAATGTAGAGAGGAGTGTAAGAAGATCTAAAAGAGATATTGTTCAATTCCCAAACATGGTTAAGACTAGTTTAAACTTCGAATATGAATTAGGACAGTATGTGTTCCTCTGAGTATATCCCTGCAGCGAGAGTAAAAGGTTCTCAGATAATGCTGTTTCAAAAATGACATGTCATTTTGAAGCACAAAAAGGTATAAATATATTATTTGAAAATTAGAACATGCACTGGAAGACATTGGTAGGTCCATGTGCATGCATGCTGAGAGAGAGAGAAAGGAGTTGTAGTTGAAAATTTGAACATGTGTATGTCCTTGTCTGTGCATGCTAAGACAGATAGAGAGAGACAGAGAGAAGGAGGGGAGAGGGACTGAACATTAGTTCAAAAATTGAACAACCATGTGCACGCATTGTTTGAGAGGGAGAGAGAGCTAAACCTTCGGTGAATGGTTTCAAATTGAATACAGTTAAAAGACTAACAATGATGCAAATTGAGACTTCAATCTTTTGCTAGTGAGCCAGATGCAAAAATCATTAGAGGGGAATTCTACAGATCACTCACTCCTGCATTATAAACAAGCTGAATAACACGTATGGGAGCAGCAATTATATCTTTTGATTTATAAGCATCATCCATAGGTAGATTTTCTTCTAAAACCTAGTGAAAGAAACAATATTTATCAGAAACAGTAGGAATTTACATTAATGATGTTGAAACTGATATCTGACTAAATAAGAGTACCCGCAAATTATCACCAAATAGTTTAAGTTGAGCTGTTGCTTTGTCATCTCGAACTCCAACAAATGCTTCAAATGTAGCCTTAAACATAATGCAACATGTTAAGCAATCATTACCCAAAAAGCTTAAGCTAATATATTACATTTAACATAATTACTTGAGTGAACACTTTTCTTGGATCAAAAAATGCCACTTTTTTAATTTTTTTCTGCTGTTCTAGATTGGAAAAGGAACATGGCATAGGCACTAAACTCACGCTGCAATTAAAGACGGTGCATTATGAAAATTTTACCTTGTATCCAAAAATTGTATCTTCATATGTCTCATATGGACCAATGGTCACATCCAGCTTAGAGTCCTACACCAGCAAGATAGAGGATCAAAATTGCTTCAATGAGAATGATTCCAATCAAGCACAGTAGCTGCGAAACTAGGATTGTTTTCACTGTGATATAGATACATTAACTTGTCACTTCTCCTCGAGCCTAATCTATTAGCCTTTTCAGCAAGGAACCATTTGATGCTAATAACAAACAGATTCAAACATGGATAACTAAGCACCAAGTGTGATAATAGATACAATAGAAGTTATCAAAAGAGAACAAAATAGAAGAAAGGTAATCTTAGTATGTGTGTGTCACCTTTTTGTTTGTGTCAAGTCTAAGAGAGAGAGAGATGCAGGTTAAACAAGCAAGAAAATCTTTCACTTATTATTGAATTTCAATATTGTTTTTATCAACCAAAGGAGGCAGTGTGTAACAAAAAGTTTAATAAATGTAAAAAATTAATGGATAGACTGCTAACCAATTCCATCCAGGCTATATCGGATTCATAATAATCATTTGAAAGGAAGGCATCAGCTTTACTATGCAAGAACCTCTTCAAACTGTAGAAGATAAGAAAGGTTTCATCAAATCTCTATAGATTGAAAGAATTCTTCAAAACACATGAGAAAAGAATTAAGAAAACAAAAAATTCAGAAGAACCATTACCTTAGTGAACTGGCTATATCCCCAGCTTTATGCAATAGTTCAGCAACTCTTACAAGGTAAGGTTTATACTCTTCAGAATAAGGAACACTATATAGGTCATGGGTGGAGCCAAGTAGATGATTTGTTACATCAGCTCTATGATCAGATGAAGAAGAGCTTAAACTAAGTTCACTCCGCCTTTTGATGACAGTAAAAAAGCTTGATGCTTCTTCTTGTTGTTTCTTTGATAGACTGCTCTTCCACAATGTAAATTCCTAGTTCATGAGAGAAGGTTATTGAATTTCGTGCATGATTTGAGAAAATAATCATAAGAAAGACTATTGCAGAAAATTTTGTCATAATCATCTATGTATAATGTGAACCTATCTCAGATATTTTGCTTTAAGTAAATGATTAACTTCTCATACAATACCATTTTGTCCATGTCTGGAGGGTAGAAGTTAGCACCAGGAGGTTTTGGCATAGGAAATGCAGCTTTGTATTCCAGGCCCTTCCACCCAGTAATTGGCATTGTAGCATCAGGACAAAACTTTATCATGGAATCTGCTGTTGTCAAAAAGGCCTCATTTTCATCAAGGCAGGACCTGTTCTTAGAGATGAATCATACTTAAAATTCATCCAAAATTTCTTCAAATAGGTTTATTGAAAAATGAAACAATTATTATACCCTTAATCACACACAAACAAGGATATAAAAGAGTTTCAGGAGAAAACTTACCATGGGCTCTTATTAATCAAGTAATACATCCACTTTAACTTGTCTAATTCTGATGAATTAGATTGCTTCTTCAACCAATCTCGTAGAACTGGATTGCTGTACCAAACCTTTGAAGAGGGAAAGAAAAGTTAATGTTAGCATCCAGCATAAAGAAATTCCCTAATTACATTTCAAATAACCCAATAATTAGAGAAACTTATTGCATGCAAAAAACTAGAATGGAAAGAGTTAACTTTCCAAGTTCTTGATGCAATACTTTACAGAGATATCACCAAATCCCTTCATGCCACAAAATGCCAATTAAAAAAAAATGTATTAATCTAAAGTGAGTTTGTGATGCATAGTTAAACAAACTTTTTACTTCAACTCCTTCATACAATTATGAATATCAAACATCTTTAATTAACAGGACAATGTTCCTTTACCAATAGTAATGAAAGTTAAGTAAATATTGGTAAGCACAAAGTTCTCTCTGAAAATTTATCATCAGAACTGTTTAACAGATTGCTATGGTGATAAACACCATTCTTTCCCTTTACCCAGTGCATCACTTGAGATTAAGAACCTAGTATATCAACCCCTTAGAAGTTTCTTTCTTAATTTCCTTTTCCTTGCAAAAAGAATGAATGAGGAAGAAAAAGATATGGACTCCAGCTCAGCGACTTTTTCAAAAAGATATAGAAGCGTAGAGTAAAAAAAGAGTTGCATAACACAGTGCATAGTTTCCTTGTAAAAAGGAAACTAGGCATATGTGAATTTGGTGCCAAATCATATAAATATCTTTGATCGAGGTTCTTGCAAAAGAGTAAAAATTACAGTATATTTAGTTAAACTAACTTTTATGCAGGTTCCACAACAACGAAAATTGTTTGAAAGGGGCATATATAAAATGACTTCTATTAAATGATCTTCACAAGGAAAGGGAAAAAACACAAAAGCAAAACCCTTGAAGATCTCAATGCTTTCTTTGCTAGCATTACCAAGGAAACTTTTTAAACAACATATATTTACAAACTAAATTAGGAAAATGTTCCCTGTTATTAAGTAAGCTACAAATGATGGAAAATAATTCATAAACAGCTTGTCTATAGCCCTAAAACCAATTAATCAATAAAATATCAACTTCCATTTGGAGCTTCCATCCTGCAGCTGCTATTCCACTCAGTCTTAATTTCATTGAAGATATCATGTACACTGAATTAAAGCATATTGGAACTACTTTCATCTACAAGTTTCTCCATCTTCATATACCACTTAATTAACAGTGTTTAATTATGACCTTCACAGCAAAATTGGCTTTCTCTAACCATTAATCACCCCGTTGTGATGCGTATGCTACTGGCTTCACATCCGAACTGGTGTCGATGAAAGGTGGACACAATAGTCATATTGACAAGGACTAGACCCCTGATCATTGAAATGGATCATCCACAGAAATATAGCCAAAATATTTTGTCCCTTCTTTTTCAAGTAACATGTACAGTCAAGTACGACTAAATTTTGATGCTGGTCAAAAGATATGATAGCAAGTACAGGCTCATCTATCCCCCATCAAGGAATATTACCATTGTGTATAGGAATTAGGATACTTAAAACTACAAGTAATTCTGGGCCCATCTTTAAGTCCAACAACTTCAAAAACATAGGCAAATATTCTGAAAAGCAAAAGCAGAGTTTGATGTTCTGCTTTATCTTGATGAGCTCTATGCCAGCAACCCAAAGCCTTATGCAATAGAGGAACTTGTAGAATAACTCAAAGGTCAATCACTTCGTCAAGTTTAACATTAGCAGACCATGTCTTTAAACGTACAAAAAAAACCTCCAAATTATACTGCCTAATTCAACTGAAATCGTCTTTGCTTCTGCACTAAGGGTTTTGATTCAGATAAATAGCATTTTTGCACTGTCCTTTCTCCTCAATAAAGAGATAAACCAAGACATGCCCAACTTGTATTTATATGCTGCATGATACCAGTTGATAAAAGTGGAACTACCCCTAATATTTTTCTGCCTAAAATAGTTAGGAAAGGAGTCAAATGTACTTAAGATCGCATAAAAAGATCTATTTTGAAAGAATATTCCGCCAAATGTGGAGCTTATCAACAATGAAGTCTTCCCCATGGCAGAATGGCACAGATCATGGATTGACATACAAGAAACACGTAGTATAATCACATGCACAGCTTATGCATCAAGAGTATCCAAATATAGAGACATGCATAAATACAACCTGCCAGTAAAAGATTTCATCTATGATTGTTGCAGCCTTAATAAGTAAACCCAGAGCCTCCTTGTCAGAATCTGGAAGCCCAGTCAACTGCATAGAGGGAGGAAAAGAAGAATTTAGCAGGACAACAATCACATCAAAAAGATATAAGTTGCAGTACCATTATCAATAAAATAAAAATTCTCTTTAAATAGTAAAACTTGTTTATTTTTCTTGCATTTATTTTGGTCAAATAAAGTGAAATATATATATGTAAAATAATATTCTTTTGTACAAGGTACATAAGCTATATAGAAGCAGGTTGAAATAAAATAATAAAGAAAGATGATTGATGAAATCAATTATAACCGGCAGAACTTAAACCTCACTGAATTGCACTGTGAGAATTCCATGACGTTACATAAAGACTACAAGCCAATTCCCTACATTGTCTGTGCCATCCCTTCAAAAATTATTCATTTTTATATATTTTTAAAATGACTATAATGACTATAACAACTACAGAAACTTCCCAAATAGATTCACCACTTCCCACTACCTCACAAGGAAATAAGAGCATAACAAAGACATCAAAGTCCACAAACTGCAATCTGCATCTTTTTTTTTTAGATGGAAAAAGTTTAATAGATGGTTCAAACATTCCCACCAACAACTAAAACCCATCTGAAAAGCACTTCTACATTTGTAAACCCAAGTAGCAATGCACCATTCTTGTAGATTCAGCAGCAATTATCCTCACAATATGTCCCAGTTAGTACTCAAATATGAAAGAAATGGTAGAAGAGCTTGAGGTCAAATAAAATACATAACATCACACCCCACATCAAAATTACCCCAAATCAACTGACATTAGAAGATTGAAGATCATTAATTCGACAGATGCCATAACCGATAAGGCAAGAAAGAAAACCAGGACAACAGAAAATTGACAACCTCTGCACTTAGGGTAACAGGAGCATATCGACGCAGTTTCTTTTGTAGAGACAAAGTGCGCTCCATGGTGTTCTCTTTGTACCTATATCAAATTTAAATGAAAGACACCATTGGTAGGAAAAATTTGTATACAATATTAGATAAGATAACAGCAGTGACCAATTTCATTGTCCTATCCACAATATTAATCCACCAACATAATGTATCTGTAAGCCCAAGAGAAAATAAAAGTAAAAATTCATAGATGGCAGGATAAAACCATGTCATGGTTTTAAAAAATTCTTATATGAATAAACATAAGCCCTTCAAAAACACTCACCATGAGATGGACAAGTCCAGTATTGACAATGAATTTGACACCAGAAAAATGGATTTTATCATGGTTTGCATATTTCATACCTTCGAGTAATTATATCGAAGAGTTGACCATATTGTCCATCTGTGTTACAAGGGACATACTCCGGATCTTCTTTGGCAAGTAAGCTACGGTATTCCTCATAAGCAATATATTTTACAGCAGAAACCTCTGTTTCCTGTCCCAAAATTAAAGCAAAAACACATTCAGGTTCTTAAGCAGTTTGACAACGGAAAGTACCAGCTCATTATCATGTGACCTAACAGACAGATGCAGCTTGACCAGTAATTTGCCTTATTTAAGCCCCCCTTTCTAAAATGAACCAGGTGCCACAACAAATTAGATATTTCAAACCAAGGTCAATTGATGGTGGGCAAGCCTACAAGAGTGGGAGACGTTGCACTCAAGCAAAGACATAGTGACTTAGAATTGCAGGAGAAATTTAAAATTTTTTTTTTTTTTTTAACTCCTTTAGGAAGTCTGAAGAAAATCACTCCATATGGCTAAACCAAAAATAAGAGGAATTTTTGAGTTCTTAAAGCAATAATTTTATTCTTTTTTCATAATTATTGTGCAAGCGCAAGTGTATATATGATTTGTACAAAACTAGCAAGTAATATTTACTAACCAGTACATTTAAAAATACAAGTAAAAGAAGTTGCATGACCAATTTTAGTTTTTGGTTGATTAGAACAAATTCTGCAACAAGTGGCTAAGAAATACACCACTAATGAACTTAAGTAAATAAATTTGGTAGAAAATCAATTCCAACAGACACTAGAGCAATCCATCCAATAACTATTGATCCCCAGAGCCAACCTATAAAGTTCTGACCCACTCAACAGAAAAAGAAAAAGAGAAAAAAAGGAGTGATCAACTGTTGAATTGAAATGAATTGGTAATTCTACCTTCTAATTAAAATTATAAATCTGTAAAAGATATAAACAACAAATCTTGTGATTGTACCCAACAAACACTAAGTAAGGACTAAGGAAAAGAAATCCATTTATACAGGAATCAAATAAAATTACTGCATCAAGAATGATGATATGTCAACTGATAATATTATTGCACTCCTAACCTGAAGCGTAAAGGCCTCCAAAGGAATTGGATCAAGAGTTGTTATGAGATAAACATCATTATATTCATTATTGATGAACTTCCCATCATTAATGACACTGCATTTAAACATAAAAGTAGTCAACCACAAAAACAGTTTTACGTCTTCATAGTCCAGATCAACTAAAAACCCTTTTGAGTTTAGAACAAACACAAAAATCAATATAAAACTGACACATCAGGGATATAAGCAAAAAAGCCAACAAATTAGTCAAAGTAAATAAAAAAGCAAATACAAGAAAAATATGTCATGGCCGCAGACTAGCAATAAGCATATCGCATTATCTTACTCAATTCATCCTTTAGTAATTTAGAACTAAAAGTATATTTCTCACATCTTTAAATCTTACGTTACAGTAAGAACTACGCTATTCTGATACTTTTTAGAGGGAAACAACTTAGTGTTATGTGTCTGACTGTTTCAAGTGCACATGCCAAAGTACACGAGGCATCTTTAAAGTACAGCAGACTTTAAAAGATGATTAGGGGTTTGACATAATGCAACATTTTCAAGTTGCACAAGAGAATTTTCTTACTCTTTTAATTGACAAAGCTGACATTGTTTGATCAATCTATTAATTAAATACAAACAGCTCCATTTGTTTAAATAATATTCCACTAATTTCGGAGAGAAGATATGCCTAAGTTAATTTGAATGAAAACCTAAACTCAATTTCAAGACACAGAATACTACCTCCTCTTTCCACCTTCAAATTTTTTAAACACCTTGTTCAGTAATTAATCACTATTGTGATGAAGAAATGGATGATTCTTTTCCATTTCTTTACATATTTTCTGCAAAAAGAACTCAAAAGATAAGGGTCCATGGCTTCACTGAGAAGACAAGGGTCCATGGCTTCACTGAGAAGACAAGGAAAAGGCTATTGACCTTGACAATAATGAAAGAAGGACATTAACCAGAAAACCTCATAAGAACCGCCAAAAGTAAGAACATATACATAAGTTCCATACAATAAGAAGGGATTCCATATACTAACCACTCTTGGAGAAAAACAAAAATCAACTCAAATGCATCCTTAGGAAGGTTTACACCCAACTCTTCATGAAGCTCCCTCCTGGTTGCAAAGAACACCAGGTTTCATTAGCAAGCATCACCGGTATGAAGAAAATGTTAAAACCAGAACCAGCACAGAGAAAAAACTATGTCAAAACCATAATTTATATCATGTAAGAATAAAAATATAAATGAAAGAAATTCAGGTGAAAAAGGAAAAGAAGAAGAAGGGAGTCTATTCTATACAGTTTCTGCATTTACTTAACCATCACCAATATTCATTTAAAGAATGATTTCGTTTTTACAAAGTTTGAAAACTGAATCATGTTTAACAACAAAGAGAAACAATTAATATAAAAAATATTTCCTACGAGCTTCAGCATGGATAAAGGAATTAAAAGAAGGGATCAACTTCCAGTAGCCATCATTAGCATTAAAAGGATTATAATAGTTATCACAGAAAAAGGTACTAGTAAAAATCTACTACTCTAAAACTGGCATCAGAAAGTATAAGGATAAAATATTATGATGGCGTGAACAGCTCCTCCTTGATACCTCAGGCACCCCAGAAAAATTACAAATGGTAAAGCATCTATCTGGTTAAGAAGTTGTGGCAAGCAAGATAGATGAATTTATCAGTTACACAAGAGGAAAAATGTCGATAATTATTGATTCAATCACCTCTCTCCCTCACTCTACTGCATTACATTGATCAAATATGTTGTTAAATTCTACAAAGAGTAAGAAACGTGTATCTTCTAACAACTCGAAGAAGGCTATTGGATGAACACATAGTACTAACCAACTATTGAAACAGAAAGACATGAACCATAATGGAAAGAAATCTCAAACCAGTATAAAATGAACCAAGGTGACTCATATAACTACAAAATTTATACAAGCGGGTGTCCATTTCATCCCAAGACACTACTATTCCAACATTGCTATCTTATATGTAAATTTAATTTTGGGAGGTTAGTTTCATTCAGGTGCTCATGCAGTCTCTGTTGGAAAGACTTGCTACAAAAAAGCATATCTAGGTGCCCCATAGGATCACAATCATCCTAGCGCACCACCAATGCCTCCTATAATCCAACACAAGTAGTTGGTAGACTGATGAAAGTAAACACCTAGTATAATGCTTCACTAACTCTTTAAACACATGGTAAATTATGAGCCATAAAAATATAGAAAAGCAAACCAACAGAAAAGAGAGAGGAAGAGAGGAACGGTATTATACAGGAAAAAATAGTTTCTCCTTAGTACTAACAAGGCATAAAGAAGAAAGATCTAGAAAATAAAAAAACTAAAAGGGTAAAAAAAAAAATTCTATTGAAAACAAACATCAAGAGAAATCCATATTGTAAAGAATAGATTCCCTAACTGGGCTGTTATAAGTGATGAATCACCAGCTGATATATGTCCAGCACTTGAGATATCCCACAACCCTGGCCATGAATCTTTACAGTCAGCACGTCGTTGGAGAAGTAGCTCCTGTGTACTCTCAGCAAAAATCCATACATGGACAGCTCGATGGTAATCTCCATCTCGATGAACATCTCCCCTGAATGGAGAGCATAAGCAAGCGAATTTTGAAATATAGAGGAGTATATTCAAGATAGAACAAAAAAAAACAAAAAAACAAAAATCGACACAAAATAATTAGAGCAATATTAATAAATAGAGCATTTGTTAGAGATGTAAACCACAAAGGATCAGACATTTTGTTATATCACATAACGAATGCACAAAAATAAAGCCAATGCAGCCTTCTCAGAAAATAATAAAACTTACAATTTGGCAGTAAGATTAACAATTAGCCAACAACAAAATACCAATGCTCAGAGTTCAATCTTGAAACAAATGTTAGAGAAAATAGACAATTTATTAACAACCAATGCAATATTTAACGGAGAAAAATCACTTTAACAAATGATGCTTAAAAGTTAAATATGCCACCTGGGGGAGGGGGTGCTGGTGTGTGAAACAATACTGAGAACAATTTTCAAAACCGTTTACAATTCAACAAGTACAGAAACTAGAGAAAACATTCATCAAATTAGAACATGTTTTATCCAAATATAATCCTCCTTTCACAAAACTCAAATGAGATTTACATAACTAAATTTTTAGTACAAAATCATTGACTTCATTATTAAATACATCATATACACAGAGACTGCTAAGAGAAATCCATAAAACAAGGCCGTGGACTTCAATTTGAAACTGACTGAAACTGATGGATTTCTTATGAAGAAATGATTACCGGTCTAAAAAGAAAACACCGCTTAATATAATTCACTAAATATGGTTTGTTTGGGTTGGAAACTGAGTACATATTCCTCTATGCAAAGAATGGAAAAATAGTAACGGAGGAGATAACATGCCTGGGCTTAGAAACGCCAGTTTTCTGACCAGTTCGAGTGAGAACATCGAGATGCTCTTCTTGTACATGAGTTTCCGCCATTGTTACGCACTCTCTGTACACTTTCTTAGCGACGCTTGACTTGATGACCTTTAACTTCTACAGCTTTATATATTGGCTAAACGACAAATTTTCACTCTCCTACTTTTAAAAACCCAAACTTCACCTTCTAATTATTTTTAGTTCATGTTTTCTAATTTTTTTAACAAAATAATTAAACACCACTCTTCATCAAAATAAATATAATAAAAATATAATTTAAAATTAAAATATAAAATATAAAATTTTTAAAAAATATAAAATTTTTTAAAAAATAAAAAAATTATTTATCATCGAATAACTTTATTACAAAAGATTGTTTTTCTATTTTTAAATTTATTTTTTAAATATTGTATATTTATTTTAATATTTTTTATAAAATTTATTTTATTATTTTTAAAATTATTTTTATTTAAAAAATAAAAAATACTCTTTTAACTGTTAATTTTTAATTATTAATTATTAAACTTATATATCAATTTTAATCAACGAATAAATATTTAAATTTTCAAAAATCTTTTCAACAAACTTTGGATGAAAGTATATCCTTTAGCCTTTTATATATAATAGTTCAATTTAGGCAAAGGGATATATTTTTTAAAATATAAAAAATCATTTAATATATATATGAGAAAAAAAACAAATTATAACACTGCATGTAAATATATATATATATATATATATAGATTCTGTATATATAAAGAAGAAGGCTTTTTTTTCCAATAAGCCAATTCATTTGGATCTCTTAGATCCATTTTTTCTTATTAAAGATTAATCTTTTGTTTTTGTGTTTTGGTGTGGAGAACTCTTTGTAGACGAAGAGATGCCATATCATTTACTATTAAAAATATATAATTTACGTCTTAAGTGCAATTTTACATAAATCATGTCAGTGTCTCTTTCTATGTTAAATATCTTGTTTTATTTATAAAAAAATGTATATATATTATTACCTTTTCTAAATTGTTTTTTCATCGATAATAAATTAAATTTCACTTAAAAAAACATAATATTTATTATAAAAATAATAAACCTATAACCAAAAAATAAACCTTTAACATTGAATCAAGCACAAACAAATCAAAAAAAAAAAAAAAAAACAATAAAAACTTTACCCTTATTTTCTTCAAAAATATCCACGATAACGAGATATTTTTATCGAAAAAATCTTTATTTTTATCGAATTTTTTAATTTAAATATGGATTAACTTCAATCAAAATCTCTTTTATATATTAGGATAAGATTATATAACTCTAATTTAATGACTATATCTATGTAATCCTGAAGAATTAGTTAAAATCATAAGCCCTTTAGAATGGTTCGTTTAATTAATTATTTTTCAAATTATGAAAGATTATTTTATTTAACCGTACTAGTAAAAATAACCATTTCAGTATATAACTTTACATTCTTACAACCATTTTGGCATCAATAATTAAATTTAGCATTAATCTCATCATTATATCCATTTGATTGTTTCTCTAGCAATGAAAAATGGGTAATAATTTATATATTAATCGATAATTTTAAATTAAAAATAAAATAAAAATCAATTATATTACATAATCATATAATCTAACAATGAAATTATATTGATATTAAATAGACATCATATGATGTATATCAAATTGGTCGGACTTCTATCATATTATGCTACAAACTGGTTGCTCAATATGTCACAACACATGTGAATAGTGAACAAAACTGGATTTTACAATACTCGGTTGATCTTTTTTAAAATTCAGTGGCCCCTAATACGATTCCAACTGGCCGCTGCCAACAAGAAAAGAAGCATTAATATATAGAATATAGCTGCCAATAAATCATGTGTTCAAGAACAACACAAGTTGAATCCCAGTTTAATGTGACTACATAACATTGTTAAATTTTCCAACCCTCTTAAATTTGAAAATTTAACATACAAAAAGAATATGAGTTGGGGTTGTGAAGTATATGCTAAAAAAGTTTCAGTTTGCCCTTTGAGACAGAGGACTTCACATGCTCTAACTGACACTGTGCTCTCTGCACTGCGGTTAATCCAGTACATGACCCCGTGGCACCTAGAGTGACAGCAAAATAGAGATATACAGTACAAAGAAAACCCAAGAGAAGCAGTGCTGTCAAGAGGAATCGATGCCTCTGGAGGAGTGTCGACCAACTACCCAATTCATGAGGAAATTGCCTCTTGAATGATGCTGACCTTGATTGAGGAGATAATATGGTTTCAAGAACCATTATTGTTTTTATGCCAAACTTCCTCAGCCAACCTGAAATTTTATGGCTTAATTCAAGGGATATTTCTGAGATGATTTGGAATGGGAAAAGGGAGAAGGATGGAAAAAAAAAAATAAAGTACTGAAATTTAAATCAGAAAAGGTAGAAGATTAGATATAAGAAAATGCTTTTAAATTTATACAAAACCATTCACACATTTGAAATGGGTAGCACAACAGAGATCAATAGAATTCTACTTCAATAACAATCAAAATTTCCTATGAATAAAAAATTTAGCAGTAAATAATCTTCAATGATGTTTCATCAAAAGGTAAAACTTCCCAACTAGAAGAGATTGTCTGCCATAAATATATAAAACTTTTAAGAAGGAAAAAGGAACATAAACTAAGAGGAAAAGGAAAAGCTTTAATAATAATAATGATTTATGGTGAATAGCCAGTCACAATCATCATATTGATAATACAAAAAAATAGAAAGATGAAGCTATTGACTTTCGATTCTCATACATCCCAGTAATATTTTTAAAATTTGTCAAATCTTCTCTATGCCATTCCCACAACCCCCACCCAACACACAGAAAAACCATTCACAATCATCTAGAGTATATCAACAGGCTAACTGCCACCTAGCCACAACAAAAGTCAAAGATACCAAGTAATTCAAATACCATTGGTCACTGAAACCAAGGTCCTGAGAGAGATTGAACAGCTTCTGCATTATACTTAGAACAGAAATCTTAAGCCACAGCAAAGGAAAGAGAGGATAACAAAATATCCAAATATGGACACAGTCAAAACCATATGACAAAAGAAAGAAAAATGATAAACCACATGAAGGCTGAACTTCAGTTCTGAATTCTTAACAAATTAACATTAACATGAGCAGATTATTCTATAAAAAAGAATTTGTATTAAGCACAGGCGTATTCATGATCTAAACAAGAAATTCAAACCAACAGTTCCTGTAATGGATGAGAAGGAAACAATATTTCTTATATAATTCCCAGAATTATGTGAACTAAAGATTACTAACTGTCAAATGAACATGACAAACATATCGATAAAGGCACCTCAAAATGGGTGCTGAACACCACTGCAATTGGACTAAAAGACACCCAAAAGGGCCTATTTGCTCCTTCACATAATATTTGTATTATGCTCTGTGCACAGAGATCATTTGTTAATGAACACACACACAGGCTATGAAGAAAGTAAAACATTCAAAACAAAAAAAAAAAAAAAAAGTAATTCATCAACAGAATCAAAATTCATAGGCCACACAAATTAACCCAGATAATCACCCATACTCTAAACTCCAAAGTCTCAGCCCGAGTCTGTGGTAAAACATCCCAAAACCTCTTGGACGATCAGAAGAAACTTTAACATCTAAACTAATTGGTGCCCACTACCTTTTCATCTATCCCTCCAAATGAACCCAATCCCCCTAATCCCTAATCTCAATCATGGAACAGAATCAATTTGATCCCAAGATCTGCATCACAACAAGAAGAAAACCCCATCAAACTTACCCCATTAATCTAGAATACCAAGGGCCATATAAAACATTATACAAACACAAGTCACCGGTTCAGCTTCATAAACTCAGATCTTCTACCCATATCTTGTAAACACATAAATCAAATGCCGCTTAGTTAGCTCATCGCTAATATACTTCACCAAACAATATATTAAATCTCCATTGATTTTTTTTTTTTTTTTTGGTAGTTGAATCTCCATTGATGTTAACGTTCTTTAGTTCTTATTCTACCCATCTAATCCATTCAAAATTGACACACAACTGGGTTGGCAATTTATTCATTATATTCAAACAGATCAGGATCCCCTTATATCCGCACGCCATTTACAACCAAGAAAAAACCATGAATAGTCAGATCTGAACAAATAACCAAAAATTAAAAAAGAAAAAACTTACAGTTGAAGGAAAAAGATGAAGCTGACGGAAGTAATGGCTTCCTGCTTTGGTTAAAATAACTAGGTGGGTTCCTTTCAACGCCTATATAAATATACTCCTCCTGCCTCGGCGACTGAGCTGTTGTCAGCCGCGAGACACTTGGGCAAACCCAGGAAGTCTCAAAGGAAACGGAAGTAAAATTAAAACAATTACGTGGAATGAGTGAAAATGGCGTATGAAAGAAATCGCGAAACTTTTGCACTTTCCTAATGTTACTTTGCACCATTAAATTATGGATTTTTTTTTTACCTGAAATTTAATTTGAATCTTATTTCGTGCATAAATGTACTTAATTATATTTGTCAAATTATTCATGAAACAAATTATGTTTGGGGTTGAATGTTTTGGACTAATTTTTATGCAAATTGAATATCTTTTAACTCAAAATACAAAAAAACACATTTTATTAATAGAGTTGACAATTTTCAACAAAACACGATACAAAAAATTTGAATTAAGTTTATACAAGGCCCAAATTGATGATCAAAATATTTGATTTAAATTCAAAAATACAAAATAATATGTAAGAATCTTTTTAAAAGGTTTTTGAAATATTTTTCCATGAACTAAAATTTCCTAATGCTTTGAAATATGTTTATTTTAGATAATCTTTTATTTATAAAAAGAAAAATTTTCATAAAAATATATATTATGTTATTATGTTCAATTAAATATAAATAATTATTGTGTTAGTTATTAATAATAAAATATTGAAATATTATTTTATTTAAATATTCTTAAATTTTTTTTTAATATGGATTATGTTCAAGTATTTATTTTGTATATTTTCAAAAATATACTTCATATTAATAATTTATTAGACATTTTTTTTTAATCACAATGTCAATTTATGAAACTAATTAATTATATAATTTTTCAGGTTATCATTTTATTACTAATATATTTTTTATTAAAAATGTTCTTCATGTTACTGTTTTAATTATAAACCAAGATATTTTATCCTAAAATTTAATAACTAAGTATAAAATAAAATGGTAACAAAATTATAATTAATTTGGTAATATTTTAATTTTAGAGTTGATAATATTACTTTCAATATTATATATCATATTACCTTGCTAATAGAAAACTACTATAATCCCTATCAATTGATTATAGATTTTGGGTTTGTTGTGATCCTTGACATATTTTCCCAACCCAGACTATTTCTCAACTCCCTCTTCCAAATTGGTCACTTTCTATAATTTCTTGAAAATTATTCATTTTCTACAGAAAACCTTCTCCAGTATTTCATTGGTTGAAAGTTCACAAAATTTATTTACATGTAAAAAACAAATAACAACAATGTTCCATTAGAACTAAAATGGACAAAATCACTACAAGCATCATTGAAAGCTTGATTCATGAAGATGAAGGTGGATGTTGCTGCTGATAGACAGATTGAATTTTGGATTCTAGCAGAGAAGTATACTTATCAAGCATTGAAATCACAACTTCAAATTGTGTGACTTGTTGCTCAATTGTATCAATCTGTTGAACATACTCATCAAAGCTCCCGCTTTTTGATTTCAACTGCTCCACAAAAACCCTTAACCCAGACGCCACATCACCGAACCCTTTGTACTCATCCGCCACTCTCAGATTCATCTTCTCCAAAAGTTCTAACATATTGTTTGTCCCCTACAACAATAGCAATGTATTTACATTAAGGTTTGATTTCCTATATATATTTTTGAAAAGCTAGATTGAGATCTGACCTGGAGTTCCGATTTGACCATGGTGGATACGCTGGTGAAGAGAGCAGTCAATGACTCTGCCAGCGGATCTCCCGCCTTCGCCTCCTCCTTTACATAAATTATAACACAATTTGTAGACGATTAGATCAAAATACTTCCAGTGGTTGAGATTGCATATAACATGTGTAATTCCTCAGATGCAATAATTATGTATGTTAAATATCTTTTCTTCTAAAAATGCTTTTGTCAACAAGCTTAAAGCATTAAAACTGTGTCACACTTTGTGGAAAAAGTATGGTGCCATTGATCCAGTCTATAAATATTTGATTGAGTGATCTATGCTCTGAATGGGGTAATTGAAAATAAATGAATCAATCCACCAAATAACCTTAAAACATATATCGTCAAAGAAGTCTTACTGGTGGCATCAAGTCAGATGGTCCTTGAAAAATGTACAATTGAGAAGACCTGTAAAAGAACAACATAAACAATAAAAAACAATTACAAATATCAATATGTAAGTTAGAAAAACCATGAGCATTTACAGGTAATATCCACAGTTCTTTTCTTTTTAAGATATTTAGCATACAACCAATAATCTAGTAGAGTTAGATCAAAAAAAAGAAAACTTATATCACAAACCATGATAACACTAAGCTGGACAATTTCAACAAATCTAATGTGGTGAAAACAAAGAATCAACAAAATAACACCATTACTGAAAGGGAAAAAGACACTGCCACACTGTTAACTTTACAGATGAAATAATGACGGAAATAAAAAGATAACAAGGCTTGTCAGAGTTTTGAAGTCTTGTTTCAGCATTATAGATCACCCATATAGCTGTTGACAGAAATCAGCGCCATTGACCACCCACGTGTACGTTGATACAGAATAAAAAAAATGTTTTAAGTGCTTTTATTATAATAAAAAAAAAGTTCTTTTACTACTTGGCCCATAAGGAAGTAGCAGCGACTTTCTTTGATCAGACAACTATTCTCTAACTCTCATATCTCATCGTCTAGAAAGTTAAATTGCTTCTCAAACAAATTGGTTTAAAGGCAGCAGGAGTTAGTAGTCTCCTTCATGGGAACACATCATCTGTTTTAAGCTGTTAGTATGGAATTCTCTATGAGCTGTTAGCAAGCTAGCTGCCTGCAAGCTGATTCTAGGGAGCTAAGCTACCAGCTGCACAAGTATAATAGCAATTACATCTCCATAATCAAATAACCATAGAGCCATCAAGATACTTCTTAGTAGGACTAGTACACCATTTATGCTTCAGAATTCCTAGCAAATGAGCCATAATCTACGATAATATTTAGATACCTAGCTGAAAATCACACTAATCATGTGTAACAATAAAAATACATGAGTATATGGTAAAGTGGAAATATGGACAAGTAAAACATAAGCAAGGAGATCATATCACAAAGCCATGTTACATTTTACTTACTGGCCAAAACGAAAAACATCACCAACATGTAGGTCCACATAAACCCATTTCATCAAATTCTTGTTTGATACTATCTTAGTCTATCTAAATGGTCTTTCCTGTAAAACTCATATCTGCCTTTTTACTGAATATGAATGCTTGTCAACCTGCAAAGCTTTTTCTTTGTTTTTAACTAGTGTAATACAATATTCCTGATTTTTTGTCCTTTGATTTTCCTACATTAACAGGTACAGATTGTGTACCTACATGATACCGTACACAACATGAGACTGTACACTACCGGATCACAAAGGCACCTCAAAATAGGTGCTGAACAGCACTGCAATTGGACTAAAAAACACCCAAAAGGGCCTATTCGTTCCTTTGCATAATTGTTGTGTTCTGTTTGGTGCACAGAGATCATTTGTTTTTAGTGAAAACACAATGAGGCTATGGAGAAAGTAAAACATTCAAAAGAAAAAAAAGAAAAACTATTTCATCAATAGAATCAAAATTCATAGGCCACACAAATTAACCCAGATAAACACCCATACTCTAAACTCCAGAGTCTCAGCCCCAGTCTGTGGTAAAACATCCCAAGACCACCTGGACGATTAGAAAAAACTTTACATCTAAACAAATCGGTGCCCACATTTCTCGTTTACCTTTTCATCCATCCCTCCAAATGACCCTAATCCCCCTGATCCCTAATCTTAATCTTGGAACAGAATCAAAATTCATAGGCCACACAAATTAACCCAGACAAACACCTATACTCTAAACTCCAAAGTCTCAGCCCCAGTCTGTGGTAAAACATCCCAAAACCTCCCAGACGATTAGAAGAGACTTTACATCTAAACTAATTAGTGCCCCCATATCTCGTTTACCTTTTCATCTATCCCTCCAAATGACCCCAGTCCCCCTAATCCCTAATCTTAATCTTGGAACAGAATCAATTTGATCCCAAGATCTGCATTACAACAACAAGAAAACCCCATCAAACTTAACCCATTAATCTAGAATGACGAAGACCATATAAAAATTTATACAAACACGTCACCGGTTCAGCTTCATAAACTCAGATCTTCTACCCATATCTTGTAAATATATTCATCAAATGCTTAGTTAGCTCATCACTAATATTAATTCACCATACAAAATATTAGATCTCCATTGATGTTAACGTTCTTTAATTCTTATTCTACCCATCTAATCCATTCAAAATTGACACTTCAACAACTGGGTTGGCGATTTATTCATCATATTCAAAACAAATCAAGATCTTCTCATATCCGCGCGCCATTTACAACCAAGAAAAAACCATGAATAGTCAGAACTGGACAAATAACAAAAAATTAAAAAAGGAGAAAGAATAAACTTACAGTTCAAAGAAAAAGATGAAGCTGACGGAAATAATGGCTTACTGCTTCAACTTTTTGGTTAAAATAAGTAGGTGGGTTCCTTTCTACGTCTATATAAATACACTCCTCATGCCTCGGCGCCTGAACTGCTGTTGTTTGCGATACATTTGGGCAAACCCGGGAGGTCCTAAAGGAAATGAATATAAAATAAAATAAAATAAAAAATTTCACGTGGAGTGATGGATATGAATTTAGCGAAACTTTTTCACTTTCTTACTGTTTCTTTGCACCATTAATACAAGGCCAAAGAACTTGTTCCCACCCATAGTTTGAGGCGGGACGCGGCAACAAATTCCCACCTCAAACTTTTAAAAACCCAAATCTAATCCTCCAATTAAATTTAATATTAAATATAATAATAAACAATAATATTCAGAAATATTTTTATTTTTTCAAGACTTAAATTTTATAAAATAATAAAATAAATTTTATATAAATATAAAATTTTAAAAATTTTAAAAATATATTTAAAAAATTTAAAATTTTAAAAAAATTAAAGTAATCACCGTCGTCAATACCGATGATAGTGGTCACCGATAATAGAACTAAATAGTCTTCTCCAATCATCTGGTTTCATACATCTCTGTTTCATAGAGACAACCAGTTTTATAGGAGAAAGCCAAATCTGATCTCTTCTAAAATCAGGTGATTGGAGACAACCACTTGGTTTCGTTATTAGTGGTTACCACCGCTAACATCTGTGACGATAGTTACTTTAATTTTTTTAATTTTAAATATTTTAAATTTTATATTTATATAAAATTTAAATCTTAAAATGATAAAAATACTCTTGAATTATTACTGTTTATCATTTTATTTAATATTAAATTTAGTTAAAAAATAGAATTTTAAACTTTTAAAAGTTAAAGGATGAGAATCAGTCCCTACCTCAAACTATGGGTAGGAACAAGGGCTTTGGCCTATAGAAAATTATCAAAAATTGAAACTGTTGTTTGACAACTCAATCTAATCGAAGGGTAGAAGAAAAAAAAAAAAGTCAAGATTCTAACGTGATTGATGATGTTTCAGTGTACTGTTATGTGATCAGTGTTATCACGAATTAAGCAACGGCCAAGATTCCTCCAAGTAGAGAAACTGTTGTAAACCAAACCGCATAGGATAACACTCAAGTCCTGACCAAGACTAACTATATTCTTAGCTTAACAATTGTGAGCATCGTCTCTATTCTCCTTTATTTTCCTTCTTAAATTCAATCATATTTTTCAGGTAAAATCCAATACAACCGCTCTCCGATTTTAGTTTCTCAATTCTTTTGTTGAATTTTAATTCTTTATAATTATATAATTTATTCTTTTTTTGGGTTTGATTTGGTAAGTTGTTTAGTTGATTCTAATTTCTGCGCCGATTGTTTTAATTTTTTATGTCGTTATCTGGATTTTGATTATTTGTACATAAGTTATTGAAATTGTTAACACCCAAACATAATACGGATGATAATGAATGAAAGTTGTTTTGTTTGGTCGTTTCTTTGATATATTTGAAAGATTACGTTAAGGGTTTGGTTCTATTGGATTATATTGGTAGAATTATTATATGTATTAGGGCACGAGTTTTGATTATCTCTGGAGAATGTGTTGGAATTGATTCTGCTCAATTAATAATTTATAATGATGATAATGAACAAAACTTAATCATATGTATTGGAGTTTGTAAAAGATTTGGGTTCAATTGTGGTAGGGGAAAAAGATGTGGGCAGCCTCTTGCCTTGCGTCATGCTGTGCAGCATGTGCTTGTGATGCATGTCGCACGGTGGTGTCTGGGATCAGCAGGAAGTCAGCTAGGATTGCTTATTGTGGGCTCTTTGCTCTCTCTTTAATTGTTTCATGGATTCTTCGTGAAGTTGCTGCTCCCCTAATGGAGAAGATCCCTTGTAAGCTACCTTTGCAATTGTATTTTGGCATTGATTGTTGTTTTTTATGTATCTTTTCAAGTATGTTTAACTAGGGCCTGGGTTGTGTTAATTACAAATTTAGTGACCTATTTGATATGCAAGTTTTGTTTTAATCTTTGTTTTGATGGGACATCAGTCCGAAAAGGTAAGTAAAGCATATTACCGTTGATTAAAATTCAAGTTCTGAAATTCTTGAGAAACCTTCATAAACATTTTGGAAATTGTTATAAACCTCTTGTAAACCTCCTAGCATGTAAGGTGTTCGATTTTTTTGCAAAACCAGGTCTGTCTATGATTCGGTTGTCTGGTTAGGTAGATGAAACTTACCCTAATGTGTATACTATTAACATATCCTCTCTTTTGTAAGATTAGCCTTAGTCATAGGCATGTCATTTGGGTCTAACTTGGGCCGTTAAATTAATTTTGGTAAAGAGATTGAGGGATTTTCAGGATTAAAATGTCAGAGTTCTTAGTCTCACAAAACATTTTGTAACAATAAAGTTTAAGCTTGGTTAGTTCTTAAAAATAATGCTTAGCTGTATCAATTTGCATGCTTTAAACATATGAGCCAATCTTCTATGTATCACGTGAAAATATGTTGTCTGATGTCTATTGGTGGGTGAAGAAGTTTGTCTTCCCATGTGATTGTGTGTTCTGATTTTTGGTTTACTTGGTCATCCTCATAGAATATGTTTCAAGCATCTTTGGATGTTCTACTTCTCAGCTTTTAATGCTTACTTACATCTGATTTAAACTCAGTTCAATAAGTTAAATGAGTTTTTGGATATCATCAAGTTTGGTGTTGTTTAGTTTAGTGATGAAACTAATCTTATTTTGGCTTTTGGCACAGGGATTAATCATTTTCATCAGACGCCTGACAGGGAGTGGTTTGAAACAGATGCTGTGCTGCGAGTTAGTTTGGGAAATTTTCTCTTTTTCACCATTTTATCAATTTCGATGATTGGTGTTAAAACTCAAAGAGATCCTCGTGATGGTCTGCACCATGGTGGATGGATGATGAAAATCATTTGCTGGTGCCTCCTGGTGATTTTTATGTTTTTCCTCCCAAATGAGATTGTCAGCTTCTATGGTAAGCACTCTTCTGACCAGAGTTTCATTTGGTAATATCCAATGTGTTGGGTTTCATTGAACACTTTGATGAGCAATTATATAATATATAAATTATTGTCTTTTAGATTATTTTTCATATCTAATCCATTAATTAAATCTTTTGTTGACAGAGTCAATATCAAAGTTCGGTTCAGGATTATTTCTTCTTGTTCAAGTTGTTCTTCTGTTGGATTTTGTGCACAAATGGAATGATACATGGGTTGGATATGATGAGCAGTTCTGGTTAGTGTAGTGTTGGTTTTTTAGTCATTTTTGACAGTCATATGCTGTATTTTACATTCTTTCTTCAGTTTTCTGATTTTTCCTTTTTCTTCTTTTCCCTGGTTATTGCATTTCTTTGTTTATATAGGTATGTTGCTTTACTAGTCGTTTCGCTTGTTTGTTACGTGTTGACTTTTGGCTTTTCGGGACTTCTTTTCCATTGGTTCACACCATCCGGTCATGATTGTGGGCTCAACACCTTCTTTATTGTCATGACCTTGATTTTCGTATTCCTATTTGCTGTGGTTGCCCTGCACCCTGCTGTAAGTGTAGCTTTGCATTTATTATTCCCATCATTACTTATACTGGTATAGTTGCTTCCATATTCTATAAATCTTGTATATCAATAGTATAATATCATGCCAACATAGCAGTGGCGATAGGTGATGATAGGTTGGTGGAAGATGTTAACAATTATATTTTGTAGAAGGTCCTTCAATGGTGAAAATCATATGGCTCGACTTAGCCCATCTTATCATGTTATCATTCTTCACACTAGCCTTTATATATTTTATGAGTTGCATTTTTTGTGCTTTGCTTTTGAGTTTCCAAGGCTCAAATGATTTGTGTATAGTTTAGACAATGGATGAGTGATAAGCAATAATCTGTTTACATCTGAGGCTATTTAAATCATGCTTTTTTAAATGTTGTTTGTTAGGACCTAGGGTTTTTGAACACATGTCCCAATTCTAGAGGATAGGACCTATTGTATAAGGGGTAGTCAGGATTGTAAAAGAGGAAAAGGAAGAAAATTAGGATTTTTTGGGAAACTTTTGGTTGTGGGCAAGAGGTTTCCGACCCCTCAAATGGCCAGAATTGGAAGGTCAAAACTCCTCGAATTGTTGGTTTATCCTTGTAAATATCCTTTATCAATGAAATCAGACTTAATTTACTCATTTTCTTCAATTTATTGCTGTATTTGAGTGAAAGTGTCTGGGTTCCTAACAGTGTTGCAGTAGACTAGATGTGCTAAGACATATTTGAGAACAGAAACAAAGGAGGTTTTGGTATTGAAACAATCTCTCATTCACATATGAATTGTTTAACCTTTGATTCATAACGGTCCTCAATAATAAGGCAACTCATAATTCTTATAACTAGCATATTATTTTTCTATGACATCATTTTGTTATTTTGTTCCATGAACTCCTACATAGTGTTTCAGATATTTCTTTCATAAAAATAAAAACCATCTTGGTGAACATTTTGATGCAACAGGTAGGTGGTAGTATTTTGCCAGCTTCGGTTTTATCTTTGTATTGCATGTACCTCTGCTACAGTGGACTTTCAAGCGAACCAAGGGACTATGAGTGCAATGGTCTCCACAGGCATTCTAAAGCTATTTCCACTGGCACCCTTACCCTTGGCCTGCTGACCACTGTTCTATCAGTAGTATATTCTGCAGTGCGTGCTGGATCTTCTACAACTTTGCTTTCTCCTCCAAGTTCACCTCGTGCAGGTTGGTGTTGAGGAACTTGTGTAAATACATATAAGCTGGTTTCTGTTATTCTATACTACAATGCATGAGTTTTATCTTACCTAAAACTTCTATTAAGAGTTGTGTCCACCATGTTCGTTCCTTTCAGGTGAGATGCTCAGTTCTAGAAAATCATTTTATTTTCTGTCACACCAAACTCACTTTTCATGTGTTCATAGTTGTAAAAAAAAAAAAAAAATCAATTTATATGAATGATGAATAAGGAAGGATGGCAACCTTAGAATTAGAAATTAATCATTCAAGCAAATATCAACTTCAAAGCAACATAAGCATTTCCAAACCTAACTTTTGAAAACAAACTGAGATGATAATTTTTTTGTTTGGATCCTAATATTCGGGTTTTCTGTTGCCAATACAGGAAAGCCTTTACTTCCAATGGACAGCAAGAGCAAAGAGCCAGAAGAGAAGGAAAAGGCTAAGCCTGTATCATATTCATATGCCTTCTTCCACATCATTTTCTCCCTCGCAAGCATGTATTCAGCAATGCTTCTGACTGGGTGGTCTACCTCAATAGGGGAAAGCAGGAAGTTGGTCGATGTTGGTTGGCCATCTGTCTGGGTTAGGATCGCTACCGGGTGGGCAACTGCAGCTCTTTACATATGGTCACTTGTTGCTCCAATTCTTTTCCCAGACAGGGAGTTCTAAGCCCTAAAAATAATTTGCATGCAATTATCATCGGAAACTCCACTCCATGTGTGTGATGCAGCTTTCTGAGCCCGGGATTCCGTGTAAATACTGCATATTATGTAGTAACAAAGTATTGCTTATGAAACATGCTTGATTCCTGAATGTTGTACCTGCTTTGTTTTGTATTTTGAATTCATCTCTGAAGACCATAACTCTTTTACCTCGTTAATGGAGTCTATTATACTGTATCTTCTTCAAAACAGAAATCAAATAACTGAAGTTTTGTTTTTAAAGGTAAACACACCACCAACGTTTTCATTTTTCGACCATTTTTAATGTTTACCACATAAAACATATTAAAAGATTAACAAAATCTATCAAAGAAAAACAATAATATTTGAATTCAAACTCATAATTTTAATATTATTGAATTCAAATTAAAACTTGAGCTTTACAAGATTTGATTTGTTAAACTCACAAATTTAAAAAATTAGATTTAAATTGTTTAAACTGACTGAAAATGATACCATTTTGATGATTTATTTTAAAAAACCTGTTAATAAATGCAGTAGAAAACTTATGAAAAGATTTGATTAAGCTCATTAAGTTTTGAACTCATATCCCCCAAACTTACTAAGTTCAAACTCAATTTCTAACTCAATTTCTTATTAATTGAACCAAATTCAAACTCATCTAATATCAAGCTTAGCTCAAATCAAATCCAACCCTACAAGTGAGGATCATAGACTGACTGTAGGAAGCTCCTTTGACCTCTTAGGAAAGTTCACATTCAGGAAAACTAAAATAAACATGAATAATTTTTATTGTCAAGTCCTCTAGCACTAAAATGCAATAAAATTCAAATTGGTGGCAATGCAAACTCAATTAATATAAAACAATAAATAATTAGGAGTGGGGAATGGAGGGATTTAATAAAAGTTAAATTACAATTTCAAAATTGATTTCCATAATTCATCATCACAGTACATAAATTAATCACTCCAAACATTAACAAGTAAGAATCTGTAAAAATATCCGTCTAAAAACCCAAAACTATGAATTAATTTCAATATTTCATCATCACGGTCAATAATTTTGTAAGTCCAGAACCTAAGCAAGTAAAGATGTGAAAAACCGCAACCATGAATTCAATCCTCAAAATCTCCAGCATTTTCCAGTAGGTAGTTGGCCGCCAATTCTTCGTTACGATCACATGCCAAAAATGCCTCAATAACCAGGGCCCTATCAAATCCCATGGCTTCCAGCTTTAAGTGGGAGAAACTAATTAGTTAGTTATAAGTAAAACAAACACGAAAAGTTCGATAGATAAGAAATCGACAATATATCACAAAAAAGGTTGACATACTCGTTGTATCGCCTCCTGTTCGGCGGGGGTGACATTGATTGCATGAGGCATGTCTTGCTCAGGCTGATCAAATATATCCCTAGACAAAAATTTTATTCAGATGTTACACAATTTTCAACTCCACATATAAAGTAAGTTAAATGTTTGAAGCATGTCACACCAGAGGAAGTACCTCTAATACATGGTTTGTAGAACTAAGGTGAAAATAATTTCTCAAAACAAGACCACAAGCTAATCAACCGAGAAATCATATTCAACTTAACTTTCAGTTCAAGAACTCATACCGTTAAACAAACGACACTATATTTACCAACTATAAAAGGTTATATTATATTATATTAAAATGAATTAGAGAAATCTAGAATAAATCTAACAAATTTAAATGGATAACACAGCACACATATAACAAAGCAAAGTCAGTTGTATACATGACCATGAGTATAGTGTTACTCCAGTATCAAGTATCAATACAATACTGAAGTACATGGAATAGGTAGAAATGTGTAGCTTTTCTCAGACTTCCTGTGTCAACTATATTTCATAGCGCCAGTAAAACATATTAAATTTTCAGGCATTTAAGTCTAAAAATTGCCTGGTATCTAACATAAATCAAAAGATGTCTGGTGTAGACTTTTTGAAAAAATCCCCCAGGAATCTAAAATAAAAGTTGCACTCGTATAACATATGATGGAGAACCTACAATGAAGCTTTCGTAGTTATTTATAAAACAATGCTTAAGAAACTTAAATATTTCATTACTCATTATAGGTAGATCATGATACATCTAATGAAAGTTTGTTATATAAGGGATATTGAACATTATATTGTTTGTTTGGGTATGTACGGCCTTCATGTAGTATGAAGATTGAATATCAATTATCTCTTCATGCTATGCCTCGCCACTCTCATTTTACCCCATTTTTTTCCTTCTACATTACCTCCCCTTAATTTTCTATCTGTGATAATGCAGATCACACAGCAAAAGGGACAGTGGATGGATATTGAGCTAAGCAGAGAAAATATAGAGGAAAATTTGAGAAAGAAATTTATGAAATATTCCATTCCTATTATATATTGTTATCTAAAATGCTTCTAGAACTTTATTATAGTTTCTCCATCAATATACCCGATATACATGTGTAAAAATCGAGTACTCACCCTTCAGAGCCATCAATAGGGTCATTTATTAACTGAAGAAACTCCGCTTGGTGTTCTTGAATTAATCTTAAAAGCTGTGGGTTCTGCTTTCCAAGCTCCTGAAGCATAGGCTGTAACACCGAAATAGCAGTCTCAACTCCAACACATGGGACCGATTAACTAAATTAACTGATACAAAGCAAAAGAAGAGAAAGAAAAAATTGTAGACCTGTAAAATCTGTGGATTTGATTGCACCATTGTACGTAAAGCTTGAAACTGAAATGCGAAAGTTAAATAAAAACAATTAGTCAGCGACAGGAAAAAAGTTTCAACAAGCAATTAAATGACCTAACAAAGTAATTCTTCAACATAAGCACTAAATATTTTGAAATCCAACCATAACCCAAACTTTCTGAGGATATCAATCAATAATTATTTAAAAGATGTATGCATTGAAATGATTGTCAAAAGAAAAAGTATTTTTGAGTAGATTATGTCCTGGTTCATTTTCTTATCATAATCATGACCCATTACATTACCTTCAACACACAAATCACCAACAAAATCATATTAGATGGAATGTAGACCACACAAGTCAACTCTAGGACAATGGTTGAAAGGAATTTGAACTCAACACATTCTATCACTTCAATGCAGTGCTTCAGTAAAATCCAATAAATATAACAAATAGTGAAGAAACAGCACTTAACAATACATCAATAAGTATACCTGTTGATTGTTTCTAAGAAAGTCCAAGGATCCAAGTCCACCAGCAGTGGCACCCGAAAGTGTCTCCTGAAAAAGATTCCAGCTTACTTGAATTAGGACGTGCATAAAGAAAACATGTCAAAAATGGACTCATTATCACGCCTATCCGCACACTTAAAATAGCCAATCAAGCTTATATTGGGCTGCACATGCTCATGCCACAAAGAGAATATGCCTCTAAATTAGAGTAAGCAACCAATTGAAATTATCTTGAATATAAAAGTTCACCTGGGGAAACATATTCAAGGGCGAGGAATTAGGTGCTCCAGAAACCGGTGGAGCTCCTGTTGCACCAGTTTCAGTTGCCTGACTTGCTGGAAAGCGAGCCACTGGCACAGCAACTTCAGCCGTTTCAGGAATTCCCTAAACGTTAATCAAAATCAGTAGTTAAAATTTACAACTTAACAAAATATATAAAATCATGAAAGCTTTCAGATGAGATGAAACAGAGACTATACAGAGTATAAATAATCCACTGCTCGCTCTGGGTTATTATAAGCAGCTTGAAGTGCACGAGTAACAGTTGCTTTGTCCCAGGTTCCACCACCCATATCCATTATTTCTTGAATTGTCTGCTCCAGATCATTTCCAGAAACCAAAGTTGAAGCAGCTTGACCATAGGTATCAGCATTGGCACTGCAGCACAAATGTAATAAATTATACATAATAATTATTTAATTATGAAAACAGTTAAATGAGAACTGATAGAATATTTTCTATTAGTAACATCTTACAGAAAAGAATAAGCTAAAAATTTTCAAAATATATTTTTTCATTTCCTTAAATTCTTTCAACACATTCTAATCAATCATATAGCTCTTTCTTATACAGTCCATTTCTTCTAATTTATTACTGAACTGAAATAACAAATGTTTTTTTTACCAGAAAAAAAAAGTAGGTTTATCAAATCTAAAATTCCAAGCAACAGCTTTCCAAACAAAACCATCTTCCCATTAAAACACATAGATCTTGCACCAATAAGCCAGAATGTCCAGTTTCCCATCTTCTAAGTATCAAGTGATGGATACATAAAGTGATTTATCTAAGGAACAACCAGAACCTTTTACCTTATATACATCTCAACACAACTTCTCATATATGCAAAATGTTGTATAGAAACCAAAGGAAAATAAAATTACTACTTAGACCAATTAATTTTAGGTAAATCTGTCAGTACATAAACAAAAGCATATTCATCAAACATTTAGATTTCATCTGGATAGAAATCACATACATCCTACATTGCTTTGTCCCAATGCAAGTATTAAGTGCACAGATGGACACAGGGTAGAGTTAACTATACTCTACCAGTCCCCTTCCTGACCTGTGGCCTGAATTGGGCAATCCCCATTTGCCATCCTTAGACCCTAGAATAAAATATTAATCCATGCCTCACTATACATAAACTGGCCAATCAACTTAACTTGGACCTCAAATGGAGACATTAACATAAAATTTTGATAAAGACCAAAACCCTGGGATAGAGATTCAGTAGAGCATTTAATAATGACGATTATTGTATAAGCTTAACAATGATCCAGACATGTTTTATCCCCTTATCGTGCTCAAAAATTTGTAGAGCAGAAAGTGAGAAAATTTTTGATAAGTTTTTTACTCCAAAAATGAAAGGGGAAAAGCAGTAATTGATCTGCCCAGAATTCGTTGTTCAGTTGAGACCAGAGAGAACAATGGGAATGATTATTGATAAGCTCACAGATAATGTCGAGAAAAATCCCTAACTTTACTTACATTGTATGGCATATGAGTAATAGCAAATAGAATAAGTGGATTTTTGGAATTATCTCCAATATGGAACATAAACTACCATCCTATCTCCCAACAGCAACAGATTGAAAAAAAAGGGATCTAGCAATCGTAAGTTCTATGACATATCATGGTTAGTAGAATTAAGATCTCCTGCTTGAATTCAACTGCTAAAGCTACAAATCAGTTAAGAGGCAGCTGCTTAGGTTAATTTCCTCATTAACCATAAAAAAGAATTTGCAATCTCAAAACTTCATCTCTATGCATTAGCTCATCAATTCCAGCACATATAACCATATATTAACTTTGAAAGCATAATATAACTGAAGAGATAGAGCCCATACTTAGAAGTTGTCACATCTGAAGCAGATGTAGTGGTCTTTGGAGCCCTGGAAACAAATTATATAACAACATAAGATGAATCCAGCTCAAATCTTAGAAAATTTGAAAAGACTAAAACTAAGACTTACGGGGCCTGTGCAGAGGTTTCCGGTGCAGGAGTAGAATTGGAGCTTGGTGCAGTTGTTGATGGAGTAGTGGAGGCAGGCTGTCATTATAAAATGGAACTGGTACTCATGTAGACCAGGAAAGAAAAAAAAAGAAGAAAGATAGAGATGATGTCCGACAAACAGTAAGAATAAGCAGCAATAATACCTTAGCAGATGAAGTCCCAGCTGAGTCCAACGTTTTACTCTGTAAAATATACAAACTCATTGAAGAGCAGCATTATAAATGCAATATGCGAAGGATTTAAAGATAAAGGCTACATCAGGAAATTCTAGACCCTGTAAGACTATAAGTACGACATATTCCCAAACAAGATCCCACATAGGCTGTAAAAATTAGAAGCAAAACATTCAAGGTCAATGGTATTCACAACACTACAACAAAGATCTATGCCAGTGATTCATAAAGCTTATTACATCTAGATATTTCATGACTTAAGAGTTTGCTAGACACTAACAAATTTGAGAGATTACGGCCCTTGTTTTATTTCACAAGGACATGTCTATATGAGATTTGACTGATTAAGCTATTTCTAGGTCCTGCATATTACTTGTCAAACTACCTTTTCAGTACATGTAAGACACTATTCAAAAATAGGCAGAAAGAATACTAATAACTACATGATAGAATCTCTATGCTTATCAATGCTTCTGCTTTATTTTCCTTTCTTTTCAATAGCTTGCCAAACAACATTAAAATAAGAGAATTTTCCTTTTTCTTTTCAGGTAGTTCTTTTCAGTAATACTTGAAAAAAATATCTATTAGAGCAAAATTAATACAAAAAAATCTCATAATAATGTCAAGTTCATAAATGTTATTAATATAAGTAAAACAGTCACATATTTTGTGTTCTTGATAGTGTATTGTTTTATAAAATTAATGTAATAAGGATTTGTACACTTTTACAATTAAGGGAATCATATGCCAAGTTTTCAGTTCCTCTTTAGGTTTTTATGTCATCTAAATTGCATGTCTATTCTGTTACCCTTCAAACATGGAAAGTAGTGATGAATTGATTGTTGATATCCATTCTTAGTGGTATTTTCTAATCTTAGAACTCTTTTACAATGTCTCGCTCTATTCTTCAAAGCTTCTATATAACTCAGTAGAATTGATATGACTGATATAGATGGTCCAATACTGAATAAACAAATATTCCTCTTGATCAAAGAAGATTCTCTTTGAAAAATGGTTCCATCTCGATGGCTAAAGCTTGAAGGATTCACTAGGGGCCGGATTATTCAGGCCCAATAATGTAGTAAAGACAGAATCACTTATTACCAAACATAAACCATTAAATAACAAATTTTATATCCTTAAGTGATAGCGATATACAATACAAAATCCAATGTTGATAACCAATGAGCTTAATATTTGTATAAAATAACTAGATTGCATCTAAACCAATGGTTTGCAACAACATAAGCCAAAATCAAGTAAATGTAACATTTTAACATAAATTTATTCTTTTATAATCAATGCATATGTAGCAAATAAATCCCGAACTTACGGCAGAAACATGAACTAAAATTATAGAAACTTTCTAGCATAAATTCTTCAAGAAATCATTCACATATTTTGTTTTGTCTCAAACTATTCCACAATTTCAATTCCATGCACACATCAGAACTTAACCTATTTTTATTAAAAAATCCTCTTCTTAAACATACACGTGCACTATTTCCCTTCTACAATTCAACATACTTTCCATTCAAAACCCAGGGCCGAAAACACATACTCTTTAATAATTTTTTTTTTTGACAGGGCAAATGTAAATATAATGATTCATACCACCATCTAGAAACCTGTGCAGACTTATAAATTTGACATTTTTACTACAGTTCCGTTCTTCTTAAACAATGCACATGTATTATTACGCTCAACAATGCTCTCCTACTTAAGAACTTGACAAAATTTTCATTTTCTCAACAATACAAATGCATTATAACTCTTAAAATTTTCACATATGAAGAAATAAATAAATAAAAATTACCTTGCTAAGCATAACAACAAGAAAACCATCTTCAGAGACTTTGTTATCAGCTAAAGTTGTCTCATCTTTCAACACTTTACCATTGTGAATTAACAACTGTTGTCCACAAGGGTAATTATCTTTGCCTTGTACATCTTCTATGTTCTTCTTCACAGCCATGACCTTTTATTCAACATACCAGAAACGACAAGTCGCTTCAACAGTAAACAACAATAAAACACTAGTAACAAATAAATTTCAAAATTCCATTCCCACAATTAACATAAACTGATAATGATGACGACGACGTACCGTATCGGAAGGCTGAACCTTAATCTCGAAATGGCTGCCCTTGAGAGTCTTTACGGTGAGCTTCATTTCGGCGAATTGGAAAGATGGATGGATTGAAACAACAGTTGTTTAATTTAACTTGTTTGAAGCGAAGAAAAGAGACAGAGAGCCCTAGAAAAAGAAACGCCTTTTAAGTTTGCAGGGAAGGAGAGTAAAAGGAAAATTGTACATATCAGTTAACTCCCTAAAGTCTATAATAACTACATTACACCTTTAATGTTTTAGATAGAAAAAATGGATGGCTTTCATATGTGATTATAATTTAATATTAAATAAAAAATATTTATTTGCTTTATTAACTTCTAACCGTAATTTGTTAACGGTAATTAAGTAAAAAATTACTTTTTATTATTTTTATATTATATGTTATTTTAACTTAATATTATGATAATTTGTTTTTATTTAATTAATCAAAAAAATATTTAATAATAAAATAATATTAGCGCCAACCCTGCTTAATATTTATAATCCAAAACGACACGAATGTAATATTTGTTTTAAATTGATAATTGGCTAAATGATTAATTCCCATCCAAGGTTTTCTTTAATTACAAAAGTTCATCCAAAACTTTTAAGAAACCAAAGACCCCCCTCCCCCCTCTCCCATCTTCTAACTTTTGTAACTTTTTTTTTTTTTTAAACTAGAATACCTTCCACCAAATTAAATAATATTAATACTAAAATATAATTTAATATAAATAATAATTAAAAATGTAATTAAAAATTTTACTATCGTTAATCTAATTAGGTACATATACTTAGTCCTATTAACAATTAAATTTGACTATTTCAATAACGAAGATGATTAAATTTGACTATTTCGATGGGAGAGACGATTAGATTTAACAGCCAAAGATCTAACGGAGTTGTCTTTGCCATTAAAGAATACTGAAAACAGCCGACATAGTTAAAACCAGTCATTTTTTGTTATTCTAGATAGTAGAGACAATAATATATTTGATAATCAGATTTAATCATTTTTGTCATCAATTAAATTAGATGATTATTTCTAATTACCTAATTAGGTTAACAGCAGCCATTGTCATCTGCATCAATGGTTATTTTTAAAAATTTTTATTTTATTTTTAAAAGTTTTATCAATTCATTATTAATTTATCAATTTGTTTTTATTATTATAATATTATTTTATATTGTAATTATTTTATAAAATTAATTCTATTATTTTTTATTTAAAAATAAAAATATCTCTCAGACAAATTAAATTTAACATATAATTTTGATTAATAAATAAATATTAAATTTTTTATAAATTTTTTAATAAAAATTTATTATTTAAGAAAACACATAATTTTATATATTTATCATGTTGCTCTAGTCATAAGCAACTGAAATAAAAAGCAAATCTTGCTATTTTTCTGCATAGTTGCCATTCATGTTCATTGAATCTTCAAATTTAATTTCACGTATTAATGATAATTAAACTCAATCATAACCCCCACTTAACAATAAAGTAGCAATAAAACTCAATTTTCATTAAAAGTTTATATTTTTAAGATTCACCGAACATAACTAAAGCTTTATTTTCAATTTCAAACCCAAAAATTTTTTTTTACGAAAAAAATTCATTTATAATCAGAAAATCATGGAATAATGTTGCAAGCTTCAAAATTTAGTCCTATAATATCCTTTGTCGACACAGTAAATCGCGGAAATTGCCTACTTAATAATTAAATTCGTCAAGGTCATTTCCAATTATGTTAAATTTGGGTCCAAAATTAAAAAAAAGTAACACTGAATCTTGAATTAATCCGTGACACTATAACATGCAACTGCCAACTATATATTAAGTTTTTTACAGATTAAAGTTTATAATAGAAATTTCTTTTTTTTTTTAATTTGGAAAAAATGCTGTTATTATTACAGAAAATCTAGTAAAATAATGATTTAATATTTTTAAAATTATTTATTTATAAAAATCAACTTACCATATTATTAAGTAAAAAGAATGGAAAAAATGAATATACTGTTGAGGGAAACAGACACTAGTGGCGGGATTCCTGCATATGAACTTCTTCCCATATGAGCGGCGATCCGGTAGCCTCGCGTTTCTCTTTTCTCTTTTCTCTCTCTTTCTTTCTTTCACGAGAAAGCGGAGACAACAAACCTCCTCCTCCTCCTCCTCGTCCTCATTATTCATATTCATTCATTTTTCCCTTTCAAGTTTCCTTTCTTTTCTTTTCCTTTCGTTTCTTTCTTCTTCTTCTTTTTAATCTCACATTCATTCTCATTTTCATTCTCTCGCCGATTCTATTTCTTACATTTTCAGCTTCGTTTTTTAGAATTCCGAGGTGGTTTAAGTCGCGATGGAGAGGAAGAATTATCCGATTGGAGCGGAGCATTACACGCTCTATGAAGAGGTCGGTAATGGCGTCAGCGCTGCGGTTCTTCGCGCTCTCTGTATACCGTTCAGTGAGGTTGTTGCTATCAAGATTCTTGATTTCGAACGTAACAACAGCGATCTCGTAATTTCTATTTTCCTCTTCTCATCAATTTTTTTCTTCAATTGATTTATGCATTCCGACTAGTCGATTGCGCTGCGATTTGTTATGCTAGATGAATGTAATTTCATTGAAAAAAATCTTCTATATTTGGTTATAAATTATAATATACTCCAAGTACAAGTAATTTACTTGATGACAAAGTTTTGGCACAAACTTATAGTGTATAAAGAATTTTATATATTAGCGAAATGGTTGTGTGAGAGTTTAAAGTGAATTTAAAATGTAAAAGAGGATAGGAGAACACTGTAGAGTTATTCAGTTCTTTTCAATTAATTTGTTCAACCTCAGTGCTGGAAAGTTTTGTAAAATTAGTAGCTATATTGCCTACATTTTTAGCTGCATTGAGCTGTGAAGATTTATTTCCACAATTTTGGGAATAGTAGTTGAATACGTTTTACAGTAATTATTAGAAAGGAACCGATATTCTGCGCTAAATTTTTCTTAAGAGAGGTGTTTGTGATTGGCTGTCTCATTGGTATTGATTTTGGATTTATTGAAATTTCAATTGGGAAGAAGAATATGAATCTATCATGTAGAATGAGAATAAAATTGAATGCTTGAATGAAAGTATTGATTTGTTAATATGATTTCCTGAAATCTACTATTTCATGTTGTTGCTTGGCAGCTGGTTTGTCATGCCTGTCATTTATAACTCCAATTTAGGTGATAAATTTACATGTAAAAGGCCATTTGATGAATAGGAGTTTTATCTTCCAGGCGAGTTTTAAATTGCCCAGGGAAAAAACTTTTTTACTAGACTTTGTTGTAGTTCATGTATTGTTCATTTCTAGAGTAATAATTTTTAATTTACTTAGACGTAATTTTTGTCCCTCCCTCTGAATTTTTTTTAAAGCATTGGTTCTCACTCTGTTTATGCAAGGTGTGATTAATACTTTTGAAGCTTTCATTTGTGTTTTCTTGATTGTTATTTCAACAGAGTACCATTTCTCGTGAAGCACAGACAATGGTCTTGGTTGACCATCCTAATGTGCTTAAATCACACTGCTCTTTTGTTAGTGACCATAATCTGTGGGTTGTTATGCCATTTATGGCTGGGGGATCTTGTCTTCACATACTGAAGGCTGCATATCCTGACGGATTTGAGGAGGTGGTTATAGCAACTATACTCCGTGAGGTATTGAAGGGTTTAGAATATCTTCATCATCATGGACACATACACCGAGACGTCAAAGTGAGTACTTTGTTTATTACAATTTGACGATTTTTATATGAGCTGCAAGCTATCTTCATGTTTATCTATACTTGCTATATGAGGCAGCTCAAATGTATAGTAGTTAAGGGGATGTGCAGATGCATTTTAAAAAACAATTTTTTACTTTCATTTTCAAAATGGAGAAAATGTGTTTAGTTTGTTGTTTTTGGAGAACATTTTGATAAACTGGAGAATTTTGTTTTCTCTTTCTAATAAAAGAAAGGTAAAAGGGGGAAAAATAATATACTTTTCAGCTGTTTGATATATATAATCTTTAAGAAGTAATTTCAGGTTTATGTTTTTTTTAATCGATAATTACATTAACAAGGCATTTTAATAATGATTTATTGATACCATTTTTAATTATTAAAATAATCTACCAAACCGTTTCATTTTCATTTTCAGGATTTCTTTTTTCCTTTTTAAATAAGACTTACACTCTTTTTAAATTATGAAAATAGAAAACACATAGATCCTGTTTTATTCTTTTGTGTTAATTTCCACAACAATTTTGGACAACAAGATAAAATGGCTAGTAATTTCATAATCTTATTTTGTTTCTTTATTTCAGTGGCTTTGTGTTATATATTATTGTCAAAAACATAATTACATTTATGATAAGTGTTGTGTGTGTACGCACACTCTACAGTAAAACAATATTCTGCATCTGCAATACATAAGAATATTGCAAATCATTCTCATATTTTCCTCTGATATATACAGATATGTTATAAAAACTGTTTCATTATTTGGAGAAGCTGATTTAATATTACAATGCATAGGGTATGACTGGATTCTCAATTTATTATGAATGCCCTATATTGTCATAAAATAAAGAACTTTAGAAGAGAGTACATGCGAATCAATAAGATTATTGAATTATGTTTCTTGCTTTAGTTAAGTCCCTAGACAAGCTCAACATGTGTAGGAAACAATGATATGTGAACAGAGAGGAAATGATTTCCATTAAATTGCAGTATTGCTAACAGGACTAGTTCACATGAAAGCTTGATTCATTATTATGTTGTAAACTCCCTTAGCTTGGATTAGATATAAATAATTCTTGTATTCCGTGTACATGTAAGTAATGTGTTTTTATTTTTCTTTTATTTATTTTATATTTGACAAGAAATTATTTATATTGATTGATTTTTCTCATCTTATTTTTTGTTTCCAATAGGCTGGGAATATTCTCATTGATGCACGTGGTGGAATCAAGCTTGGTGATTTCGGTGTTTCCGCTTGCCTTTTTGATTCTGGTGATAGACAACGCATGAGGAATACTTTTGTTGGAACACCGTGCTGGTAGGCTTTAATTATTAAATGCTCATGCACATTATCAAGTAATTGTGAATCTCTTAAGGTTTTCATTGCAACTATAGTGTACCTCACTGAAATAGAAATTGCTTTAACTGATATATATACATCTTGAATGGTGGTATAGATTGTACAGTAAAATCTGAACTTTCTAATCAGACACTTGGTCATTTGAAGCTTTTATTGTTTGTTATTATTATTATGTGTTTAATGGTTTTTCACTGTTTTGCAGGATGGCACCTGAGGTTATGGAGCAGCTTCATGGTTATGACTTTAAGTCAGTCTATTGTTTTCTCAAAAGAGTGACTCCACTTTGTACTGAATAAATGGAATGCTGCTGATGTATGTCTGACACTTCCCTGCAGGGCTGATATCTGGTCATTTGGTATAACTGCATTAGAGCTTGCTCATGGTCATGCTCCTTTCTCAAAATATCCTCCAATGAAGGTGATACATTATAAATGAATGAATGTTGTTTAAATTTCTTTTGTGGAACACCAAGAGTATATTAACCTTAAACACATCTAATGTTGCTAGGTGCTGCTTATGACCTTGCAAAACGCACCCCCTGGCCTTGATTATGAAAGAGATAAGAAGTTCTCCAAGGTATGCTCTCAGAAATTTTACATGATTAGCTCTTCAGTTATAATGATTTTGTTTAATATTTTTTTCTTGTCCTTTTAGTCTTTTAAGCAGATGATTGCTAGTTGCTTGGTGAAAGATCCTTCAAAAAGGCCTTCAGCAAAGAAGTTGTTAAAGCATTCCTTTTTCAAGCAAGCGAGGTCAAATGATTATATAGCACGAAGGCTTTTGGAGGGGCTGCCTGCTCTTGGTGATCGTATCAAGGCATTGAAGGTTAGCATGTTAATCTTTGAGAGTGCAATCTTTGTATAACAAGTTGATTCTTTTACAATGTTCTAATAGAAGTTTGTTTGGACCAAAGAGAAAGGAAGAAGATATGCTTGCACAGAAGAAAATGCCAGATGGGCAAAAGGAGGAAATATCACAGGTTAGAATCAATGAAGAATATATTCACTACATTATGATTTTTTTAGTTTTCCTGTACAATGAGGAAAGTTAATTTTTTATCTACCTTGCAAAATGTATAAATTATATTAACAATTTTGCATAGCCCTCACAATTCACGCATTTTAGGCACCTGTAGGTGCACTATCTTACAACTGATGAACTAAGCCTTTGTCATTTTTTCTTTTGCAATTGGTCCCAAGTTAGATCTATTTTTGCCTTTATTGAGAGAAACATGTTGTAGGTGCTTTCACTTTTTATTGATGTTAGAACATCCATTTCTTAGATAAAAAATATTTTGTCCTTTTTAGCTTTGATATTTGATTAAAAAAACAGAGACTTCTTTTTTGGGCCCCTTTTTGCTTTATGCATCTTATGAGGTGAGTGATGAACTAGAATGTAGTTAAAACAATTCAGCTTAATTCATGCCTACATCTAATTGTGAAGATGGACTCCATAGCCTATTAGACTTGGTCTTTATATTATAAATAAATCATCCTTGAATGAAATAAAAACATGTTGGCTTTATCTGGTTTTTTTTTATGCCCTAGCCCAAAATAGGCTTTGTTTTCTTTTTCTCATGGAATCACAAGTCTTAAATATTTTGTCTAAAATTAGCAGCAAAATTACAAATTCATGTGTAATGATAAAAGATGAAGTGTGTATACCTAAAAAAATTTCAGGCATTGAGCTTATTTTGGATAATTAGATGTTTGAATGCTATGTTATTTAGCATTGTAAAGTTAGGATGTTTGAGGATGTGGTAAATTAGCTCTTTGATACAAGTCCACCTATTCTAAGTGACAATATTAATACCCACTATAGAAACATTAGGATGGCTAAGGATAAGTTGATCAAGATTAAACTGTAGAGATGATGGTCTGTGAATCAGTCTTTGGTAAAAAGAGTTTCTCCAGCAGTTATTAAGGGGATGTAATCATATAATCTGTTTCTCTTTCCCATTCTCCAGCGATTAGGCATTGCTTTGGTTGTTCTTGATAGAGGAAGAACTAAATAATTTGGAATTTTTTGTTTTATTTTAATCTTTTGCAATCTTAGTGCATATTATATAAGTTTTGTGACTGCTAAGAGGTCAATTTTGCTAGATTTGCACTTCCTCTTTTTCTGGAATGTTGAAGTCCTTAGTTATCAGGTGATTGCTTTTGATATGCATTTTAACATCTGAACTTATTTTCCTCTATTATTTACTTAGTGGCCAATATATGATATTCTCTTTGAAGTTTCACTTGGTCTTAACGGCAGTAGTTACATCTATATCGCAGTATGGATGACTATCTCGCTTCATATTTTGACTGAATTTCATCATAGTTAAACTCTTTCTTCAATGTAACTCATTACTTGCAAGTAAGATTCTCTTTATTTGCTCTTTTCATGTCATAACTAACTGTTTTAAACACCTTTTGTCATATGTAGAATGAATATAAACGAGGGATTAGTGGTTGGAACTTCAACCTTGAAGATGTGAAGGCTCAGGCTTCCCTGGTACATAACAGTGTTCCATTTCATTTCTTTGCGAAAATGTTTTGGCCTCTGTGGTTGTCCTTTCGGAATTATGTTTATAATGATTCTTGCTATTAGATCCAAGATGAGGACATGGTGTCTGATAACAATCAAGTAGAGAGCTCGAGTTTTTTGTCTAGCCTTGACAGCACGAAAGAGAAACAATTAGAAAGCCAAGTTGCAGATTTGGTATATCTATAGTCTGGTTTTAGTGCTTTGTAGAGGGAGATAGTTCTCTTCTATTTTAATCCTTAATTTTATTAACTTTTCACTTTAAGGTTTTTAATGGTTATGAATGATCTGAATTTCACAGGTTGACAATGATCTAGTGCAGAATCTCCATCAATCGGGTGACTCAACAATTGTCATTACCAAGTATGTACTTTCCAGTTGTACTGATAATAAATTAACAACACATGTTTTCATTTCTTCTTAATTGTTGATTCACCTACAGAAAATCAGCTGCATAGATAAGAGCACACTTGTGCCAGATGAAACTGAAATGCTTATGTTTTCATATCATTGTTATATCAAGTCCATTACAGGAGAAGGCCTTTTAAAGTTGATTGATCAAACTTATGTCTCATTTTTCAGAGTTAGATATGAAAAATCAGGTGATGATTCCAGCATTGCAAGTCAATGTTTTGAACAATATGCTATGCCAAATTTCTCACCCTGCCTTGATGATTACAATAAAAAAAATCTGCGTGAAAGGCCTCCTTCAGAGATCAATGTAAAGAATCAGGAGGATAATGTTGTTCCTCCTGTCCAAAGAAATGGGACGTCATCAGTCAACATCACAGAAAGTACTGTTTCTGCACTTAGCAAAGAGAGGTTTGCCACTTTATTTTCATATTTATTGCTAAGTCTACGTGGTTTTCTTGGAGAGGCTAGTGATGGTCATGCCATAATATATTGGTTGGGAGCATACTAGATCTCTAATTGCTAGTATCACTGACCAAGCAATTGATTTTCTATGGTTAACAAGAGATATTAAGCTGACCAAATGACAATCATGCTGGTTTTCTTTGCTGAATATGTGAGTTTGAAATCATAATATATATTTAGTGAAATCAAGTTAGGTAAGTTCTTTTTTTTAAAACTCAAATTGATTATTGATCTAACCTGTGAGAAGAATAGTGAAATTTAAAGAATTCTTTTAAGGCCCAAAATTTAGTATTTAATACTTTGCTTTTTATTGAGTAGGATTACAAAACTGTAATGTTAAGTTTATACAAACCATGGATAACAAAAGGTAAACAAAAGGGTAAAAGTTCAATATGATAGTTTTAAAGTGCAAGTGGTATAACTTTTGCATAACTTGTCATACCTTTATGTTTTGTCATTTGGGAGGAGATATAAAAACCAATTTAGGGAATTGATATATTGTTAGACATATGACACATATAAGAGTCAAGTTTTCTAAATAGTAGAGTTGCAAAGATATTTCCTAGAATATATATCCTATTCTTGTTAAAGGAAAAAAATAAATTGGAAACATAAAATAGATGGAGCAACTAATTATTTTATTTTTTAAATCTGACGATAGTTGGTAAAACAAAATATAGATTAATTTATTAAATTATGTGTGTTGTTTTGAATAAATGTACTAGTATCTTCCTCATTAAAGTAGTGGAAAATGACATTCATATTCTCCTTCCCTTTTCTGTTCAATTAAAGAATAAAGACAAGTTGTCGTCTGATGTAAATCTTGAAAGAACTACATTTCAAAAACTAGTTATTAAGATTAAAAAGTTTAAAGCTGCATAAACCCACACTAGAAACTTTTAATTTTTTATATGAGATCCAAGTATCTTACGTTGTAGCTGAGATCCTAACGTACCACTATGTTTCACAACCTTGATGCTCATGTAGACTAGTTAGCTCCTTACTAGCCTCAAGAGCACGATTGCAATTGAGAGATTTGATGGTAATTTTGCCATTAAATGATATGAACTTCGGGAGAATTACATGTCAAAAGCTAACTGCATAGATTGAAGAGTCGAAGTCATATAAACCCTACACTAGAAACTTACATTTTCCAATGTGAGATTCAAGTTCCATACCTTACACTTGGGATCCTAAGATCTTTCCTTCCATTGATTCTCCTTCCCATATGCCATTTCCTTTCTTCTCCCATTTATCTTTTCCTCTCCTCTTACAAACATAGTACTAGTTCCATGATACATTTGTACCACATATATATTCATTCATTCAATTTTTTTTTTTTTTTTTTTTTTGTAACTTATAAAGTTTTTCTTATAGGCATATCTTTGGGCTTTGGTTTCTATTAAGTTAGGTTCTTCTTTTCCATCTATATATGAAAATTGAGAGTACATTCTTTTTTTAGTAACTTTTTTTTTTAATTTGCATCATGTGAGAGAGTTTATCCTGTACTTTAGCTGTAATCAGAGGACTGCTCAGTCACCTCTTTTTGTCTCTTTTATCTCTCCCTGTTTATGCTTATACAAGTGAGAACTTATGTTAATGGAATTTTCAGTGATAAGTCACAAAATCAGTACCAAAACGATTCATACTGCAACGGTACGGCAACATCTACAGCAGGAGAGGTTTTACATCATGAAATTCCTTCAAAAGGATCTAAATCATCAGGCAAGTGCTTGTTTCTTCATCCTATGTGACTTCTTCTCTTGCCATAAGAATTTACAGAAAAATTTCTCAATTGATTTCATGATTAGTGTGGTCTCAATAGTTAAATCCAAAATCTATTTCCCTATTTATTTTAATCATCACTATGGCAGCAAACAGTGATGATGAGAAAGCAAAACCACCGGTCATTCAGCAAAAGGGACGTTTTAAGGTTACATCTGAGAATGTGTACTTGGAAAAGGTACTTAAGATTCTGATCCTGATGTTCCTTCTGTTGTTTAGTTTGGACATGAATTCATCTTCTTTTTTCAGGTGGCACCATCTCCTACATTGCAAAAGAGTCACAGCATGCAGGTAGGTACCGAGGTCAGCGCATTTGTGCCGAAGTACTTATAGCTTGTCCAGTTAATGAATATTTTAGAGACTCTTCATTAGATTGTAGACTTAAGTTTCTAGCTGATTTTTTTTGACAAAGAAAGAGAAGAAGCAAACTATATTTATAAAATAGGAGAACTACTAAAGTGGATTATATCAAGGTGTTGAATAACCCTTGAGGAGGAGTAATATATAAGAAAAAGATATCAAAAAACTTGGTATAGTTTGTGCGAAACGACAAACTATAGGATTTATATAGCAAAGTAATGTATGTGTTCTGGTTATAGTTAAACAAGAGTCTTGAAACTCTCAAAATTGAAGCCTCTAGAGATGCAAAATAAGGCAATACAGATTGGTATCTTCAAATCTTAACATCTGCAAATGCCCTATTAGTTATTTAGCTTAATACAGATTGGTATCTTCAAATCTCAACATCTGCAAATGTCCTAAGTTCTTTCAAGCTAAATCATCTAAATTAGGGTCGGCACTACACACCTCTGTAAGGTCTTGAATCTCTTCTCTTTACCAAAAGCAAAAAGGCAGCTGTTATGGCTCTTTGGAAGTTATGTTCTCTGTAGGCTTCGTCAAAAGCAGTTGACAACCAAATTTGTGTGAGAAAACTTCTCCGTTAACTTACAACCAAAAAAAAAAAAAAAAAAAACCTTCTCTATTAGAACTATTTATTGTTTTCCTTCTTTTTTTTTTTTTTTTTCAAAACTTTGTTTAAGTTTTGGTATTTATAAATCTATAACACCTCATAACAATTAATTTAATATTTGATATAAGTAAAATATTAAATAGTAAAATAAAGAGCAAAATAATGGATGAAGTGAAGAAATGAAAAGAAAAAGAAGTTGGCTTGTTTTTGACTAATCCTCTTTACTATATATCTATATCTATATGTATATACTTATATTAGAAACCCTATTAGACACAAAAATAATTCTACGAATTAAATATAACAGGTCTATTGAATGTGTAGCATGCCTTTCGTAGTATGCATGATTATAATGTTATCCATAACTATCTTTTATTGAGTGTCTTATAGCAATTTACGGGTTATGTAGGTGCTTACCCAACATCCTGCTTTAACCACTTCATCCACACCATCTGATGTTATGCAACCAAATGTTTCTGGCAATTCTCTTTTCCTGATGTTGAATTCTATACTGCAGACAAATCTTCTTCAAAGGGTATGGCTTAGTGGTTAATCTGTCTTTTTTTATGCATTCTTATTCTTACTGAAGTTTCTTTTATTCCCTTTTTTATGTCATTCTTAACAGGAGATTATTCTAAGTCTAATGAAGCAAGTCTCAGTTGGAGACTCAACAGGTACAAATAATTCGTGCAGCTTAGATTTGCTCATTTTTGTTCAGGTGGGATGATATTTATCTTGTTTTTCTGTTACCCAGCTAATCGTACAGTTGATGGAGGTGGCACATCAGCAAATATTGTTTCTGCTGAAAGATCTTTGGTATGCCATTATGTGTCTTTAGGTTTTTTTGACTTCTATTTTGTTGCTTGATGCATACATCTTTAGGTGTTGTTGACCTGTTTTTTCCTTCCATCTTGCGGTGTATAAACTTTGCCCTCAGAAAAAAATCAATAATTCTAGAACCAAAGTTTCATATTCACATGAAGAGATGAGTTTTAAGTACTCATGTATATAGTGAAATATTTAATTGATCACAAATTTTATATTATAAATTTTACTAAATTTAGTTGTATTGACGAGTATCATGAACTTTGAAATTTGAAACGGTCAAGACATAACATTAGAAACATGTTGCATCCAATGTGCTTAAGTATAGTGTTTGTATCACAATCTACTTGTGTATTTTTACATAATCTCTGAATTTTTGTCTCTTTATGTAATTAAATTAAATTAGTAATCAAATGACAAGCTAGTAAAAACCTATTGGGTAATCTCGATGCTTGTTTTGTTTGCAATTAGATGAGTGTATCTTAATAAACTAATCTTATGTGCAATTAAAGTGTAAAATTTTTTAGTTTATGGTGATGATTTTGTTATACTGCAGCTAGAAGCATCTCATGATAGGGAGAAGGAGTTGCTTCATGAAATAACTGAGTTGCAATGGAGGTAAATTGTGTTCTGTTTACATGTATGAACTGATGAACATATGTGCACACAAACAAATGACACTTTTGAGCACTAACATACCTGATATTGGTTTTATTCTTATAATTTAGGCTCATATGTGCCCAAGATGAATTACAAAAATATAAAACAGAAAACGCTCAGGTTAATTTTAACGTATTTTATCGCTTCTTGTTTGGGTTATGAATTATAGATTCTAACCCATTGTTTGCAGGTATAATACCATTTCCAATCGAGGCTATGGATGAGTAGATGAAACTTTAAAATGTTAAACAAAACTAAAAAGGAAAGGAAAAAGAACAATATACAAAGTGGCATTAGTGGCATAATATTATTTTTCTATATCATAGGTTTGTATAAAGTAGTAGACTTGATCAAACGGAAATTCTCGACCAGATGCAGATTTGTCGACGACATCTATATTATACATGATTTTTATATTTGTGTAGCTCGGTATATAAGTTTATAAATGTACTACTACATGTTTAAAAGCCTTCTTTGGACTTGTTTATGATATCTGGTGGGTTTTTTTTTTTTTAATGGAATTTTGAGTAAAGTTTACTAATCACAAAACTTGACACTTGCTAGAACATTTTGTTTCTTCATGAACTCCAATCTGATTTTAGGTTGCATATAAATTTTCTTGATAGGTTAGACATTGTTATAAAGGGAAGCCAAAAAGGAATGCTATGCTCTCAATGTTGCATTGCATTCCAAAATTTAGATTTCTTGCAACATAATGATATAAATTAGTGGTTAGGTGGCCTTGTATAAGAGGAAAAAGTTGAGTCCACCTCAAGCCCCAATTTGCAGTCGGGAAAAGTCACAATATGTGTGTGTGTATATATATATATTACAAATATTATAATAAAAGGCTAATTAATTATTATTTTGTCTTCAAAATTTAAAATATTATAATAATATGTTTGTCCAAATGAATTATAAATAGTATTATGAGATCTAAATGTTATTTTTTTAAAAGATACTAAAAGTAAATGAATATATTTCTTTATTTTGTTTTGGGAATTACCATATTCATAATTTCATACTCCTATCAACGGTTTCTTTTAGTTTTATACAAATTCAAACTCTTAATTATTTCAATTTTTCATACAAATAGAAAAATAAAGTAAATAAAAGGTTAAATACTATATTTATATTTGGCCAAAGCACTTGTTCCTATCAAATTCCATATCCTAATTTTTAATAATTTAAACATCAATCCGTTGATCAAAGTTAACGGTTCAATTTAACGATCAATAGTTAAATATTAACAGTTATAAAGTTGTTTTTGTTTATTTAATGCAAAGAATTTTAAAAATAAAAAAATAAATTTTATAAAAATATTAAAATAAATTATAAATTTTTTTAAAAATATAAAATTAAATAAAACAACCACTATAGTAGCTACCTTGTAAACCAAAAGATCATTCCTAACATTTTGATTCGATTATAGTGGCTATCTCGTGAATCAGAAAGTTATTTCTTACATTTTGATTCAATTATAATTTTATTTAAATATTAAATTATAATTTTTTTATTTTTTAATGAGGATAGTTTAGTTGTTTTATAAAAAAATATATTAAAAGAAATAGATAAAAATCGATCAATAAATGAGTACTTACGTTTTTAAAAGTTAAAATATGCATTTTTATCTTTTCAAAAAACGTTGGGTGGAAATAAATTCTGTGGTCTTTATATTTATAGTTAAGATTGGTCACAAAAAATGAGGTATTGATGAAAAAATGAGATAGAAGTAATTACTTCAATCTTAAAACACTAGGCATATTTACTTTTACCTTACTCTTGCAAAATGTTTAATCTTATTTTGTATGAATTCTAATTCAAAATCATATATACAAGATTAAAAATTATATTTATAACTTAAATTCAAAACAAAAATTAGAATAGACCCAAAAAAAAAGAGTAAGCATGATCGATCATTGCTTCTACTTAATATTTCTCCAAATTTATAGCAAATTTAAAACAAAACTTGGTATTATGCACGTAAATCAAATTCACAATAACAATTAAGAATTGATGAAAAGAGTTGACTATAATTAAAGTTAATCATACCAAAAAGACATCATGCTTACCTCAAAATGTACTTAAATTTTGGATTTAATTTTTAAAAAATATAATGAACAACTTATTTAAAAACTTAGTTACTTAGAATAAGACAAATTTATCATCAGATTTCATGTTTTTCAAATGAATTTTAGTTAAAATTCAAGATCAAATGACAAGATGAAACCAAGGGTAATACAAGATTAGTGATGAGAATAAAACATTTATTATTATTATTTTTTAAATATATTCATATAACCTTGAAAATATTGGTTAATACAATTATTTTAATTAATTACCCTTCTATTTGTATAGATAATTAGTTTTTAAAAGAACTAAGTAATCTAACTAAGGGTAATATCGTATTTAAACCCGCCGAACCAGTAGGGCTCTTAACTTCTCTTTCATCACGTGCAGAATGACGTGGAATAGTTACCTATGACCAAATTAAACCCGAAAAAATCTCCCCTGCATTAGGCGAGTAAAGACGCTGTAAACAAACACCATCTAATTTTCTCTAAATTCCCCTCCAAATTTGGCGGGCTTCAACCCTATTTAAGTTCCCTTATTTCCAAAATGAAGCTATTCCTTGTCTCCAGCCTTTCCTCAGAATCAAACATGTTTTCTTCTTCTTCTTCTTCTTCCTCGACCTCAACTCTTCTTCTTCTCCTTCTTCTCTTTGTTCTCTTCATTTCTTCCTCACTTGCCTTCAATATCACAAGAATCCTGCAGAACCACGCAGAATTCTCCACCTTCAATGACCTCTTGTCCAAAACCGAGCTGGCAGAAAAAATCAATAAGCGACAGACCATAACCGTCCTCGTCGTTGACAATGGCGCCGCCTCCTACCTCTCCGGCCTGTCAGACGACGACCTTAAGAACACCTTGAGCCTTCACGTGATTCTCGATTACTACGGCCCGCAAAAGCTCGAGAGATTACAAAACAAAACCACCTTACTCACCACGCTTTTCCAGGCCAGCGGCGAAGCCGGTGGGGACAAACGAGGATTCATAAACGCCACTGTTTTGAGCTCAGGCGATGTCGCATTTGGTCCAGCTGCTCCCGGTTCCACTCTCAACTCCAATTTAATCAAGTCAGTGGCTGCTCAACCTTATAATGTGTCCGTATTGCAAGTAAGCAATGTAATAGGGTCTTCAAACTCCACGGCGCCTTCCTTTGCGCCTTCGAGATCTCCCCAAAAGGCTCCTCCACCGAAGCCCAAGGCCGAAGCACCTTCCGATAACGAATCTCCTCCGGATCCGCCTGCAGATGCGCCTTCAGAAGACATGTCACCTTCTGATGCTCCAGCTCCTTCACCAACGGACACATCGGCGCCGGAACCAGCTGCTCCAGAAAGCAACAGTCCGCCGTCTCCGGATGCCGATACGGAGGAGTCTGCATCAGGAGCAGCAGTATTTGGATCATCATCAATTGTTATTATGATGGTGTTTTGGCCTCTGGTTTTGTTGGTGGTGTGAAAGATCTCATGATTTAATGTCACAAACTACTTTAATGTGTTTGGAAATTTATCTTGCTATTATCAGTTTGTTTAACATTTGCTCTGAAGATTAATTTTCCTATTCTCTGCTGTGTCCCAGAAGAAAACGTATCTCTTCCTTTCCATGGGATTTATTCAAGGCCAAACGACTCAGCGAAAGGTTTTTCTAAATGACATTCTCATTCATAAAATTTAATAAATTAAATATTTATTTATGGGCCAAAATTAATATTGAATTTAATTAATAAATAATTATAATATAATATTAAATAATTGTAGATTTTTAAATTTAATAAAAATTTTAAAAAAATTAATAAAAATTTTAAAAAATAATTATTATTGAAAATCTAATCGATGATTGAAAATAATCACTTAGTTTGTTAACAATTATATTTGATCGCCTTTTGTTAGTTGTCAGCAAATATCCTATTGTTGACCAAACTCCATTATCTCTATTATCGTGAGATGGTCCAAAAATGTTAATATGTGTTTGAAATCAAGTAATTTTTATTATCTCTTAGTGCCAAGTAACTCCATCTTCATAGACGGAAATGTTAGATTCTATGCCAATCTAATGAAAAGCTATTTCTAATTATTTAATTAAGTTTCGAAAAGTCAACGAGCTTTTAAATTTTTATTATTACATTAATGTTATTTTATATTAAATTTTACTTTTAATATTGATATGCTTATTTATTTTTTGAGTAAAATTATTTGATTTATTTTATACAAAATATTAATAAATTTAAAATAAGATAATTAATAAATAAATTAGTAAAATTTTGTCATTTAAAGAAACTTGGGTGAGAATAAGTATTTTAGACTCTATTAATACAATCATTCAATTTTAATTCAATTTAAACGCGAGCATATCATAATAATTATATTTATCTAAAATTTCTTAAACAAGAATTTTATTTATTTATTTTTAATTGGCCAAAGCACTTAATCCCACCTAAGATTTCTCTAGATTGTAATTCCAATTATGTCCACATTTTTTACAAAATAATTAAAATACAGTTAAGAAAAAAATTATAATTAAAATATTAAAATAATAATGAAATAAATTTTAAAATTCAATAAAAATATTAAAATATATATGACTTAAAAAAAAAATTTGAAAAAAAAGTCATTATTATTAGTAACATTGTTGATAAAATTGGTCATTGAAAACCTAGTTAAAACACCAAAAAAAGTAATCTAATTCAATTGTGACCAAATTTAGGTTTTTCATTTTTTGTTAGTCACCTCTACCTTTAATAATAATCGAAAATAACCGTTTTGAATAAGATTGACAATTTTTAACCTTTTTGGTTATCGTTAATGATAAATATGAATAGATCTGATCACAACTAAATGATTTTTTATGATTATCTGATTTGGTTTTTAGAAATTTTTTAAATCAAAAATTTTATATATTATATTTTTATTAAAATTTAAAATATATTTTATCATTATTTTAATATTTTAAATATTTTTTATTTAAAAGAATAAGATTATTTTTTAAGTGTAAATATTTAATAATTATTGGTTAAATTTAATTATTATTTTGATTAATAAAGCGGTATTCAAATTTTAAAAAGTCCATGCATTTAAAAAAAAATTTGTGGGCAGAATTAAGTGTCCTAACCTAAGGTTTCTAAGGAAAAAACATTTTGTCTCTCAATTTTTTTAAATCTAAATATCCGTTTGTCAATCAAAATTAATGATAGAGTTTAATAATAAATGATTAATATTAAAAATGTATTTAAAATATTAATGTAATATTAAAATTATAAATTATAAAAAATTAAAATGAAAAGTCAAAAGAAGTTTGTAAAGATTGTCAAAAATGATTATTTGGTCTTTTGATGGAGGTAAACAAATTGATTGTTTCTTTTTTTGACAAACGTGATTAAATCTAATCTTTTTTGTTATTAATCAAACTGAAAACGATTGATTTTAATCTTACTGACTATTTTCGGTTATGATTAATAACAAAAACAATTGATCATACAATTTCTGTTAAATAGAATAATCAGATCTCATCACTCTAAAAATCAAATGATCATTTTGATTATTTGATTTTTTTTTATGATCATTGTTATCGATAATGTTGATTATTTATTTTGCTTATTTTTTAATTTTTTTAATTTTATATATTTTTATATTTAAATATTAAATTATATATTTATTATAATTTTTTATTTTTTTTCAACGAGTGTATTTTAATTATTTTATTAAAAATATTAAAAGAATTGGATTGAAAATAGTTTTTAGCAGAATCCAACCTTCGGCCTTTTCTTTTTTATTTTTGTACTGCCTCTGAGCGAGTCACTTCAAGTATTGTGTTTTCTTCTCCAGAAGGAATTTGGGTTTTCCGAGATACCCTCAAAATCGTAATCTTTCCGTAAGAGAGTTTTAACTTATCCACGTTTTGGAATTTTTCAGGAAGATATCTTTTATCTTCGTAGAACTAGGAAGCAGTTCAAATCACAAACAGAAAGATGTTCTTCCACATAGTATTAGAGCGAAACATGCAACTACACTCGTCTCCAAATTCATGAAAGATGTTGAGGGCACGTGTAGGTAAGTTCAATTAGTTAATTATTTGCTTTTCCAAATTCTTTTTGCCCCAATTTTAACCTAATTAAAACAAAATTAAGACAATAATCTTGTTAGGAGTTCTGTAGTGGTCGACATGGATTTGTGGTGGCTATAACGGGTGTAGACAGCATTGGGAAAGGGTTGATTCGAGATGGGACTGGATTTGTAACCTTTCGGGTGAAGTATCAGTGTGTTGTGTTCAGACCTTTCAAAGGGGAAATATTAGAAGCTGTTGTGACTATGGTGAATAAGGTTGGTCCATGTCTCTAATGATCTAATTTGGTTGTTTGTTTGATAATTTGTTGTGATACATGCACTAGTTTTTGGAAATTTTCTATTCTCTAACCATGTTTGGAACTTTGATAGATGGGATTTTTCGCTGAACCTGAACCTGTTCAAATTTTTGTTTCAAATCGTGTAAGTTCTCTTTCGTTTTGGCTTCAGCTTGAGAAACATTGGAATTTAATATTTGAGTCTACTTTTTGGTTTGTTGATTCCTTTGAGCCTCAAGGTTTCTATTTCACTGTTTAGATGAATTTTCATAAAGGCGTATACTTCATTGGTATTATATTTATCATCTACGAATCTATATTGACAATTTCATTTTGGGTTTTAGTTGATACCTGATGATATGGAGCTCCAATCTGGAGATATGCCAAATTATACCACCTCTGATGGATCAGTAAGCTTCAATCTTAATTTCTCATAGGAAAGTTATTGTTAATTTTCTTGCATTACAAGTGTATGGTTAAAATAATTTCTTTCTATTCTTGTAGGTTAAGATACAAAAGGAAAGTGAAGTGCGGTTAAAGATAATTGGGACTTGAGTAGATGCTATAGAAATTGTGAGCATTTATTTTGCTTAATTATTCTATCTTAGCTAGTATTTCTTATACCCAATTATATCTTTCATATGGATGTATTATTTTAAGTTGGATTCTATTAAAGATAAAACTTAAATTTCACATTCTCAGGCTTGCTGTACTAGGCCTTATTATTCAGATATATTTAATATTTAGTTCTTTCAACTTTAAGTGTATTAAAATTTTGTTTTTCATAGGATCTTGATTTTCTCTAATGCTCAGTATTTGGGTGGGATCAGATACTTTAAAGGTTGGTCATAGGCATGTCTTCTTCAAATTATGTTAGGCTCCAGATCATGGTGACTTATTGTTGATACCCCGAGGATGGATATACAAGCGGCAAGGGAAAGGAAATTGAAATTGTGACGATTTAATAATTATTTGCAAGATTAGGAGATATGGATGATTCAATACATATTTGCAAGATTAGGAAATAGGGGTGATTTAATAATCACCAATTAGATTATATATTACCAAGTTGATTCAAATTAGAAGTGAGAAGTTATGATTAGGCGACCAATTAGGGCTAGGATCTAAAGTGAATAAATTTTAGGGTTTAGGAGGATTGTGATTAACTTTTGAGAATTCAATCATTGTAGTAGCTTTTTATCTAGGTGGTGTTGCGTCACCAAAAATCTCTCAGCATAACATCAAAGATATTGAGTCCTTAATTGTAATCACACTTCTCATTTAATAAAATTCAGATTTATTCCATTACAGTCAACAAGTGCCAATTCCTACAACTCAGGGTCCTATCAATAAGTCAAATGGGTTTGGAGTGTGAGTTTGTTGCGGTTGGGTGTGGTAGTATATTACGTCTCCACATGCGGTTGAATTGGTAGGTTGTTGTAACAAAGACTGTGTTGTTTGACCTTGTTCGACAACTAGGTGGATAAGAGGCAAATTTTGTGCAGGTGCAGCAAAGTTGGAGCTATAGTGATTGCTGTGTGGTGAGTGTGGGTACTATTGTGGCAGAATCATTCTGGTATCATACCATTTGGCTCAAGTTGGAGATCATCTCCTTCAATATGGCAATGTTAGAAAGCTTTCTTCAATTGCCTTAAATTGGGTTTTGCATCCAGTTTTCTCCTGCCACAATTCTTTCATCTCTTGCATGTCTTTATCTAGGGAATCCATTCAGCTGTCCATGTGTGTATTAACCATTGGTTGATTGGAATTTTTCTTTTTTCTATGGATTGCACTCTTATACCAATTGATAAGACCTTGAATTGTAAATTGATTGTAATGGAATAAATCTAAATTTCATTGTACAATTAAAAACTCAATATCTTTGATGTTGTGCCAAGAGATTTTCAATGATACAACATAATCTGAATACAAAGGTACTCCAATAATTGAAGTTTTGAAAGTTAATTTTGATCCGCCTGAACTCTACTATTTATTTAATTCAAATCATTACCCTAATTGGATTCCTAATTATAATTTCTTACTTCTAATCCTAGTCATCTTGGTAATCCATAATCTAATTGGTAATCTTCAAATCACCTCTAGTTCCTAATCTTGCAAATATTTATTAAATCACCACAATGTCAATTTCCTTTTAATTTCCGCTTGTATACTTTGAGCGTTTTATCCTTTCTCATTGGTCTGTGATAAATTGCTATGCTTAGGGGCCTGACACACTCCTATGTCTTTTCATGCATATGTGATTTCGGGGTTTGGGTTAACTCTCGATACAAAAATCGTGTCTAAGCTGGGGTTGATCAATTTATACATACAATTTTAAAAAGTATGCCTCATCAAAGCTTATGGTTGTCTATTTCACTAAACTGCACTCCTTTGTTTCACATGAAGGAAGAAATGATGTTTGTATCTTTGGCTTATACTATGGTCCTGCTTACCATCCATAGAAGCATTCAACATTGTATTAGATTGATATGTTTTTAAGCCATTTATATTGGTTGAGACTGAAAATTAGATTTGAATTAGCATTTATTTGGGATCCTGTAACATATGGAGCCTGACATACAAATCTTAAATTTCAAATATATTGTCAATATTTGAACTTGTACATAATTAAACATAATTCTAATAACCACTATTTGATAGTTGAACATTTTTTTATTTGCTTTTTATCGTATCTTTTGACCCCTTTCACAGTTCTGCATTGGCACCATAAAGGATGATTTCTTGGCAGTGATTAATGATCCTACAAAGCTTTAGCGAGCTTGTGGCTAAATTTATTTGTTGGCATGGGAGTACTGCTTTCTTTGCAGACCCTTGTGTTTCCTGTTGTGTATTTTCTTTGGGCGTTAATTATCTCTTAAAAAACAATTTCATTCTTAGGCTTTGTCTTGTGGAATCATATAAACATTACGTTAACATTAATTATTATCGAAATGATGCCATCTTCAGTCACATTTTCCTTTCCTTTCATGGTTATTTAGTCTCTTGTATTTTGTTGGAATTTTGAGTTTTTCACATTTTAGAAGTGATCTTGATGCAGTTCTATGTGAGGTTACTTGACCGTGTGTTTCTGCATTAATGCTATTGATGGAAGAGAGACAGAGGAGAGAATAGTTCAAGTGGGGTAGAAAGAAACCTGATGGTGGAGAGATTAAGGTAAACTACAAAACTTGCTGATAACATGCATCAGGTTCCATGTTTTCAATATTGTTTGATTTGTGTCCGAATTAGCATTGCATATTGACTCCTGAAGATTGATGCAATTGTATTAACCCAATTAGAAAGCATGATCTGGCAATATTGATGCCATTACCATTTTACTGAGTCGTCTGATTTTATGTTACTGTACACGTCAGCTGTAATGGTCACTTCATTTTTCTTTGAACTGTAAGCTGACTTTTCTTAAAAATGTTTGTTGCTGATTCAAACCTTCAAATATGTTGCATACATATTGAATAACTTTTCAGTTGACATAAAAATCGGAGATGGTCTGGTGCAAATACCACCCTTTTACACTCTATCAAACACAACTTTAGAATGCAGCTTACGCTGTTATTCATCCAAATCAAACACAAAACATCAGACTTTACTTTGAAGCAAACAATTACACTCAAAATGCATGCTTATTTATTTCCCATCAGGAATACGCAGGGCAAGAAGAAAACTGAGGAAGCAATGGGGACTCTGACTCTGTGGAGGCAATGGAAGGGGAGCTAATTGGTGAACTACTGGTAGGAGAAGAAGAGAAAACATGCTCGGGCAGCAATGTGAAGCATCCTGAATCACCGGGAAGCCTAATGTAAGGCATCGGAGGTGATTCACTAAACCAAGAACCTGCCATTGCTGGTTGCCTGCTAGAAGCTCTGTATTGAATAACGACTCTGTAGATGAAAGGTATGAGGCCCTCCATGTTTGTCTGTGAATGTGAGAGTAGGAGAGGAAGAGATTTATGAGCTCAAAGAGAAGCATGGAACTTGGGACAGGCTAGGCTAATATTGGCAAGGATTTGGTAAAATATCATTTCCACCTGCCTTAAATGAGAGCTCACTTCTAATTGAAGGCACATTTTAAACGCCATACCAAACTCAACCATTGCCACTTTAAACAGGATTCAATTTTTTTGGCAACTTTACTATTTCTTAGTTCAATCTTGGATGTAATATACCTGTACTGTACCAAATAAAGATCTGGGTTTTGGAGTTTCAATCCATACTAGGGAAAGTGATTTAATAATAATAAGACTCAAATTTCAACTAACATAAATGATAACCCAAGCAACATTCTAGCTTCTAAGTTAAGATTTAGGGCTTTTAAACCAACAATATAACCCTAATTTGAGCTTAATGAAATTTGACCAAATTACATTAGTATTATAATACATTAACAATATGAATTTCATTAAATCCTCTGAATTTTGATGCTTTTTGGGTCACCTTTTGCTTCATTTACCTTTTATTCTTTAAATCATACCAAATAGTCTAATCTTTTAAGGTTTTTTTTTTCGGGGAGTAAATTATATTTTTCCATATAAAATGAGACTTCGACAATGAAAAAACAATTTAACACGTGTCAAAAGTTAATGAATAACAATATTTAAAGTTATTGAACTATTATATTTTTCTATTAAAATAATTATGCTTTCATATTTTATTTTAAAAATAATCGAACTTTCAATGTTTCGTATTGAAAGTTTGACAATTTTAATAAAATATTTTTATTAAAAATATCAAACCTTAATAAAAAATAGTGAAAGTTTAGTTTATTTAATAGAACAATATAAAAATTTGGTTTATTTGATAAAAAATTTTAAAAAATTAATTTAAATAACAAAGTTCGATCATTTTAATTTAAAAAAAAGTAATAGTTTGATATTTTTAAATATTATTATCCTAAAAGTTAAATTACCATAGTTTTTCTTACTATTTTACTTTTTAAAATGATTGTAAATTCAAGTTTTTATTTTTTAAAATCTCTTTGGCTATCAAAATTTTGTAAACAATTGTCTTTCTCATTCCTTTCATTTTTACTCTCTTATTCAATAATGCACAAATCGATTCGCACAATCTTTTATAATGTTAGAATGTTGACCAATAGAAAGGAAGTTGATGAGCTAAAACAACAAAATTTCTAAAATAAACAAGTAGAATCAATAAGATCTTTAAGCCACAAACATAAACATTAATATAATAACAACTTCTTCAACGAGTCAAGTTGATCTTAAGAGACTGCATGTCAATAAAAATAATAAAATTATCTTAACATAAAGTTCATTGTAATGATGCGTTTGTCAACAAATAAAAATGACGAGATTGTAATGACGATGAGTTTGTTGGCACACAGAAGTATAAGTGACTAAGACTAAAGTTTATAAATTTTATGCTAACTCAATTATAATTTTTAAATTTATAAAAACATTAAATTATTAAATTTAACATATTAAAATAAAAACTCATGAAAATATTAAATTATTAAAAGAAAATTAGTTGAAAGATCCTTTTGAATATTTTTGTACGATCATTAAAAACTTTGTACTAAACCAAAAATGTCACATTAAAATTCTTGAAAGCAAAGTATGAATCATGTGAAAAGTCGCTTTCAATTAATTTTCAAATCTCAGTACCTAAGTTTAGTAGACGGAACAAAATAATATAAATAATAACAAACACCATTTTGTCCCCTAATTTATCTGAAAGAACAGTTTCCTTCTTCTTTGTTAAAGAAACATTCATTATTACCCCTTTTGGGAACTCAAATGTCAGGACTCTAACTGTGAGATCTTAATCCAATATTGTATTTTAACAAGACTGACCTTTCTTTATTTTGTTTTGATGTTGAGATAGGTTCGCACTGGGTCGGGGTATTTTGTGATGATTCTGACATTAGGATGTAAAGGGGAGTTATCAAAACTTTGTGGGTAACTTTGACTATTTGTGATAAATTATGCAAAGAAATAAATAATAAAATAAAAGAAAAAGCGTAAAAGGGAGGATTATTTAAACGTCGAATCCTTAATTATAGTATACCCCAAAAATCTCTTTAAAAAATATTGAACTTTCATGCAGTCTCAAATCAATCTCCTATAAATTCCCTCGCACGATTCCAGTGGATTCGGCACCATCCAGAGACGCACAAAAAGACTGATCCATGGATCGCTCGACCTCCTCTGGCGGCGACATGCTCTTCGTTGAGCATTGTAAAGGCGTTAACGGCCTCGAGAAAGTCATTTTGCGCGAGGTCCGTGGCTCATCTGTTGAGGTAATTCCGATCCTCTTTTCTTTCTTTCTTCTTCTTCGCATGTTAGTTGCTTAGAATATCTTCATTGATTCATTTGGTTATATCTGAGTCAATTGTACGCGAATTGCTGAATTCGGTGTTTGTTTTATTAGTTTTCTATATTTTAAGGATTATGTGGAGGTGGTGGCTGTGAAAATGTTTTGGAAATGAATTGTAACGGTTGGTGGAGTGATTTGAATTATAAATGCATATGAGTTTTGAGTGGATTTGATACTTTATGATGAGAAATGGATGCTTATTTGTGGTTTTTGGATGACGTGAAGGTGGCGGATGTGGAAACATAGAGAAATGATTTCCAAGGTTTGCCAAATTAGTTAGATGATTTATGTGTATGATGTATTAACAGTTTTATTGTGGTGTCTGGAATTGGTTGTTTGTTTCGCTAGTTGTGTGGTATATGGATTATGTGAAAGTAGTAGGCGTTAAAATGTATAGAAAATAAAGTCTAACGTTGTTGGAGATGTGAATGATGTTTGAGTAGTCTTTTGTGGTTTATGAATAATATGAGGGTAGTGGCTATGAAATCTATGAGCTTTGTATAGTATAGTTATGGTGTATGTACCATTGATTGTTTTTTCCAATAGTGGAGTAATTTAAATTACTAATATGTACGTGCTTTGACCCCTTTTTTACTGTATTTGTAGAATAGACTGTTTATTTTGGTTTTTGTGGTTTATGGATGATATAAGACATTTCTTACATGGAAATACTAGTAAATTGTAATTGAGATTTTCTTAATAACATAATTTTTTTCTGATATATTTTAAATCCAAATATCTAATTTATTATAGAGTTGCCTTACGTTCATTTACTAAGAGAACAAATCATATCATTCATATTCATTTATTTAGGTATATCCTCGGTTTAGATGAAAAACCAAATGTTTTTGTATCCACATGACTAAGTCATTAGGTTGAACTTTAACTGGCGTGAAGAAAATCACTCCTGTGGACCATCTTTTGTTTTATTGATCTATGTCTTCGAAAGTGATTGGGTTATCATGATTAGTTCTTTTTAGAAATACTATTTGTTGGTATATTCTTATCTGTTGTTGAGGGAATTGCCTTTTTACCATTAATGAGAAAGCTAAAATCTGATTGAAATGGTTATGGTTGGATTATTATCCTTATTCCTTGTCCTTTCTTTTTTTATTGGTTTGCTTAAATACAGGTATATCTCTATGGAGGACAAGTCACATCTTGGAAGAATGAATATGGGGAAGAATTGCTTTTTGTTAGTAGCAAGGTAATTCTATATGTACAACAGGCTAACTTTAACGAACAAAATGAAATGATAAATTTAACTTTGTTATAGTGCTCGCGCTGTAATGATAAGGAATAGTTTTGTTTGTTCCTATTCTGTATACTAATATTGAGGTGATAGATGTTAGACTCAATGTTAGAATAGCTTGTTCATAAATTTGTGGTAGAAATCATTTACAAGATAGATTGTGACATCATGTACGTGTACATATGTTCATGCTGTTGATGTGTTAGTGATTACCTATTCTTTTTTGACACAAATACAACATCTACTTGTAGACAATGTGATGTATGTTCATGCAGCTGATGTGTATGATTATTCTTGTTGGACACAGATATGTCATCTACTTGTTGACAATGTTTGAAATGGTTAACTATATTGAGACTATGAATCACCTCTATTGTTATGGTTTTACCCATTTAATTTACTGTTGGCTGAATATGGTATTTAGTATATGATTGCAGACATCAATTGCTAGCAAACTTATCAGCTGGATTTTACATTTTAGTAGGGTTTCTACATTTTTTTTTTTTTAAATATTTTGTAATGTATATTTCATCTTGATCAGGCTACTTTTAAACTTCCGAAGGCTATTCGTGGAGGCATTCCAATTTGCTTTCCTCAAGTATGTGCTTCATGCAACTATTTATTTGTTTTTCTAATTTCTTTATTTCTTTATTTATTTTTCCTTTTGATGTATAGTTTTGTGTGTTCAGTTTGGAAGTCATGGCTCTCTTGAGCAGCATGGATTTGCGAGGAACAAGATGTGGAGCATTGATCATGATCCTCCACCATTTCCAACAAATACTTCCAACAGGGCCCTTATTGATTTAATCCTTAAGCACTCTGAAGAAGATGTGAAAATTTGGCCTCACAGGTGTATAACTCATTGACAGTTACATCTCAATTTAGTTTGAATATATAACTAGGTTTTTTAAGCTCCTTATATATTCAGTTATCATTCTTAAATGATTAATGTGATGTAGAGAATTAAGGTTGTTTATTCTCTACCTGTAGAAAATTTGTGTGAATAGTTACTCATTGTGATATGGAGTGAATTAAGTGCTAGAATTTTTTTTTCCAATAGTGGATGTGTCTCCTTGTAGCCTTTTTACTTGCAGATACTGCTTTTTAAGTGTTTATCCACTGCTTGTAGATATGAGTTTCGCCTAAGGATAACTCTTGGACTTGGAGGAGATTTGATGTTGACATCTCGCATTCGAAATACAAATACTGACGGGAGATCGTTTGCGTTTACATTTGGCTATCACACCTACTTTGCTGTTTCAGATATCAGGTTTTCTAATTGCTTTTCTTTCTGTATATCTTTTATTTTTTTTCAAGTGGTTTTAATACCCTACAAATTGGTTGAAGTTGTCATTTACAGTTAGCTATATGTTTTTTGCTTTTGAGAATATGTAGGTAGGCAATGATAAAATTTTTTAATGGTCTTGTTACTTACTATTATGTGCTATTGGTCCTTATTTATGGCTGCCGTTGACTGTGAAAATGGTGGGAGCATTCTTCTTGTTTTCCATTATTGTTTTTCAATAGCTACACAATGAATTATATATAGGAAATAAAATCCAAAAAAACTAAAAGTTTCAACTACCAGCCACATCATTAAATGGCAGCTGCCTGGGCTATAGGACTTTACTCACGTAGAACAGGATTAGCCCACCTAAACCTTCTTTTTATAGTCTACTATAATCAACCTCTGTTTCTCCACATTTTCCCTCAAGCAAGCTGGGTGAATAGATATTCTCCATTCCCAACTTGGATACAATTGTTTAATATACTACGCTACTCAACCCTTTGCTAAACACATCTGCTAGTTGACATTTGGTGTGTAGATATTTATTAGCTTCTCCTTCATAAAGTGTCTACCACTTCTATGTGCTTGCTTTGGTCATGTTGGATTGGGTTATGGGTAATATTTATTGCAGATTTGTTGTCACAATAAGGTCTCATTGATCCATACCATTTAATCTTCAAGTCTTTTAAAATGATTGTCAACCACAAAAGATCACATAACTTTTTGATCCATTGCTTAGAATTTTGCCTTGGCACTTAATCTTACAACCACATTTCTTTTTACTCCTTTTGTCATAAGGTTTCTGCCAAGAAAGCTGCAATATTTAAAAGGTGAGCTTGTGTCAATCATTGGTCCAATGCAGTACCTATTTGCATATGCTTCAAGTATTAATCTTGCATTTTTTTTAGCAAAATATCTTTTCTTCAACTCCCTTTAATGTATTGTAGCACTTTTCGCCTTTCCCAACTTGTGATTGGGATCTATAAGTGTTTTTGTGATTTACATGTCATCTTCCCCCTTTTTCTGAGAAGGTCTATAATGTACTTATGCTGAGAGATAAAAATATCTTTTTTATAGTGAGCAACTTCAAGTCCTAGAAAATACTCCCAAGCTCCTTAATCTCAAATTTCTTGGCCCAACATTGTTTTAGGCATTGTGTTTTCTTTTTCATTTTGCCATTCCATACAAAACTTTTTGGAGTTTACACAATTGAGTGGTGGCTAGATTGCTTCCAAATTCAAGTGGAATCTCTATGTAAATTTCTTCAAGATCTCCATGTAGAAAGATATTTTTTAGATAGAATTGTTGTAAGTCTCAATCATAATTGACTGCTAATGACAATAGAATTTTAACAGTATACATCTTGATGGCTAGGCAAATGTATCCACCCTATATATTTGAGTAATACCCTTTTAGCCACTAATCTCACCTTGTACCTATCCAATGACCTATCTGCTCTACATTTACATCCCACATGCTTCTTTCATGTTGGTCAATTCATCAGTTCCCTGTCTTACTCTTCTCTAAGGCCTTCATATTTGCAACCACACTTGTTTTCAATTTTCATTAGATAATGCCCTAGACAGAGTAGTAGAGACGACAATACTGTTTAGACTTGGAAAATCTTGTGAGATGGTGAGAACTTTTCAAATGACTCAACATGAGACAATGGATATAATGGTTGTTTTGTGATTTTGTTGGTTTCTTTCCTAATGGCAATAGACAGACCAAGTTTTTTCTTAATTTGTAAAGGAGAGTTGGGAATTGCTACCTCATTCTTAAGACTTGGATTAAATTTTTAGGCTTGCACAAGTTCAAGAATGGAAGATTTTCTCCTTGAGTATACATGACCAACCATCCTTTGATCAAGAAGAACTAAGGGCACGAGCTCACTGTTTGTGACTTCGGAGAAATAGACATGGAAGTAGGTGGCACAGTTTGTGTCGGTAAAGGATGAATCCATAAGATAGAAATCCTTATCTACTATGACTCCCTCGAAAAGGATGAGTGTTGAAGGTTTGTTATCATCGAAGGTGATATCTGTTGAGATGTAGAATTTCTTGGATGGAGGATTATAACATTTGTATCTCTTCTTTATTTGTAATGTCTTATTAACACAAACTTAATAGTTCTTGGATTGAGGTTTATCCTTTTGTGATTGTGAACATGGTCAAATGACATAGAATCGAACATTTTTGGAGTAAGGTAATTTGTGGTGTGAAAGTTAGAATCATATTTAGAAAGCATGTCCATGGAACTCTTGAGACCTAAGACTCTGGATGTTATCTATTTATGAAAAGTGTGGTTGGAAGAACAATTTTCTTCTAAGAGGGTTTAAACACATGGACAGAGGACTCGACTCTGATAACAAACTGATGCAGAATTGAAAGAACAAGAAAATATAGAATTCTATCGACATATAATCAGGATCAATGAATTAACCGAGGGAACAATCGACTAATGATTGAAAAAAGAACTATTCTCAATATTGTATTAAACAAACTCAATGTAAATTTTGAATAATCTAGAGTATACAATGAATGTTTAAGTCTTTTATGGAGACCATCAATACTTGTCATATAAAGAGTCAAGATCTAACTAAAATTCCTAAATAAAATAATCTGAAAATCTTTCTAAATAAAATAATATTTAATAAAATAAATAAATAACCCTAAATCTAATTACATTACGAATTTCTTTCTATAATATGGGATCCAAAGATCTTTAATGAGACCTACATCATACATTGTTTGAAATAGAAAGACTCAGGTTGTATCAAGTAGGTGATTGTTTTTCCTTTAAACAAGCCTATGAGACTTTTATCACACATTGTTTTGAAATAAAAAGGCTTAGGTTATATCAAGTAGGTGACTGTTTTTGCTTTAAACAGGCTTAGTTTGTTGGGTGTATATACAAATGACTCATGAATTAGCTCTTTCTTTTGAAGGTATGAGATCAAAACTTGATTGAGGTAGTCTCCAACATTTTCAGATTTTTTTTTTCCTGAAAATATTAACCCCAAATTGAGTTTGTTTCATATGAAAATTTGGGGGAACTGTCTTTATGTAAAATTTATATTTCAGTTAAAAAAAAAGAAGAAGTTAAGATACTCTATTATAGTCATCAATATATGATATAAACCACCTTGCTGTAGAAATATTAGGAACATTTGAAGGGTCTCAAGTATTAATGGGAACCAAATTGAGAGGAATTAATAGTTTTTTATTGATAATTGGAAAAATTACACGTTTGCGTTTTTTTTCCAATTCACACATCACAATAAAAACTTTCAATGTCTTGTTTTATAAACAAGGAAACAATGTTTTGAGAGTGTGAAATGATGGATGTCCTAGTCTATGATGATGAAAACAAACCATTGGTAGAACTTGTCAAAGGCCATAAGTTGATTGTTATCTTTTGACAACATAATGCTAAAATATAGAGAATTCTTAAATTAAATTTTGCTATGAATTCTCTTTCCATTGCAATATGTCACTTTTACCAAATGATCCTTATAAATTCTTTTCGTAATTTCCATATTATTTTCATCTCTATTGTTTGAGGGCAATGTGCTTTATGCATCGTGCAGAATAATGCATCATATTGGTCAAAATGAATATTAAAAAGAGATGTTACTTAAAATAACGGCTTGTTAAAGGGGGTTCATGTAATGTTTGCACGAACTCCCCAATTCGCATAAACATTATTGAACCCCCTCAATTTGCATAATTTCTTTTTTATTTTAATTTTTGTATAGATTATTTTATTTAATTTTTTTTGTTAGTGTTTTGTGTGTAAAGGCATAGCCACTTTATTCATCAATTTGCTGGGTTTCAGATACAATTATGAGAGTATGACTCATGAATGAAAATATGCAACAATGATTCTAGCTGATATCGGGTGAAGTGTCTTTGTGGATGCTAACTCAGTTCTAAGCGTCATCTTTGTGAACCTGTTTTCTTTTGGTTCTCATATGACTTTTACTCTTGTACTTTTGATCTTTGGTATCTGCATCCTACACAAAAATCTATATGAAGGCTATTGCTTTAATTTAAATCTTCTTAAAATTCTTAGGTTTCATGACATAGTCTCTGTTGTTTTTTTTAGAATATTATCACTATTTTTTTTCATGATTTATGATGGATGCTTTCTGCAGAAAATGTTTTATCTCTTGAGATTTATATACATAAACATAAATCAGATAGTTTTTAGGAAGAGAAATTAATTTGAAATTGATAGCTTGGGGAATGTGGAATGTGTTAGAGGTGGGCAGTAGTTTACCAGTGGTGGTTACAGCATAGTATAGATGGTTACAAGGAAAAGAAATGATGTCATAATTTCAGATTATTAATTGGCCATAATATCTTTTACTAAAAATTGATTCTATTAGAATTTTAATTTGTAATCATGCAGTTTTATAAAAATAAATTTATCTAGATTCTCATAATCAATGGTATCAATGACCTAACTTTGTAGATAGTTTTTGTCTATTGATGATCTATACTTTGCCAACCTGACTTCCATGTTGGTGTATTATATTATTTTAGTGAAGTGAGGATAGAAGGATTAGAGACACTGGATTATCTGGACAACTTGAAGGGTAAAGAGCGATTTACTGAACAAGGGGATGCAATAACATTTGAATCAGAAGTTAGTTTCTGCTCTAACTGGTTGATAGTGATTTTACACTATCTAGTTCTGATTTGTTTCTATTGTCATTAATTGCTATATTTCTTATTTTGGTAAAGGTAGACAAGATATATCTGAGTACACCTACAAAAATTGCTATTTTGGACCATGAGAGGAAGCGGACTTTTGTGTTGCGGAAGGATGGACTTCCAGATGCTGGTGAGTTAGCAAGGGCCACATGGTTCATTAGTTTCTCAGTTCTCCTTGTATGTATTTCTGCATGCAAGTTAGATCACAGTGAGGAGACAAAATATTTCACTGTTAGAAAGGAAGGGAACTGTTAGATTAAAATGCTACCATCATTATAATTTTCATGTGTTTTCCTCAAAAGTATTTCTACAACTCTAAGACAACCATGGCTGGGAATGGTCAAGGGACCATCCATTATTGCACCAGGGTAGATATAACTACGGTTAGCATGCGAAGGCATGTCTTCTTGTCGCTAATATTGATAATAGTGGTATGTTACCCAACTATTGTACTGGTTGCAGATGACAATATAGCTTCTGCATCCCCCATTCCATCCTTTGAAAAGTTTCTCCTGAATTTTCCTCTCTTTTTTTTTTTTTTTTTGGCCTGCAACGGTGGCTTGAATTCTCTTGTTTTCTCAAGCTTGTCCTTCTTTAGTGGACTGCTTGTTCTCTTGTGTAAGTTCTTTGTTAAGCAACTTTCATGATCTCTTATTAAGACAAAGCTGGGTGCTCTACTGGTGGGCTAATAATTCATGCAGGGATATATCAGATTCTTCAGATGTCTATGATGAATGTTAAATGATGCCCAAACTGCATTATAATGTTTATAAATTGTTTGACCAAAAAATTTGTTAGTGGAACTCTTTTGTCATATTTCAGTGAAGAATTTAACTAATTTTTGTCCTTTTCGTTTTCGTTTTAGTTGTCTGAAATTCGCTGCATACATTCTTACAAAACACTATGCTTCTAGTGGCAGTTACCTTATTTCTTTTCCTCTGCAGTGGTCTGGAATCCATGGGATAAGAAAGCTAAGGCTATGGTTGATTTTGGTGATGATGAGTACAAGCATATGCTATGTGTGGAGGCCGCATGCGTTGAAAAGCCAATTGTGCTGAAACCTGGTGAAGAATGGAGAGGACGGCAGGAGATCACTGCCGTTTGTTCCAGTTACTGTAGTGGAAAACGGGATCTACAAAATGTATTCCCAACTGCTTAGAGTATGATGGTCTTTGCGGCGCATTCCACCCAAAGGCACTTTACTGACACTAAATATCCGCATCTTTTTTCATTGTATCAGATCTTGAATGATGAGGCATGGGTGCTAGCTCTGAGGTTTGTTCTTCATACAGGTTTTTCTTTACTCAATTCTAACAATCTAAATCCAGCTTTCACGAATTATAAATATTAGTTGTTTGGCATCATGCATCTCGTTGCAATCAGTGGATTCTTGCGGGGTTCTTTTGGGAGGCAAGAGTTTCAAGGGAAGGTTTAAAAAAAAAAGATGCAGTTAAGAAAGAGGTCATAGTGTGTTGTAAATGTCTTGGCTTTCTGCCTACTGAAGAAGGAAATGGACAACAGAATTATGACAAGCATGCAGGTTTCATTTTTTTTTTCTTTTTTTAATGATTCAAATTGAATTATTGTCTCTGGTTTAGAAAACTTATTGTCCGGTTTTTTGTTCCAAGAATTTTGCGTCTGTCAACTGTTATTCTTTTCATTTTTTTAAAAACAAAATATATTCCAATATTTGGTTGGAAAGATTTGTGTGGACGAAAGTTGAGCATCGCAAAACTGTGCATTGAATAATATGGTGTGATTTAATTGATTGTTATTCAATTCATACAATAATAACAACCAATCAAATTGTATTACGTCATTCAATGCACGAATTTGATAGGATTCTTTTGATTAAAATATCATTTTCCCTTAGGTAATTATACACACCAAATAAATTAGTAAAAAAATCATACCTATAAATATTTAGGTTTGGATAATAATCAATGAAATAGACACAAATTACAATTATTAATTTTTTGTATTTATTTGATTGATGAACCATGATCACTATGCCATGAGTTTTGCCTACTACCTTTGATAAGTACACATGAAGATGATGGACAAGGCATAAAGGACTTCAATAGTTAAATCTAATAGAGTCGAACTGTTAGTATTAACTGCAATAACATTTATAAACTTTTTCTTGTGATGATTATCTGCAATGACTTACTGATTGATTTACATATTGATATTTAATTTTAAAGGAGTATATCCGTAGAGATTATTTAAATAAATCTAATTTGATTTGTCTCTTAAAAAATAAACATTCTAAAAATATGATTGAGTAGAATGGATGCATCCACTGATGACAATAATACAAATACATGACCTAATTGACAACTACAACGTGTGTACAAGAAATATAAGAAAAATGAAAATTTCAATACCTACAAATGGTTTTTATCAAATCAATTATTTTGAGATTTTGTCTAGAATCGTGGACTTCATATTTATGGACATTAATTGAATTGATAATTACAAGGAAACAAAACAATCTTAAGTAATGTGAGTTATGAATTTTCCCTTAAATTGCTTGTAATGTTTTCCTATTGTAAAACCATTTTTATAATATCTTAATTCCATTGCTTTGATCTACGCCTATTATTTGTGAACTTGTTTTAATATGAATTACTTCATTATGCTTTGGATCTTCCACCAAAATATTATCCATCTTTCAATCAAAAGCAACTCAACCTAAAACTATCCTTTCATCCATGAATTCATTCCTTAATAATTATAAATAACTCTATGCTAAGAATATTCTTAGGATCTTTATCATTAACATTAATGTTTACATTACAGTGTTCATCTTTTTATGAGTCACATTATTAATGTGTTATTTCTACATTAATTATTGAAAAATAGTGATAATCTTTTATTAAGGTGGGAGGTCCATCCATGTGTTATTCCTTGTAACGCACCATTTTCTACTTACAATTTACTATCACATAAAAAAACATCATATGTTAATGATATAAAACATCTAAGATAAATTATAATTAGAATTATTCATACTAGAAGTATATCATACTTAGCCTATGAATTCTTAAAATTTTGAATCCAATTCTTAAAAAATATGAGAAACAACGTAATAAAATACTTACTTATTTGAATTAAGATAAATTTATTGTTGATTTTTTTAATTAAATTTAAAATGAAATTATGGATGAAAAAACGTACAATAAGAGTTTATTATCATTAGAGATGAAGGTAAAATATGTACTATTTTAATTTTTTGAATATATTCGTATAATATTTCAAATCTTGATTTACATTGTATATACCCTAAAAAAAAAATATTTTAATTAATTTTTCGTAACAATAAATTTAAATATTGCTTTTAGATTTGTTATTATATAAATAATAATGCTACATATGAAAAATATTTTTGAAGATTATTCAATAGGGAGAAAAATAAAAATACTCAAATTAATTAAAAATTAAATTTTTATTTAGTTGAAAAGAAAATTTCTAAATTTGAAATTATATAGGTGTCAATTTAGAAATGGGATTTAAATAGAAAAGAGAGTGTTAAAATTACAAGCCCGGCCCGCTATCTAATCTCATTTTCTGTTGGTTTGGCCCATAAACATTAGGATCTGGCCGGTTACAAATACACCTTTGATATGAGAAAATATAAAATAAAAAAAAAAATAAGGCGGAGAGAGAGAATCACTGGAAGATGAAGAAAAAGGGTTCGTATTGTTTCTTCAAAATCTTCTGATTCATTAAAAACCCACCATAATTCTTCTGTTTTACTCTCAGATTAAGGCTTCAAAATGATATAAAAAAGTTCAAGCAAAATTCTAGAGAGAGAAAGCGAAGGAAGAAGCAGAAAAAATGGAGCATAATTTTAATGTAAGAGGAAGAAGCGACAAGTTGAGAATTTTACTTGCTCTTTCTTGAGTTCCAAACAGGTTATCCCTTCGATTTTCTCTCTCTAGAATCTCTTTTATATCAAACTTTCATGTTTGATTGCAAAAACCTGAGCTTTAACTGTTAGTTCTTGACGTATTGTGATCCATGTGAATTTTTGTTCTACTTTTTAGATTCAATATTTGAATAAGAAAAGAGGGTTTTTGGCAGACATAGATAGAGGTTATTTTGTTAACATTTGTTTCAGTTTGTAAATATGTTTATGGGTTGGTACTGTTGAATTGGAATTTGAAATTTTGTTGAAAAGATTAATTTTTTAGGGTTTGATTTTGGCATTGATGGGTTTTGTTAGAGTTAGTAGTGTGCACAATTTGAATGTGGGCGGGATTGGTATTTTGGACCTGAAGGGAAAAAGTCCAAAAACTCTGCTTTAGTTGGGGTTTTGGGTGAAGGGAAGTGAAATTTAGTAGTTTTGTGAGTGTTATATATGGGTTCTTTGTGGTGAGAAATGCATCGGCCTCAGCTGCAGTCGCGGCTCGATCTTGCTGAGCTGAAAGCTCTGTTAGTAAAGAGACTTGGGTCAGCTAGGTCAAAGCTGTATTTTTTTTATTTGAATAAGTTGTTGAGTTTGAAGCTAAGTAAAATTGAGTTCCATAACATCTGTTTGAGGGTTATTGGGAGAGAGAATGTTAAGCTTCATAATCAATTAATACGATCAATTTTGAAAAATGCTTGTAATGCAAAAGTTCCACCTTCTAGATCAACTCAAGATGGTGTTGGTCTTGGATTTACCAGTGATGGATGTCAACAAAATGGGAATGTTTTGTTGTCTTCTCCTTGGGGGGCACGATCGGGAATCTCTGTTGGGTCTGATGGGAAGGTAGAATTTTCTCAGCAATCAACAATTACAGGTAATAATGTAGTTTCAGGAAATGGAGATTTGGGTTCTCGTGAAATACTGAAGCCATTGCAGCATCATCAAGTTGTCTCCAACAAAACAAACGATGAAGGGGAAATTGTGCTTTGTCACCCTGCCAAAGAACAAGTATCTGCTGATGGTTTGCCATCTGTAGATAGCAATGAACAAAGTGAAGTATTAGTTGGAGATGGAATAGAGTTATCCACTAGAAGTTCAATTCAAGCACCGCTTGGAATACCACATTGCTCATTTGGTGTTGGTGGAGCCTGCCAGGCATCTCGTCTAGGAAGCAGTGGTACATGCTTTAGCTCCTATGATAGTGGTGGACTGCTTGACACTGAGACATTGAAGGAACACATGCAACAGATTGCTGCGGCTGAAGGCCTTGAAAGCATATCGGTGGACTGTGCTAATTTGTTGAACCTTGGGTTGGATATATACCTGAAAAGGTTGATCAGGTCTTCCATTGAATTGGTAGGAGCAAGATGTGGACATGACTTGACGGCAAAAAATAACAGCAATTACCAAAATCACATAAAGCATAATAGTGTCTTCCCAGGTTATAACTTTCACATGCAAAGTAACTGTAGAATTTTGGAAGAAATACATGAATATAGACATGATCTCCTGACATCTTCACAAGATTTCAAGCTTGCCATGTGGCTGAAACCACAGCAGCTTGGAGAGGACTGGCCATTGATGCTTGAGAAGATTTGCACACGGTTGTTTGAAGAATAAAGTTTCTAGACCAAACTTTGATGTCTCATAGGTGCTGCAAATTTGATATTTACTGCTTCAAAGTGTCTTCAAAAGGAAACATCTTTGCTTGAGTACCAATGAAGCAGTGGATACTCTATCATGGCTTTGCTGAATGAGTCTGCCGCCATCAGGATAAAAATCTTCTCCATTCAAGAATGAAAATCAGAGCTTGGTATTCTCCCTTATAGCTTGTACTGATTCTAAATTGTGGAATACCACACTCGACAGCTACCAATCAAAGGAGGTGGGAAAGGAGAACCCATGTTTGGTTGCTGTGTTGTATCTGTAGTATAGTTTTGATTCAATTACTGCATATGTTCATCGTTTTCTGTAACTTATAGCTAATGATTAATAAATCCGGAAAAAGTTTTGCAGGAATAATTTGTCTAGCATAGTGAAAAGGTGGAATTGCAAAATGTAAAAGTTCCTGTGTAATTGTTTTGAACACTTAGAACTGGTTCGGATCTACAAGTTATGACCAATTGACTATTCTGATGATTCTGGTTTGAGCTCTCAAGTCAATATGTAACTTTATTTTGAAAGTGATATTATAACTTTGATGTTTTTGGCAGAATCTAACAAATGTTTATCTTTTATGTGCAATAATTATTTAGCTTCTGTTCGCTTGGATCTTTAATTTTTGAAACTTTTTTTTTTTTTATATTTTTGTTATCCGCCTTCACTTGGATTACTAAACTTTTAGTTATCCGAAGTCTATGGAGTTGTAAAACTCTGGTCACTTTATTGTTGGTATATTATTTTAGTAGATTAAAGAAATTCTTGATCCTGATTTATTAGTTTTCCGTTCTAGTGGGATTTAATGTATTTTTTGATAAACTGTTTTATTTGTTTTCCGAAGTAGTGGGAGAACGTTTTCAACCTCTCCATTTTTTGAAGCTAGTACATTTCTTTATTAAAGAGTGGAATAAAATTCTCTCCCATATATTTCTACATAGTATTTATAATTAGAGCATTCTTGGATCCCTAAAATTTTCATATGACCAACAAGCATAATCTTGATGAAGTTAACCTCTAACATTTGAGAACCCTTCTCAAAAGTTTGTAGAGAAAGTGGGAAAAAGGTAGATGATGGGTTCTCATTGAATCTAGTAAATTCTACACTTATTCTTCCAGAGGTTCAATATCATAGGAGAGGATGATCATGGTATGGCCTTTGTTGATGGCTTGATCATACCAAAGACACCTCCCAGAAGAATGGAAAACCCCACATCATCAGAGTCTAATCTCTTCAGCTAAGAGCAACTGGAATTATTATAGAAATGGTTCAACCAATCACTATCATCCCTTGCTACCTCCATTATTATAATCAGATCTTTGACACAGTTTTTTAAGCGCCTTGAGTCCATGGATTACGGACTCAAGAACACTGGGTCATATGATATGAGTTGCTAAAATTTTTACTACTTTCAACCCATGTCATGAAAATTTAATAATCAAGATAGCAAATGGTTCTCTCTCAAAAGGTGGTAGAAGGTTTTGGTACTATTTTGAAGAACTTAACCCTTAATTTTGTCCTATTAGTTCCAAATTGGACTGCAATCTATTGCAGATTAGCAAACTTACTTGGGAACTCAATTGTGTAACTAAAATTTTCTCAATCTTATGTGCATTTCAGGTTTTGAACGATTCGGAGAAGACAATCAACTATGTTGAAATATGTTTGAGATTCTATTTACAAAATTGATGTTTTCCTCAAGGACAAATTCACTATGTTGATTGTTTAGAATAAAAAAAATCAACTTCACAAAAACTTTTCTTCTATTGTTTGTTCCAATAATATAGATCATCCAAATTTTTATATTTTGACAACCTTTGTCCTTCTTACTCAAGAATGAAGATTTGAATGATTTTCAATACGAAATTTTGTTAATTTTTCAAAAAGTCTGAAATTCATATCCTAATTAACTTTAGAAAGTGTTGCGTGTCTTCTCAATAATTAATAGTGATTTGTGAGACCCTTCTAGGGTTAAAAATATTATTGGATCTCAATGGTTTATGTTATTGAACACCAAGAGCTTTAAAAAATTTAACACCGTGATTCAAACTCAATTTTAAAACCAAAATATAAAATTTGCGAAATAACAATGCAAAGAAAGACTTCAAATCTTTTCTTAGTTATTACTATTAAGCTAGGACATAATGTATTGTAATATTTGCATTAACACCTTTTACAGAATGAAGTTGTTGAGAGGAAAAGAAAATTACATCTCTGTCACTCGTGTTCTCAACAAATGTGCCAAAACATTTTTGGGGTAAGGCCATCCTCACATTAACATATCTCAAAATAAAATGCCTTCTAACATTAGGAAATTTCAAACACCCCACCAAATTCTTCTTTAGTCTTACCCTAACCGTTGTGTTATATTCAACATTATCTTCAAAGTGTTCAACATTTGTTCATATATATCAACAACATTGGGGCAAAATTGATCCTAAGATGGGTAAGTGTATATTTATTGAATACTCTCAACAAAATTCTTTAAAAAAAAAAAAAAAAAGGTACAAATATTATTCAAGGGAAGAATAGTTTGACACAATAATACTTAGCTTTGGGAAGTTGAAAACACTGTTTATATGTTACAGTCATGTTCTATTCATTTTAGTTCAATAATAGAATTCTAAGTCGTAATATGAACTTTTTGAATTCATTGTGTTGTGGTGACATAAAAATTGTCTTGTGACATAGATAGAGAAAACTTGAATAAAATCATACGATCAACATTCACTTTTCTACTAAATATTATTTACGTATAAAGATTAAACTAGCCTTCTTGGAATGTGTTTAAAGGCATAAAAAAATTTGATACTAATTGATCGCATCATCCATTCATCGATTCATCATATACTTAATCTATCTTATTAATTCAAATCAATCAATGCATTAAGCCAAAATATTAGACAATTCAAACAAATCATAGTCTTAATTACCGCAGCCCTAATTTTAATCAGACAAAATGAAGACGCTCTACCTCTACTTGTTTGAATATTTAAACATACCAATTTGTAATTAAACAGTTCAATTGCCACATAATAGTATACACAAATTGGGGATCTATCAATTTAAATCCAATTGGCTAAAATTAAACCTCAATTTAGTTAGGAAAACCCACCTCAAGCCTTAAGGACACCTAAAATTCATCCAACCTATACAAGATCCTTCAAATACGTCAAAATGTCCAAATCCAAAAATTTGAAGTACATGAAATTGGGATATCAATTGCATACCTTAGACTCCTAACTGTAAAAAAATTTCTGCAACTCCCCTTTGATCTTCAAAAATTCAAGAAATCCTTTCCAAGAGAAAGCTTCGATGTTAGAGAGATATGTTTGAGAGAATTTTTATTTGGATTAAAACTGCCATCATGTACTTTTTCACAGTCTGCTCATAAGCCCAGAAACTTCCCCTTGATTTTACATTTAATCATCTCTTTAAAATCAATTCACAATCAATCTTTCCTTTTAACTCAATAAACTATTCTTTCTCCCTTTTATTTTATAATTATCATTATTCCCTTAAAGAGCAAGAACAACCTTAACTTCAGGAGGAGGAAAGACCAAAGTACCTTTGATACATACCTGTGGTGGAGGAGGCAAGGAAAGGAGTGAGATCACGTAGAAAACACCCAATTTATAATTTTATTTCAAATGAAGGACTGCCACCTAGTTTTCGAGCATTTGTTGTCAATCTCAACAACATATAGATCCCTAACGACGTACAAGAAGTCCTCAAATCGCCTGAATGGAAGGTTGCCATTTGGGAAGAAATTTGTGCACTGGAAAATAATGAAACATTGGAAATCATGGATATGGATCATGGGAATATTCATCTTGTTGCAAAGGGATCCACTCAAGAAACTTTTGCTCTTGTAGTACTCAATGCAATCCATTTTCTTTTATTATTGGCAACCAACTTAGATTAGCCAAGTCATCAACTAGACTTCGAGAATGCCTTCCTCAATAGAGACTCAGTAAAAGTTTATGTGAAAATTCCTTTTGGTTTTGAAGCACAAGCTACAATCAACAAAGTCCACAAGATTAGAAGATACCTATATGGACTCAAGCAATCCCCAAGAGCAGCCTTAGTGTCCGATCGATCACACCTTAATTGTTAATAACAATGTTTGGAAGATTTACAAAAGAAGTACGGAGGTACAGTTACTCTTAATGTTAAGCTGATTAGACTCTATTTGTCAAACACTATTTTGAAGGAAGACATTCCATCCTTATTGTGTACAGACGACATCATTTTAACAGGAGATTATAAAGAGGAAATAAGTAGCCTCAAAGACTTCACAGCTAAAGATTTTGAAATCAAAGACCTGGGGATCTTAAATACTTGCAAGGTATGGAAATGGCTTGGCCAAGAAGCAACATTTTTGTATCTTAACGGAAGTATGAATAGGATCTTCCAAAGGAAGGTGCAAGCCTACTGATGCCCTTATGGACTCAACAACTAAGGTGGTACACTTGTAGACAAGGGCAGATATTAAGTACTCTTTGGAAAACTCAGATATATGTCTCTGTAATCTCTTCGCTCCTTTATGTTCAGGAAATTCAATCACACAGAGTGTCTTCCTTCAGTAATCAATCGGGTAATCTTTTTTTGAGGTGTCTATGTCTCCCGCTGCCAGGGTTGTCGTGGAAACTTTAATTATTTTTTGCTGTAACTTTGTAGTTAAATGAAATATTTGTTTGAAATATTTTATTAAAAAATATATCAAAAAATTCATAATTTAAATTAAGGGAAATTAATTAATTTGGCCAATTTTTTAAAATTAAAAGACACAAACATCCAAAAGAATTTTACTTTTATGAATCAATCTAAATTTGTGCATGACGAAACACACGTATCATAAACGGTAATAAATTATTAAAAAAATCAAATAATTTGTATATTGTCATAACGCATAACATATAACACGCGTATTACTCTTTCATCAGTTACGCATCTCCAAAACCTTCTAACTTAGTATATTAATTTTCTTAAACATAAAATAAAGATTTTCTTGAGCAAAAGATTAGCACGATGATTTTCTTAAGCCTAGGATACTGTTTAAGAGGGAACCTTATCAGATAGTGGACTTTGAGAAAGAAAACCATTTCTTATCTGCTTTACCTGGATGTCCCATTCAGCTCTGCTAGGATAAATATGAAGATTTCATTATCCTAATTTGTTGCTTTAAGTATACTATAAAGAATTTATGGTGGTCTCCCACGTAATGCAGTCTATATATTTTTTGGGGTCATTGCCGGAATCTGACAGATATATATAACTCAACATTTTGTTGGTATTTGTTTAATACATCTCACATTTATTTTTAAGTTGTAGACAGATAGCTGAATATGGTCTTATCATGATAATATATATGGTATTTGGTATATAGTTCACCAGTTTTCAGGTCATTGGAAAAAGATTTCAGCAACCTGTGGAGAGAGTGCAAGCATATTTCGTCTTCTTTTCTATGTTCAATATGGATTTACTTAGCTAACAGCCCATAAATCAAGCAAATGAAGCTCAAATCCTGTACAATCAGCGAAGTACTAGAAGGGTCATCCATGCTGGGGTAGCAGAAATCTACCATACAGGATGGCGATATTTTGGTCCTTTGAAGTTTATCTAATTCTCCTCTTTTGTTGTTTTTATAGAGCTGGCATATGCATACCGATATGAAATATGTATGCTTATTTTCTCTCCTTTTGTTCTTGGTGTCAGTGATGCTGAGATCAAAGCTTCTGCTGCAGCCACTGTGAAATTCTGATAGGCTGTAGTTGTAGTGTATCATACAAAATAATCTTGCATTGATTAATTGTGTGAATTTGAAATGATTCTTCACAATTTCTGCAACAAGAAGGGAAGAAAGTACCTTGAATTCTTTGAAAGTAATTTGAATGAATTTCCTCTCATTGTTAGAATATGAGTATCTGTGTAGAAATGAAGAAAATATTTCTTATTTTTCATTGGTGGGAGGATTTCCTAAGCTTCACAATAAATGAGTTAATGCAAAAGCCTCAAGTGGATGCGAGTCTTTCTGGGTTGTGGGGAAGTATCATTTATGTACAAAGATGACAATGTCGTTTGACAAGTTTTTTTCCATCCACACGGAAAAATGAAAGCTGAATACTATTTAATCTTATACTGATTTGGACACAGCTGCAACAGCTCTATACATGCAACTGCAATGTCGGCTGTTGGATTGTAATAACACAACACCATGTCAACTGTGGCAACACATTGTTATTATTATTATTATTCTTACAGTATCAACTGGAGTCTCATATCAGGCATGATTTGCTGAGAAGGATGAAGCTGAACTGTGGTTAGACCAAACAAAAATTCTCCAAAAAGGTCGTTGCCTCCGCTTCGGATTGTGATTCATTAACTCTGTCTCTGATCTCCTCAGCATTTCCCACATCACCTGAACATCTTGATATTCACAAGTTTGTACATCATCATGAAGTTTCAAAAGGCCAGCACCTGCACAAACCCAATTCCGTTCAGTGAAAACTAGTAAGAATTTCTTTCTAAACTGCCTGGAAAACTACATCGTTCACATTCCCTAAGATTTGAATTCATATGAGAACAGCCTTCTTGGTGTCACAAAAATATTTTTGACATCCCTTGCCATCAGGATATCAAAAGCAACACCACTTCGAGAAAACTGGTAAGCAATTACTGTTACACACGTTATCTGGCAAAAAGCATCATTTACCTTCCCTAAGATTTGAACTCATATCAAGAACCTTTCAGTTTCAAAAATTCCATTGACATCCATTGCTGTTGGGATACCAAAGTAGGTTGACAGTTGAACTAATGTGATACCCTCAGTTTATATTGGCTTAGAACTAGGATTGCGGTCATATTTGCACTGTGTTAACCAAATAATTTAGGTGAAATTAATCACAGAGTGGTTTCTAAGATTAGAACTCCTTTATGTTTTCAAACCCGAACTTGATCTAGTGAAAGTTCAGATTAGGGTCAACCAGCAATTGAACTTGTTGAACCAGTGATCGGACCAATGTATTGTTTAAATAAATATTAGAATAATATCTAAAATAATTTTGTTTATTTAATCATTAATATAAAATCCGAATCACATTTAATCAAAATTTACTTTTGGCCTGGTAGCACACACACCATGAGCTTAGGTAAGGGTTTCAAAACACAGCTCTCGGCATGGCAACACCCTTTTTGGTTCCAAAACTATCAACAACAAGCCATTAGATTATCGAAACAGGTCAACAGCTTAACTAATATTGACTCCCTCAGTTTATATTAGCTCAAATCTCAGAGGATTGAGGTCATAAATGAGTTTTCTATAGCTACATTACCAAAGAATTTAGGTGAAATTAATAAAAAAAAAAATGGTTAAACTATAAGGTTCTTTTTAGGTTGTTGAGTTGAGCACTAAGTATAAGATGCCAAAGAAGTGGTCCTGACGGGAAAGACACCCCAGTGGACCATTACCTCTTTAGGTTAATGGCTGCTCAAAGATGTGATTAAGCAAGATTAGTGGATGTTATTATCACACCGTTACTTAATGAAAACTTAAGCATAAAGTTTCCACTGGAAAAGATATTGATGGTATCTCAGCACTTCACCTTTCGGTGAAGCAAGCAAGCAATGCATCTCAAAGCAAACTAAAATTTTCAGCTTCTTATAATATTCCTTTTTCTCTTTTCTATCACCAACCATGCTTTTCTTCTACAATAAACAAAGCCAAGAAGATTTCTCTAGCGGATCAAGGGTCAAAGTACAATTCTCAGATACCCTTTCAGTGATAAAGATTAAACTATAAAATATGTTTAATTGTAGTCAAATTTGTGGATTCAATATATTATTGTAGACTTAACAATGAACCCAGATAATGAATAAATCTTAAAATTAGGTTTATTTTGTCCTTGTGTTGATGAAGCCCAGTGGATGAAGTCCACTATAATTGGAATCTTATTAATTATTTTATATAATATTAAAAATTCATGAACAATCTACACACTATTTGTAATAATGTCAACAGTTTTATAAACAAGATTCCCATAGAAATTAACAGTTAAAATGGGGAGGAAAAAAATTCTCAATGGAATGATTAGACCTTTCATAGTTATGTTTGGATTGAGATATTTAAGTATTAAATATTAGAAAAAAAAAAGATGATTTTGTTAATAATTATGAAGGGAGATAAATTAAAGTTCCAAAAAGTAAATAGTAATATTTGCTCCAATATGAAGCAAGCAGCCAGACTCACAACTAATAAAATATGCATGTCATTCTTGACCAAACTTTCATTAAAGGATATGCCTGTTCTCATTTCTAATTAACAATCTAAGAAACTTGCAAAGTATGATTACCATCTTGATTATTTGATGAATAAACATAATTAAAACTACTTTTTATCTGAAAATATTAAAAACAAGACTAACATTTTGCCCAGATGGGTCAGAAACATTTTCAGTAATCAATTGAATGAAGATAACAAATAATAATAACAGTTTTTCATCTAAATAAAAACTATGAATATCAAGAAATTGAGAATCAACATGATTTAGAAATTCGATTTCTTTCATAATTTTTATTTTTTTAAAGAAAATTATCCCATCTTGATAAGATAAAAGAATAAACAGAACATTTACATGATTAACAAAGAATGAGCAAAAACAGAAATAAAGTAAATTTAATCTAAAAATAAAATAAGAAGCAGAGAACGGGGAGTAATAACAACGCACAGTTTTTACGAGCCTTAACGCGAGAAGAAACGGCCACCCAGACTCGCCTAATAGGGAAGACCATTTTGTGCCACAACTCCATGAACTTATTTTTAACTTTACTTTTCTTCTTCGTCTTCTTTTTCTTACCAATATTATTACTAGCCCTGCCCGCGCCGCCGATAACTCTGACAGCAACCGTCTTAAACCCGGCCAGACCGTCAACCTGAAAGCGCACCAGCCGCTACACAATATCTAGCCAGCCCCGGTACTGCGTGGGATGGCTGGCTCAAATTCAAAGAAAATATAAAAGGAAAATCAGAGTTCTAATTGCCTGCTCCATAGAAGAAGAATTGGAAGCTTTAAGGCGGTGGGGTTGTGTCCGTTACAATTCATTATTTATCAATAACTCCACCGACAAGTGACCGTATACATACATACACATATATATATATGCGGTGGTTATTGTTTTTAGACGAAGACGACATATACTATGAGCTCTCTGGCCATCTCCTTTTCTTCTGATCTCACTTTCTATTTATTTTTATTGAATTTTAACTGAAAATAGAAATAAAGATATTGGCAAAATTAATATTAAATCAGTAAAAAAATGTAAAAATAATTTGAAATTATTGGCTAGATTGGTATAAAGACAAGCGTAGAGATTTGTGCAGAACGAGAGGCAAGGGCATTTAAAAAAGAATAATCGCCACGTGGCTAAAAATGCGTGGGGCTGAATAAGAGTCAGTAATTTTGACGTAGACAGCTTGCGACTAAAGGCGTCTGATTTTGGTAATTATAATAATTTTAGGTTTATTTTTTAGCGATTTTAACATTTATATTAAGAAGAAATTAATTTTTAAAGTTTGAAAAATTAAGAAGAAAATTAAAATAATAATTATGAAACCATTTTATATTTTATTTTGTCTGTTAATTTTAGAAAATTAAAAAAATTCAGAAATTAATTAATATTGTCTTGGAATTACCAATAATTTAATTTTTATTGGTGAGCAGTGTCGGCAAGGGTAACAAAAAGTAGACCCAATCACATGGTGACATTTGGCCTGCCTCAGAAGAGTACAAATCAATATTATTGGCCCAACCTATCTCATACAATTTAAAAATATATTAATTTATTTATTTATTTTTGCAATATTTCACCGCTATATTTTCTTAAGAAGATTAATTACTTAACACCCCAAGTGTAGAAAATTACAGAGACACCCCTGCCCTGTCGTCAATTATTTATTAGACAGAAGACCGGTCTTGACTAAATTATATAATATTTTAAATGGGTTAAATGCACTCATGGTCACTGAATTATTCACTAATTTCATTCGCGGTCACTTTTGTTTAAATCGTTGCATAAAAGTCACTGAACTTTGGATTCCATTTTCCGTCAAGTCACTCTACAGTGTTCTACAGTGTTTCCGTCTAATTTTTAAACTGTTGCTGATGTGGCGGATGATGTGGACGCCATCAAGTGATGAAGTGATGAAGAAGGAGAGTTGTTTTGCCGCCAACGAGTGAAACGCTATGTGAATAAGATCAAAATCCAACCTAATTGCAGTAAGTCCAGTAATGTTCCAGCTATTGCAGCAGGTAAGCGGAAAAGAGTCGCCGATGTTGCACCTTGCCGGAAACCTTTGACAAATAATGAAAAGAAATTTCGCGGTGTACGGCAACGGCCTTGGGGAAAATGGGCAGCTGAGATTCGAGATCCTGCAAGATGTGTACGTTTATGGTTGGGTACTTATGATACAGCCGAAGAAGCTGCAAGGGTTTATGATAACGCACCCATCAAGCTTCGAGGTCCAGATGCTTTGACAAATTTCTCGCCAGTTTAAGAACCCGCCGAAGAAAAAGAAGAAGAAGAAGCAGAAGAAAAGCCCCAAATCAATGTTTCGGTAACAGTTTCGGGTTACGAATCAGGTGACGAGTCACAAAGTCACAATCTGTCTTCTCCAACTTCTGTTCTCAACTTCAGAACTCATTCTTCTTCTTCTTCTGAACAACTCGAACCAGTAAAAGAAAAACTCAAAGAAGAAACGATGACCGATTTATGTAATGAATCATACCCTGTATCAGTCTTTTGCTTGATTTAATAGTACGAAGCAAAGTGCGAGCACAACCCTCAACTTTTTTTGGCCAAATTTGGGCGGATTTGGGAGGCAAAGGAGATTTTCATGAACATAAATTGCGAACCCTAACCCTACTAATACGCTCACACAGATGATTGAAGACATATAATAACAGTTTCAACCATACAGATGATGATAGATTTCCGCCGACGACAAGTGCATGGTAAAGAGGTACAAAGAGGAAACGGAATGCAGTTGCTAGTTAATGCAGAGAGTTGTGGATTTTTGCAGAAAACTGAAAAGGGAAAGATGAAGAAGGTCGGGGAGAGAGAAGCAGGAGGAGTTTTTTAACCCCTGTCACGTCAGCGTGTTTTACTGTCTGCTGAGTCAGCAGACACCTCAGCATGCATTCTACTATTGACTTAATCACCTGCCACATCATCTGCCACATCAGCAACCGTTTAAAAATTAGACGGAAACACTGTAGAGTGACTTGACGGAAAATAGAATCCAACGTTCAATGACTTTTATGCAACGATTTAAACAAAAGTGACCGCAAATGAAATTAGTGAATAGTTCAGTGACCATTAGTGCATTTAACCCTATTTTAAATTAACGCTTACAAGGAACACATCATAATCTGGTAGGGCCCCAACAGATAATGTGGTGATGGCCCCTTCAACCATTGTGTGACACGTGACCCAGATATTCATTTATATAAATTAACAAAAATTATTATTTTAATCTTAATAAATTTGTCTTCTTTTTTTTAATTTTCTCTGAAGAACTTGAAAAATATTTTGAATTAGAATTAAAAATAATATTTATTATAGAAAAAGGAGAATAAATCAAATCAAATAACAAAAGGGGGAAGAAAATGAGAGATATTGGAATAGACAAGTGAAGTGAGGGTTGAATCTCAAACCAATCAACCAAAATAATTGATAATTTGGTAATTGTCTTTTATTATATATATATATATATACTTCATCAATGGATGATAATGGCTAAATATATGAGAGGTGGAGAATCTGGTCTTTATGTTTGTCTAGTGAGTGCGAGTGCCAATGATTTAACAGAGCACCAGAAGACCATATGAACATGATAGAGCCTCTTGTTTTCATTCATATATTTTGTTTTATGACACTCGAAAAAATTAGAACCCTAATAAAGGATGGAAACACTATTAATATTATTGTATTAATATTGTTGATCTTTGTGTTTTGAGGTACAAATAAAGAAAAATTGAAGAAAAAATTCTAATATCTGTAATAAAAAGAATTCTCAAATTGTTTCATAAATAACGTGATTGTACTTAAAATCATCAAATATCTAATAATTCTAACTAATTAAAGAATATATGTACTAAAGATTTGAACATCCATTTTTAGTACAAGGAAACAAAAAAATATAAAGATTGAAGATAAAAAAAATCGAAATTTTTTTCAAAGAATTAGATATTTTAATCAGATTTGACTATTTCACAAACTCTATATATTAAATTTATAGATCTTTTTAGACTCAACAAAACTACTTTTAGTTTCAAAGACTCGCTTGTATCACCTCATGACAAAAATTAAAATATAAAAGCAAGCATTCAAGACATATTCAAGTAGAAATCACTTATATATTAACCTAGTTGGGAGGCAAAAACTTTTATCTTCTTTATATTCTTCGAAGTTAGCAAAATCTCGTATAAACAATTGGTGTCAAATCTTGCATAAATTATTGCAAGAGCAAAATCCTGACGAAATTAGGGTAAAATTATGATAAAATTAGTGTATTAAACTAATACATGATAATAAATTCAAAAGAGATTTCTTTAAAGAAGCAAACATAAAAAGTTTCTAAACCATTTTGAATCAAGTAAACAATCTCTTTCCCTCTTCTCTCTTTAAAATTAAAGAGAGAAGAGGGAAATGCTACAAAATCAAATCAAAGTTAAGGAAAATGTAAAAATTTGACTTATTATTTTATATGATAAGGCATTAATAAATAATATAGAACCATAAAGCGGTTTAAATCAGTTATAATGGGTTGTGACAGAGGTGCAAATGTCAGCATATGTAGAACTAGAACAAGAAGAAGAAGAAGAAGAAGAAAAAGCAAACTCAGAATATTTGACAAACTGAATGGAAAGTTTGGTGGGCAGTAGCTATTCATTCATAGTGCCTTTCACTTTTCTCTGCTTTATTTATTTATTTTTTTAAACTCTCCAAATATCTCTGTATCAAATCATTGATGGCCATGAGAGAGAACATTTTCTGCTTTCATTTTATGATGATTTGGCTGACACAACTACTTCTAAATATCACTTTTCCCTTCTTTCGGCTAAGCATCTTGGCTACTCTAGTCTAGAAAAGGAATTGGAATCGGTTCACAATTAATATTAAAAGAGCTTGGAAAATTAAACAAACACCGAGTTTATTGAGAAAAATGTGAAAAAAAAATAAAAGAAGAATGAAGCTACCTAGTTTTCAATGAAATTGCAAATTTCTTGGCACTCTTCCTCAAGAAACAAGTGGAAAATAGATTTTTTAGTTGGTTTGGGAAAATAATGCAGAAAAGAGGAATAAAACTACCTAATTGTCCTGACCTATGTACTTGACTGGGCAAGAGTCAAAGTCCGATTTTCGGTGAAAGAGGCTGTTAATTTCATGTGTTTTGACATCGTTTGAGAGTTTAAATACAAAAAGTATGTTTTATTCTGCTACCTTGGTGTTGTTGAAGGTGATGATAATAATGTTGCAATGCGAAGAAAAGTGTCGTCAGAGAATGTAGTGATGATGAAAGATTTTTAAGATTTTTAAGGTTTACAAGTTTTGAATAAAAAAAGGGTACTTGATTGGGTATCCAACTAAATACCTAAATTCAGTTCCAATTTCGGGTTCCAAGTAGGTTTTAAGTCCTTAAAGTGGTGGAATGAAAACCTAGTCGCACAATGCCGTTTCCATAAATTTCAGAATTGAAACCTACCTTGTGGTTGTTGGGTACCCTATGGTTTTAGTTCCACTAGGTTCTTTTGCTCACTTTTATTAATATTATTATAAAAAAAAAAAAGATTATTTTGATATTTTTTATATTTCAAAACTCTAATTAAACTAAAAAAAAAAAAAAGGAAAATAACCCGAAATTTGAGCTCTTCAGGTAGTTTTTTAATCACCCAAATAAATTCAAATTTCAATCAAACAAGTATTAAGTTGATAACATTATCCAAGGGCTTAACCAAGTCAAATTATTATAAATGGTTGAATGACCACTTTAACTCAGACCTCAGAAGAGGGAAAATGGGCAATGCAATTATTTTTAGAACTTTTAAAGGTCCTAAAATTTTTTTCAAAGAATGACAATGAAGTATTCATTATGTAAATCCCAACTGAATAAAACATTCAAAAGTAATCCTGAGGAGGTTTGACAAAGTAGAATGCTGGCCACAAAGATTGTATGGTTATAAAGAGCAGAGATAATTCATTCAAAATCAAAAGCATAATATTGTGTTTGAACAATAAGCATAAAGGTGGTGCATAATCCCACTGTTTATAATCCTGTGATTAATATTGAGTATAAATGTTTTCTAATACCAAATCATCACCATTTCAATATAAATTATTGTGCTTTCATTTCTCATTTAAGACCAATAATACATGATAGGAACTTGCATTATTGGTGCTTGTCCCATCCCTTATTAACCAATATCAACTTTTTAAGTTTGTATTATTCTTTAAACCATCCTACAGGCAAATTTGTGATTGGTAATTAGTAAAAGAAGATTGAATGAACAATAATGAAAGCAAAATTCGAGCATTGATAAAATTAATCACTTTTTATCTGGATAAATACAGATGGGTAATTATTAGATTGTATGTATGTATGTATGTATAAAAGAATACATGTATAATAATTGGATGAATACAAATAAACCCTAATTAAGTGTTATTTTCCCTTTTTGAGGTGCTAAATTTTGCAAAGTTGAAGAGGGTAAGATGAGAGTTGAAAACTTTAATTAAAAGTAATTCCCAATTAAGCATTGGATTCCATGGAATTAAAGTGAGAATGTGGATTTGGATAGTTGTTGACTAGAACATAGCATAACCCAAGAGAATATTAGGTAAAAAAAAGTCTTTCAAGATTTGCCCATTTGTGACAACTTGGATGATTTTGAAAAGCACTAAAACCTACTTTTACATATGATAAGGTTGAATTTTTCAATGTCCTCACTAATAATACAATTACAAATCTCAATTATAAAGGGACTTTTTGATGATATTCAATGTATATGATAATGTTCCCTTATGATTGATTTTTCAAAAAAATTTATCTTTTGAATCAGATAAGTAAATCAACTTAAACTGCCTTCTTTTTCCTAATATTGTAAGATAAATCAGGTAACTGAATGATTTTGAATTAAAGATAAAGTATTACTCAATAGCATGACACATCATAGATGGAGCTCCAATTTAACAAACACCGGACAAGTAGTCTGCTAAAAAACGACTAACCTGAGAAAGCAAAAAGATCTTCACTGTAAATTTCTGAAAACATCAAACAAGCAATTATAAGCTTATAAATGATTATAAGCAATTACAAGCAATTATAACCTACTCCTTTTATGTGTACAACAAATTAGAATAATTGAACTCACTGAATACTAACACCGCCCATATGGGAAGCTTATAAATGGCATTTTAATTTCTAGTCGTCAATGTTCTTCATATACTCCTTTGAAAGTTTGGTCTCCATTATCAGCTGTTGTTCTCTAAGGAGAGAATACCCTGACTCAAGTAAAGCCTCAACAGTTTGCTGTTCAAGCAAATGCAATAGACACATTATTTGCAGCTAGTTTAGATAGTTTTGATCAACCAAATGATCAATTCAGTGAATTGAAGACTTCTTCGGCTTTTTTGGAAAAATGAGATGCAAGGAAAACACGTCATGAGGAAATAGGAATGTTGTGATTTATATTAGAGTACCTCAGGAGGAATGAAAAGGGGAAGTTTTTTGTTGTTTCTTTTATTGAGAAGCTTGTTTCCAAGCTTTTCAATACCCCCAACATCATCTATCCACTGCAATAAAAATGGTGTAAGACACATGTGCATAGAGATTTAAAAACTCCATAAGTAAATTAGTGTCACTTCACAATTCCAAGTGCATAGCACTAAACTTGGTTAAGCTCTTTATCCCGGTTATACATGGTGCTGGTGACATGAATTTTCCTGGCCCATGCTGCCTTAGCTAATGGAAATATAATCTGTCAAATTCTTGTTTAAAACACGGAAGTTGCAGAAAAAAAAATAATAAATGCTTCTATTGCAATCAGTTCATATCGCCAAAACATGTATTAGTTTAGGTATCCAACTGCAGTTAATGAGGATAAATTTATTCATTTCCTACGCTCACTATAAAGTCAGTCACCCAGACATTTCTTCCTAGCTAAGTGGCTAATGGTGAAATGAAAAGAATTAAGACATTGCATGTCAATACCCTTCCAAGTATATATATTAACAGTTTCGAACAGGCAAACCACTACAATAATATAAGACCTTTGTGCATGAAAAAAACAATAACAGGTTGCTAGAGTATCTCCTGCTTTAGAGGAGAAAGTTATGTACCTTAGAAATTGATCTGTCATATGTTCGAGACCTAAGAGCTCCATAAAAGTCCAAAGCTGCCCAATCAAGAAAAATTAAAAAATGATAAATGCTACCACCCAACACAAAAAGATATTATGACGGCTCCATCTATTGGTGCACCCTTTTTAAGTGTGTTCAAAGAATATTCAAATACTGAAATGATGTTAAGAAAACCGTCTCAGCAATAGGGGACAGCCAGCAATATATTAGAATTACATAAATCTTGAATCAACAATGGGATTTAGAAAGCAATGCTATATACACCCAAAAGCAAATTTCCAAACATTGTTATGTCTCAGTCAATTTTCAAAAAATAGTATTTGGTTCTCGGAAACTTTACTATGCAAGTGACAGGACAAAATTAAAATTTATTACAGCTTAAAAAGTGTTTGAAATGTTGTAATTTGTACTCCAAGACTATAAAGAACTCTTATGGCCAGGACTCAGAAAGTTCAAAGAAAATCCTTTGGAGGCAATTGTTAAAGAAAAACATAAATTGATATGAAAATGGATCCACACAATTGTATTATGCTGAATAGCATGGACATACAGCACAAGACAGTGGTAAAGGTAGTAAACTTTAGCCACGACAATCTTCTTGTAAGAAAATATGTTAGATTAATGATGCTAGGTTGGATTTTATCAACTAATAGTAAATATCAAGCTGGGTGGAATTTTATTAACCAATAGAAAATATCAAGCTATCTTGCTGAAATTGTGAAATATACTATTTAGAAAGATCGTATAGTTTCTAGCATAGACAGATATCTCACAGAATCAGCACTTCTTAAAGCTAATCAGAATGCGGTTCACTATAGTGATACTGTACTCCACATTTATACAAAAAGGCCTACTCAAGTATTATATCCAAGTAAATAAACCAGCACAATAACATCTAAATCTATTGTTACCTCCCTCTAATGCATTATACTGTTGAGAGGTAGTCATAAAGGGTATTCATAAGCAGGGCAGTGGATTACCTTGATTAGGAAATGTTTTCACAATGCTTACAACATCATCTTTGGATATGCCATCTCTCTCATACATTCTATGAACAATATTCACAATGTCTTCAAGATTAGGCTGCCTGTTTAAAATATATATATATATATTTCAGAAAAGGATGAAATGGTTCCATCACAGAATCACTGCAACAGAAAAAAAAAAGAAACCACCAGATCACTTATCAACAAAGTAATTCCCAATTATTGCCTGAGATCCTCAGTCTTTTGTTGATAGTTATAAATGATATGAACAATAAAAATTAACAAAAGCAATACTACATAGATAGAATAGTAAAGCTTAACTAAAAGCTGCAAAAAGCTTGGCAGCTAGCAATAATTGCTAGTGCACAGACCAAGGTGCATAGGATATCAAAAAGAGAAAAAGAATAAGTTCCTCCAAAACATAATCATGAATTAAGGATAGAAATTAAAATCCTTGCTGGTAATAAATCTTGGTTCTAAGCTATGATTAGCTTCAACGAATCAAAATTTATGATACTAAGTAGGTCAAACAATAATCAATTTCTAAGGTTATGAAGTGCCAAAAATGGTAAAACATAAGATACAGAGAGAGAGAGAGAGTGAGAATATAAAAAATAAAAAATAAAAAAAAATGTCAAAATTTAATAAGGAAAAGGATTCTTAATTGTCAAATAACAATGCAGATTTGCTTGCATATGAAAAAACAGGTAGAGATGAAGCAGCCATTAAAAATAATATTGAAAGTAATATTTACAATACCAAACAAAATTACAACACAAGGATTAGATAAATGAAAACTACAAAATTAGCTTTTTACATAAAAAGCCTAACTACTTCAAGTTTGTTAGGGATTTATTTCTCATTGAACCAAGACAAGATATTACAACTTCATCAAATAAAATTGAATACAAAATCATGATGAAAATGGATCCAAATTTGCTTCGCAATAGACCAATCATATATAGAAGATGATGTTTAGCAGTAAAAATAATTCAGGAATAATCCACAGTTGAAGCAACTAAAACTGTCAAAACTAGTAATGGATGGAACCAGACACTGGTGCTGTTCTCACAAATGTTCAGCATAACAATGTCAGTAGCATCCTATAAGTTGGAGCTTCCTAATGTCATCCATTTTAAAGCTTCCCTTGTAAAAAAAGCAAATTACAATGTAAAAAGTTATGTACCAGTAAAACTTATCCATTCTTCCATCTCGAATCAAGGGGGCATAAATTGTTGAAAAATCATTGCCAGTAACAATGATAGGAATTCTGTTTGTGATATCTGTCTCTTGCCAGTCTTGCCCCACACTAACTCTGGTAGGATTATCTGCCAAATTCATCAGAGTCCCAACCACAATTTGATTGTTGACTGTCATTTGGGTGTTTCCTAGAAAACAGTAGAACTTGATGCATAACATTGTAGTAGCTCAAACAAAAATTTAACAAGCAGAATATATAAAAGCAAATAACAAAAAAAGAAAAAAAAAACCTGTTGTTGCATGAAAATATAAAACTAAAGCTTTGGTTTGATTAACAACAATATACCAAATCTGCCAAGGCCAGCATCAATATCATTGATCATCAGACAACTCATCTTGCCCTGCAGAAACGCAGAACATTAATCAGTGGATCAATAAATATATGAGAGCAGTCCATGTCTAAAAGCAGTATGGTATAGAGCACATATACTCTGTATCAACTCACAGGTAAATCCTAATTTTAGTTGTGTGCTATTACTATGCATCTTCTAAAGCTAGTAAAGAAGCTGATAGGAACCTGCTCAAATCACCCCAAGCAACTCACACAACCAACACACACAAACAAAATTAATTTCCAGGGTGTAAAACAGAACAACCCCCAAAATGAATTAACCCTCCACTGTATTTTATATATTCTCAAATGGATAATTTCGATTATTCACAGGCCGATAGTCTATACTTCTAGCTATTTGATAGCTCAGAACTCTCCCTAATTTGTTAAGCTTTCAAGAGGTCAGACTCTTTCCCTCAATCAACTAAATGTTTCACAAACAAAACCCAATTTCTTCCGTACTCTCCTTCCCCAATCCCACTCTTATTCTTCACCCTTTCCTACTTGCCCTTACCCATTTCACAACTGCCTACTTCCACATTTCATAACTGCCCAATGCCCACCTAAATATGAGTCCTAACATTACATGCCTCTTTGAGAACACCTCCTCCTCCAGGTGGAAAATTTGATAAGCTCTCTTCTTCCGTGAATTGTCGGACAAACATCCACTCTGCAATCTCATTTTTCACTGAATCGATCCACTCTATCCTCAAAAATTGAAACTACTCTAACACCAATTTGCTAAGAACATGCTGAAATCAGCCCCAAACAACTTACACAGCTAAGCACACACAAACATAATTGATTTCCAGAAGGTAAAACAGGACAACAGCAAAAATGGAGTTACACTCCACTGTATCTTATATATTTCCCAAATGGATATTTCTAGCTATTCAAGAGGACGGTGCTCCGCACTTCTAGCTATTCAAGAGGCAAGAACTCTTACTGATACATCTAGCTTTAAAAAGGGTAGACTCTCCCTCTCAATTAGCCAAAGGTTGTCCAAACAACCTCCAATTTCTTCTCCCTTCTCTCCGTCCCCAATCTCTCTCTTATGCTTGCTCATCTTATAACTACCCAATCCCATTTCATAACTGCTTACACATATTTCATCAAAATATTAGTCCTAACAGAAGCCCGTCCTTCCATTTCTTCTAACAGTTATAAAATCATATAGTTAAAGGAGTTCTCAAGAATATATGGATGGAACATATGTGACAATCTTTGCACTTGTAAGCCTTATATGTAACAACACACTAATAGAATTAGTTGAAGTATTTGTTCTCATAACTTATTTTCTATAAAGAGTATACTTTGCTATCTCGACTGGCTACTTTGTCTCCTCTATGATATTTTCTATATTATCAAATAAGTTTCATGGATATAAAACATGCAAACGGTAGATGGTTATTTAAATATAGTTCCAAGGTCCAAATCAAAACCAGCTCTTGCACTTTCCCTTCCTCTTGTTTTTGTCCTTAGGAATTATGAAGCTACTATAACAAAATATCAATGGAGACTTTAGACAAAAGCTACTTTATGTGATGGCCAAATCCCAACCAGAAAGGAACATAATAATTGTAATAATAGCAAGAGTGGTCTTCACGTCTACCCTAAGAGCACATTTTAAGGTCAACAAAATAAATCTCTTTTGATGATATTAGTGCATCTAAAAATATGTTTATATGTTTTCTTATAAATAAATTGCATCAATAAAATGAAAACTTTTTGTTTTATAGGAAGCATAACATGTGACCTTAGGTCTCACAATCCAAATAGAAAAAGCATATTGTATAAGAAACAGCATATAATTTATTAATCTCTATAGCCCTAGACATACATATATGAACATTTAGAATAGAAAAACTTCTAACTTGGTTCTGGACCACTTGAGAAGCTGTTCTGTAGCGTTCTCGTATCAGCCTTCCTGGTTCTCCTGTTCTAAAACACAAAGTATTAGCTAAAAAAATCACAGCAGATATATAAAGGGATCCGTTAATATACAGAAAAAAAAAATGAGACACCTTTCTTGGAAAGAATAAAATAATTTGCAATAAAGAATAATGCACAGAACATAATATACTGTAAAAGAATAAAGTAGAAGAAATTAAGACCATGATGTCACTAAAACATAACTAAACAATCTTTAAACCTCAAAATCTCCCTGAAAGGAGAAACTCAAGAATGTAATTATGGACTTCATTCTACAGTCACCGGTTCTACAAACATGCTCTGAAATTATGTTCATTTACAAAATAAATAAAATTAAAGAGGAAGAAAACAAAGAAAACGAAGAAAAACAGAAGAAAGGCATGCTATGAACCCATCTCACCAGCTCTTTCCGACTCTAGCTCCCCAGCCGACATAATCACAGGTTCAATTCCCATAGCCTGGAAAACTAATTCTGTCTGAAATGATTTTCCTTGCCCTTTTCCTCCCCAGATACCTTTCTTTCAGAAAATATTCACTTAATGAGTATATAAAGAACCACATGAAGAGTAAATTTAAAATAATTACACAGAATCATGTAAATCCACAATTAACACAACACTGTTGAAAACAATGTCAGAATATGAACAAGGTTCATGACTTGGAAGTGTTGAAAAATATATACATGAAGAAAATGACAGAGGAACATTAGAATACAAAAGTTTTTAGTGTCAGAGTAAACAGGACTCATCACAAAAATATGACGAGTCATTACATTTTAAGAAGGAAACATAAATATTAAAGATCCATGAAACAAAAACCTTCTTAAGAAAAATGTGTTAAATAGACAATAAAAAATCTTCTGAATATATACCTAATATCAAAGGAACTTTGGTATTGAGAAGATGAGCAATGTAGTTCTTCACAATATGACACACTGCATAAACAGCAGAAGCACAGCAAAAAAACATTTAGTAATATGAGTACATAACTGATATTTGATGGCAATGTACATACAACCACAAAAACACAAGGCAAATAGAAACTTAGGTCTTGAATAATCATCTCCAGATACAAAACTTTTCTCTCCACCTATAAGTCTTGAAAAAGGAGTCTGCCTTTATCTTCAGGTTATAATTGATCAATCTTAGCTGTATTTCATGTCAAAGATGTAGTTAACCCATTTTTTTCATGGCATTCATTTGCTCTAACAATAGAAGTGATCACTTCTTGTAAATCTGTAATTTTTCTTCAGCTTAATCAACTGCTTCCTTTTTTATGGTTTGACTTTTTCCTGAGGATTCTTAATTTTTTTCGTTATTTGTAAAATATTATGCTTCAAGAGAAGCAGTTTATCATTTTCCCCCAAGCAAAAAAAAAAAAAAAACAACTTACGAAACCTCTAAGCTCATAAACTCTGAAGTTAAAAAAGAAGATAAGTTTTGGGTATCAAGAGCATACACTACGCTGTAATTGTTGACAAATATTACATGTTAAAATGCTTCAGCCATTGATGTTGATCAATTAACTGATTGGCTTCTTTTTAAATCCTGTACTAGGATTTTATGCAAGAAAAATTATTATGGACCTTTGATCATATCACCTTTGATTTGGAAGAATGAGATGAATCCCTTTCTCTCTCTATATATATCTTACACATTTTATTTTCTTTTCTATTCTCTAGAGTCACTAGTAACCTACCAGTCATGGAACTTTTTATAAGCCATTAAATAAGCCTCATTACTCTAATTTCTACCTGCCTCCACAATCCAATCTTATTATAGCTGAATGATCATCAGAATGCAGTCCTGCTTCATAGACATGTCGTTGTCTCTCACATAGATTAATGCATAACTACACTATCATGCCCAATCATCACATGAGACAGGTAATTGTACACTACAGTTAAAACATACAGCTGTAGACTATTGATAGAACCTGTGACAATTTTAGGCTAAGGAAGAAGTAAGGTCAGTACAGTCTTTTCAACCATACTGTTTTACTATAATTCATCACAGTTTCTTCAGCTTTGGCCAGTTTCATTGAACTTACCAACTTTATCCTGTAAAGAATAAAACAAAAGGAAAAAAAAAAGATAATAAATGTTGAAAATTGAAAAGTTCATAAAGAAGAGAAAGGGAAATCACAACCCCTGATCAAGATACACAACATCAGCAAATAGAGTCAACATATTCTCAATAGTTTTTGCATGGTAATCGAGCAACTTAAGAAAAAGTAAACAAAAATGCTGAATTTTGAATGGTGAAATATTGATAAGCTTGCAACAGCATCAAGAACCTCAGATGACAATAATTTATGAGTGATCCAAGAAAAATTACTGAGATGTAATTTAAACTAATTCTCAAAGCAAGATTTGTCCTGGAATCTGAAATAACTAGACCCAACTAGATAGATGGGGTTTCTTATTTTAGTAGATACCTGGTCCAACACTAATTTATCTTTTAGAATCAATATAAATCTTTTGTCACTGACCAAATAAATAAATAATCAAAAATTTCAACAAAATACATAAAGGCTAACAAGTTTGCCAGTCTCTCATTGTAGAAAAACATTTGAAAATAAATTATGTGCACACAATTATTGTTTTAACCCAGAAATTAACATAGAGATTTGATCAACTGATTATATAAATTTCAATTTTATATCTAAAAATGAACCCCATTTGATCATAGCTCCAACATCATAGTAATAAAAATTAAACACTTCAACAATTCTTTTGCATGAATTCACTTGTAGTTCAGACTAACTTTTTTCTGGTCAATAATTGGCTCCAGAGAGTCAAGTGCCAGGATAAACTGGAGTAGGATCAGCTACCATGAAAGCTAACTGAGTTAGACATTCCTAAAGGTCAATTTTTGGTAGATCAACATAGAACATATAATGCAAGAAAGTCAACTGAAGTCAGAATTCTAGTTGGTAAGTTTACAGCTTCACTAGAGCATAGCATATAGACTACCACGGGAACAGGGAAGAGAAAGATTATAGTGCTTCATGGAACTGCTTTTAACATCATCAAAAATATTGGAAACAGTTCAAATAGACAAAAACGCTATAGCTTCTTTTGAGAGAATCACTTGATATGTGTTTCTCTTGAAATCATATTTTCAATTATAAGTGTTCTTTTATAAAGACATTTTAATTGCCTTTACAGATGTAGTTTCTGTAAAAGCACTACTAGAAAAAACTAATAATTTGTTTTAGAGTGTTTTTAACACTGTCTAAAACATTTTTAAATGTTGTGCTTTAATATTCATCTCATAACATCTGTTGAAACATGTTAAAGGTCTTCTCCAAAAACCCTATCAACTAAAATACTACAAAGCACACCCTACTAGATATGTGTTTCTCTTGAAATCATATTTTCAATAATAAGTGTTCTTCTATAAAGAAGTTTTTAGTGCCTTTAAAGATGCAGTTTCTGTACAAGCACTACTAGAAAAAACTAATAACTAATTTTAGAGTATTTTTAACACAGTCTAAAACATTTTTAAATGTTACGCTTTAATATTTATCTCATAACATCCGTTGAAATATATTAAAGGCCTTCCCCAAAAACCCTGTTAACTAAAATACCATAAAGTGCACCCTACTAATAACCAGCCATTGGAAAAACATGATCACTCTGACAATCAAACAGACAAACTAGTTAAATTCTAGAGTAGCATGGCATTTGTGGCTCATGTTTTGTGAACAATGAATCAATAAATATCTGTGAATTACATTTAACAACTACACTAAAGACAGAAGAAAAGCCATACCATGAACATTGGAGCTATGTAATAATCCCCTTGAAGATACTCAAATGACCTTGTCACCTTCTGCCGATAATCAAACACAATGTCCGCTGCAATTAATGAAAGAAAGAAATTAAAAATATTAAAAAATCCTAATAGGCTTGCAAGAACAATAATTTAGACATGCCTTCTTCAATGCCTTCCAATAGGAAAGATTCTCTTCAAACACTTAAGCACTATAAATGCCCGTATAATTGACGGTTCAATTTAATCAAAATTTTGTGCAATTGTTGCTAATTCACCCTATTCCCCAAACTCTTTCATTATCTCTCATGTCCTCTCTTTTTCACTTTTTCAAAACAGGTCAAACCAAATTATTCCGATTCTCTCTCTTGTTGTCACATTTTCTCTCAGTCCAATTAACTCAAACTAGATTAAGACCAAGTGAAATTCTAGTTCTCTCATTTGGGCATCTTTTCTCTCTCCCCAAACAACTCAAACTCAATTTAAAATAAGTTAGCCTCCAATTTTCTCACACTTTCTCAAATTTCCTCTGTGCTCTAACAACTCAAACTAGATTAAAACTAAATTATATGCCAAATTTCTCCAACTTTATCACATGTTCTTTCCATTCTAACAATTCACAGCAACTTAAAACCCAATAAATTCAAATTTTCCCTCAGTTTCTAGCATTTTCTTTCCATCCAAACAACTCAAACAATGAAACTAAGTAAATTCTAAATTTCCTCTCAGTTTCTCACAATTTATTTCCATCCAAACAACTTAAACAAACTACATAAATTTCTAATTTTCTGACACTCACATTTTCCTCTCTCCAAACAACTCAAGCTATATTAAAACGAAGTAAAATCATTAAAAGCACTCCATATTATGCATAGCTCTTTAATTGTAACAACACAACTTGAACAGCAGCTATAATTTTACATCACTGAAAGCTCCACAATTTACCAAAAGGAGCAATAACTTACAGTCTTTTCCGAGAAAGTTGCCGGCGAAAAGAGGATCGATGACGCCAGCCCTAGCGCCAACGGCAATGTTCATATTATCAGCCTCTTTTCCAAGCCGATACAGATAGTCATTCCCCTCTGCGTCCTTGGCCTCCCACGACGATTGTTGTGATAATCTCTTTCTCCTATCTGGCTTCGATTCATGGTCACTGTCACTGTCACTGTCAGTGTTCGTGGCGTTATTGTTGTGGAATTTGCTACAGAAAGAGACGGAGAGTGGAGGAGACGTTAGGGATTTCTTAGGAGAAAGTGAAGGGAAAGGGAAAGAGAGGCGCGTAATGTTCACGCTGACTGCCATTTGAGTTGGTTGGTTGGGCAGTTATTTGCCGCCACAAAATGATAAAGGAGAGGGTTGTGTCGTGCTGTATAGTTCAATAAAATGGTGTGGCCAATTTCAAATTTAAGTAAATTATAAAAAAAAAATTAATTGCATTTATAAATATGAATTTTATAAAAAAAATTCATTTCCATTTATGAATATGGTTTTCAGGAAACGGTAACAAGAGTTTGATATTTCTGTTAATAAATTTTATTTAATTTCAATATAAATTATTGTTTTATCTTTTTGTTGATATAATAAAAGAAATACCCTCGTTATTTAATATAAATCTTAATTATTAATATATTTTTAATTTTATTAAAATTACAAAAATATTTTTACCAGAAAAGGAAATTAATCGAACAATTTATCCTCCAATTATATGTAATTTTCAATTTATCATCCAATAATTATAATTATAATTTATTATATTTTAAATAACTTCTTTTTTTTAATTTAACCATTTTTTATCACCTTTAAATTTTCACCATTAACAATTGATCATCATATCTCTTTTTTTTTTTTTACTTTCTTTAACGAATCATTTTCTTTTTCGAAAAGGAAGAAGATGGAAAGATAAATCAATATTTATCGAAAAAATTAAATTAAAAAAAAGGGAAAAAATGGTGGATAAAGAAGAGGAAAATTATAAAAAGAGATAATAATAAGAAAATGTAGAAGAATAAATATGAAATATTATAAATAGGATAATATTATACATTGATCACATTTTAGAGGGATCCAATCCAGGACCTCCCATAAAAACCCTAACTTCTTCCAATTTTAAATCCAATTACAACTATTTATAAAGATAATTAGTAACTTATAATAAACATAATAGAAAGATAAATACTAATTAGAAGACCTAATGAGAATCTAAGATAATTTGAGAGAGATAAATACTAGAAAAAATATCAGAGGAAAACATAAATAAACTTAAGGCCAAACTGAACCTTTTCACAAACTTAATATCATTGAACTGTAGTCTCAAGTACTCTCTCTAAAGATAAACATAGAGAGCAAAAACCCCTTTCACATACTGCTATAATAGGCTAAATTCTAGTGTTTTGCTTTCAGAAAACACTTTCATAATAATTAATTACTAAAAGATTAACTGAGATAATGCAGAGTCTGGTCTGCTACTCTCTCTGGCAACCACCATGCTGCCCATTCCACTCTGTTCCACATCCATAGCAAAACTCAAACTTGCACCTGCAACCACCAATATCAATTGAAAATCCCTTTTACAGTGGAAACTTAATTCAATTTAAAGTGTATAACAGTGAAGATGAACCTATATGGAATCCAAAAGACTAATCTATTAGGTTGGATTATAAGTTCTCCTAATGAGAGTATGAAGTCATCAATCCAAATCCCTTTCCTCAAGAGTCAGTCAAGAACTGATATTGAATCCAAAAGATTAATCCATTAGGTTGGATTATAAACCCTATTACTCAAAACTCTCCACCGAATCCCCTTCAAATGAGGCCTTCCAAAGTCAAGAACAAACCATGTCAAACCCAAATGACTAATCTATTAGGACCTAATACTTAAAAACCCTCCTTATGAGAATCCATAACTCATCTCATCAATCCAAATCCTCCTCATATGAAAGCCCTCTCAAATATACCATTTCTCACAGCCAATGTCAACTCAAAATACTAACATTAAACAATGGTAAAAACAAGAAGAATACTTTACAACACCACTTTAATCAGCCTTAATGAACTCTCAATTAATCAAGAATTAGTAGGACATACTAACCTGCAAACCATATGTGGGCAACCATAAGTTCTTTCAATATAGTATTTGCACATGGGGCATCTACACCATTTCTTATCCTTGGCAAGCTCCCTCACCATGAGATCCTCCCTCCCTCTTTCATCCACATTCAACCTCTGAAACTCCTCACATTCAATCCCACTATGCCATGGAACATAACACTGTGCACAGAACAATCTATGGCAAAAAGGACACTCAGAACTTGTTATAACTTGTCCATCACTTTCTATCAACAACATGGCTGAACAATCCTTGAAAGGACAGTAAAACCTCTGCGAAACATCAAACATCTCTTCACAAATGGCCTCCTGCCAAAGTTCAACTACACCCTTTGGAAGCAAAGGCCTACAAACATCAAATTCCAGGATGGATTTGCAATTCAACCCAGGACAAGTCACAGTGACAACATTATCCCGGAGTTTGGTAGTCACATGTTTGCTTATACAATCAAAACAATAACAGTGAACACAGTTCTCAGTTTTAAACATTTCATCTTTTTCTTTTCTTTCAGCACAAATCTCACAGAAACTCTGGGAAGACTCACCAGGCTCCAGTTCCACCACTATAATATCCACTGACTCATCAGGGTGGTCGAAAAACTGAACCTTGTGGTTATCGTCAGTTACTTGAACAACCACTAGAGGGGATGAAGGAATAATGATGTCACTCCTGTTGGTGATCTGAAAACCGACTGTGGAAGCCATGAGAGCCTCCTGGAACTGCAATTCTTCGGCATATTTCGAGTCGCAAACTGGGAGAATGGCTTGTTGATCACCATTTTCTTCTTCAAAAAGTGCTGAAAAGTAAAGATCATCAACAGCAAGATCCGGGTCACACGCCAATTCTTGTGCCATGATGTTAATGTAAAAAACACTCTACAAAGAACAAAACTGAACTCTACGAGTGACTCTTGCAGGGATATATTTCTTTTTCATAAGGTAAGTACCCTAGACGCAACTTGCCCCAGAATTTGTATAGTCTTTATGACTTGAAAACTCTTTGCCTTCCACTTCCGGCGAATTTTCCTTTTTTGCTTGACTTGCGTATAATTGGAACTGTTGTACGCCTTTAAGATCATCCAACGGGGTACCTTTCGTTGAAGTGGAATTTTATCCATAGTTATGCTATATATTTATCTTATAACGATTTTCAATTAATTGGAATTGTGTATAATAACTATGGATATATAATTAGTGACAGTCCCATTTTGGAAATTTAGTTATATTTTTAGAACAACTTTGGCATAGTTAATTGGCTTTTCATTTTTCCAATGAATGTACCTAACAATAACTAAGGATATATAACATAAATTTTAATTGATATTTTGCAATGAATTGTGGGTTTTACAACTTTTTTCCGATTTAGGAAAATTAATTAAAATATACTCTTTTGTTAGTTGCTTATATAATTTTATTAAAAAATAAAATAAAATTATATTAATCCATAATATTGTAAATCTTTATCGAAAATGTTTACGGGCATAAAGAGGAAGAAAGTCGAGTCATTTATCTTTTTTTTTAAATCAACACTCACCTAAAATTAGTAAACTATGTAAGTTTTCGATAGTTGATAATGACGTTGATTCCCATTAGAGATAATAGACCAAACGTTTTAAAATGGCACAATAGATTAGTGTTTTTTATTTTTAATTTTCGTTGCATGTTTGTGTTGATAATCTTGTTTAAGGTTTTTGGCTTTATATTTTTAATTTCAATAAATAAAAATATGATTTTTATTATTATCTCTTATTGTGACGATGTTTTCAGGAGTTGATTTGATGTATTCGAGGGGCAAAAATGACGAAATCTATCATAAATATATATAGATTTCCTTGTACACTATTTTGGGGGTGAAATAATAAACCGAAATTTTGGAGGAAGGGGGGTTGACGAGGCTAAATAGATATTCTTTATATACAACTCATCGTTATATGAAGCGATAGAGTAAACCAAGAGCACAAAGACAAAATGGATATTGTATATACATGACTTACCCTTATTTAGGTAATTTAAGAGCCAGTCGCTTAACACTTACCTAAATACTTACCCTTTAATTGATAAAATATACCATGACTGTAACTTGTGTCAATAAAGAAGATAAAAAAAATTGATGGAAACAAAATTGTTCACAAAATTGTTTTGCAATGATTTCTTATAGATGACACCAAGGGTGAATTTAAACAAAAAATAACACTTACACCCACTAGAGATTTTCAAAGTAATAAAGCAAATATATTAATTCAAAATAAGAGAAAATATCCCTTTGTCCCTGATAAATTTAAAAACAATTTTATACTCAATACAATTCACAATCCAGTCTAATAAAAATGTTATTATAATATTTAAAACGTAATAAAATAAAATATTAAACAAATAACTAATTTTAACAAATAGATGAGAAAATCAGTTTTTATCGAACTTTTAAGGATAAGAATCAACAGTTTTATCAAACCTTTGGTGGGAAATTGTTATTTGCTAATATTATATACAAATGTGTCCATAGATTTTCAACAATAAATTAAGTCTAAATCAAGTTGGGTTAAACCTTGTCTATATGCTGTCTTACGCTGGCCAGCTCAGGCCATTCAGACATGAACTTAACCTATTGAAGAATTCCCATATATCAGTTTCAGTTAAGACCATTTTACTACTGTTAAACATAACAGATCACTCATTTACTGTCAATACAAGGCGATTATGGTGACAACATTCTATAAGTCCCCGTGCATGTTCAGTGGGAGTACAGAATCATTTGAGTGTATAATTGTGAATTCAATCATCAACAATAGCTTAAAAACTTGCCTCCTCTGTTGTTGGTCGCCTCAAAAAATATCGCAAACTATTAGCAAGAACCTGCAAATTTTACAAAACCAAAATCTTTATCAGTAAAATGCAGGATTTGTTAATCGTCCATGCCATTAGCCTTTATAGAAGTGCTCAAGCTGGACCAGTTTTATCCTCAACCAGCGTACTGAGATTTTTTTTTCTTTTTTTATTTCTTTATTGTAAAAATATAGAACTAATTGTCAAAACTTGAAATAAGTTTCATTGTCACGACCAACTCGACCTGTTGCAGAGGCTTGATGAGTGCTTGGCCCTTGTAGTTGACATGAAACTTTGCCTTGGCCAATAACCCCTGGTGCAGAAACATGAAAAAGAAGGAATAATTATTATTATCCTTGGCCACTTCCGTCTAAAATAAAAAATACAAGCTTCTGTAAACAATTACCTCGGTGTCAAACTCTCCTGATTCAACTGCGACGTTGATGTCAGTAATAATCTTTACAAGATCAACCAATAATCCTGGGCGATCCACTGTCTCCACATAAAGCAAGCTTTGATACAGCAAAAAAGAAAAAATAATAAGGGTATGAGCCACGAATTGTCAGGCTGTCGTCTCAACAATTATTGTCATAAGGCCAAAGTTTTGCGGGATGCAAAGGAAACTTGAGTATAAGTCTAAATCCTGAATTACCTTCGATTGGGACCATCATCAAAGACATTTATGCGGGTTGCTATGTCCACATCAACCTGAAAAAATTCCAACAAAGCAAAACTTGAGCCAAGATTGGCAAGACATAATGCATCCCTTAATAAATTTCAAACAAAAGCACAAGAATATACATAAAATTCAAGCAATATGAACCTAATACAACCCCTTAGTTGGACAAGCACATGTTCAACAAGGGAGATTGAAAAGCTAAAATAGGATTAGAAATCAAAGACCTTTTTTGGTGGATCAACGCCAAAGGCAACACCCATTGCTAACTGGGAACTTGATTCCTGGTACCACCAATTCACATTCAATAAGCTTTTCCATTAGGCAAGTCCTTCAGAAGGACTTTCACCAGGTGATATCTCAAGCACAAAAGGTAGGTTACCGGGTGATACTCAAGCAGATTGTTTATAACTGTCAAACGAATTGCCTCAAGCGTCTCTGGATCATCAACTTTCCTACCAGTAGAACTGCATACAAAGTCCATGACCAAATTAATCATAACTGTTGTAGGCAAGTTATTGAAAGAACTGAATCAAGTAGTTCATTCATTTCAGGGTATGAGTTCTTGAATCTATTTAACTTTGTCACAAGTACAACACATGTTTGACATGGAAGTTTGCTCCTAGAATAAGCTTTGCCTCGAATTGACATCCTTCTCTCATGATTATAACAGCTTGACCATAATCTAATAATTACCATTTATGCAGTATCCACATTGAGAAGGTATTTACTATGCCCATTAACGATAGACTGGTTAACATACACTTGAGAAAATTAAATGTATATGAAACAACAATCAAAGGTCACTTATGCCAAGACTCAAGGAAAGATTCACATATATAACATAACTTACGCGTTAGTGATGGCAAATTTGTTGTGTTTTCCAGAGGAGTCTAGATAGACGTTTGCCTTAACAACATTTAGCCCAAGGTTTTTAAGTGCATTCATCTGCAGCCCAACCAAGTGTCAAAATTTTGTACAAATCATAAAATACCAATAGATATATACACACAACTAACAAGATTCTTATTCTGAAAGAATTAAGATTCAATATAAATATACAGAAGCAAAATGAAGCTATTAACAAATATCTAAACAGGCAAGTAAATAGCCTCATACAGTATCAAGAAGAGCCCCAAGGCGGTTGCCAAAGGTTATCTCCACCACAGTTGCATCTGGATCAGAATCTAGATCTATTATGACTTTAGGAATTGGAATTGTGTCAGTCTCGATGTTACTTCCATCCTGTTTAAATTCAATAATGATGTGCAACAACCACAGGAAATAGGAAAGGTTAGTACATACCATGCAAAACCAGTAAGCAACTTGCAAAAGCCAATCATACCTCAAGAGCTGTAGCTGACGCTTGTGGAACTAATGTATTAACTGAAGATGTCAATCTGAAAAATGTACACAACGAGAAAACTTAAGCTTACTACGACAATGCAAATACATAAGTCCTAAACTCAAAGACTAGTTCAATCCAACAATGAAAGGTCAAAATAAGATTAGGCTACACCATTTAAAATGTTTTCAACTCCAAAACAAGCAAATAAGCGAAAGATTACAATCAAACATAATAAATTACAGTAATTTGAAAGTGGAAAACAAATATTGGATAAACCAGTCAATTTTAAACAACCAAGCATACCTCAAACATGTAAATTCTTAACCACCTAGTAGAGTACTTCAAAAGATTGATATTAAACAACAAACAAGAAAATCCTTCCATATTTGCTAGTGAAATCTAGACAAGTTTTCGCGATGAATTTCACATGTTTAGAGATCTGTACAAATAGAGTAACTGGGTCGACATTTAGCATAAAACTCATACAAACTGAACAAAACATCATTATATTTCAACGTCATATCCACAAAAATAGCATAAAACGATGTGCATCAATCATAAACAATAACATTTCAAAGCTAAAACAAGAATAAAACTTTCCCAGCAAGAACTTAAAATGAACATAATTAAAATACAAATAAGCATACCTCCTGCTCTTTCCAAGAGCACTGCAAAGAGGTCTATCACCAAAACGGGTAAAGCAAGAAACTTTAAACTTGGGATGCTCCAAAGCTTTAAACTTGTCACCAGAACTTAACTGAGCAGCCAAATGCAGAGAAGCTGAAGCCATGGAAACAGCCATTAAGAACACAAATCACCAGCGTAAATGAAACGGACCAAGAAGAAGAAAGCAAGGCAAGAGAAAACGATTACTAAAGAGAAGAAAGGGAGGCGACAGAAGCCATGAGAGAGCGTTTAAAGAAAACGGTAAGTGTGAAAAGGGATGGAGACGAGAAATTAGAGATTGGTTGGAGAGTTCTCGTAATATCCGCCATTAGAACAAGAGCACAGTGGCTAATCTTGTATGTTGGAGGAGTTCGCTTTCACTAGTTTCGCTTCAATCCAATCCTCTGAGGTGTGCGAAGCTATCTCCTCCGTCCGTTCGTGATCTGATCCAGGCATTTGTCGGATTTTGATCCCATTTTTTGTAGAAAACAATTTACTGCTGCTGAGGATAAATTGAAGCTCACTCTGTCACCTTTGTATAACTACAATTTTTGTAAGAATATATTAATCCATCAATTTTAATTGATTAAATAAATTAAATTTAATAATTTATAATTATTTATATTCATAATTACAAATTAAATAAATTAAAAATTATTAATTTTATTACGGTTTAAACTTTACCGTTATTTTGAATGACTTGTATATTTATTATTAGACCAAATTCTTAGGATATATGTAATTACAGTTTACTCCTCATTTTTTGGCCTAATTTTTAATATAATTTTTCAGTAACGTTTTTGTTTCAATTGACTTTACAAAATTTTACCGCAAGAAAAAACATTAAAAATTTATTTAATTTTCCAATAAAAATTACCAAACTCTTCCTCTAGTTATATTTTTTTTATTTTAAATATAAAAACTAAAAACAAAGAAAAACATAACATTTTAATATATTTTACCTTATTACCCTTGACTCAGTTGTTCTATTTTTTTATTTGTTTAAATGTAATTTAATTAAATGCAGGTTTTTATTTTTAGTTTATTATATTAAATTAAACAATAATTTGCCTATTCATATATATATAATTCATAATTTATTATTTAAAAGTGGTGTTATACTGTATTCTTCAGCCTATAGAATTTTTCAATAAGAAACCTCTTCATTTATAATGTTTTTTAGAACTTGGAAGCTCTTTCTCCCCCTTCAAAGTTTTCAATAATTTCTCTCAAGATTTCTCGTTCTCTCACCTACCGTATTAGCACTCAAGACATGTCATTGAACTTATGAAATTTTGTATTTTGTGTGAATATATGGTAAAATATCGTTTCCAAATAGTTAAATGATAGATTTAGTTTAATCAAATTATAATCACGTAAAAACACATATAATCGATCCTTATAAATATAAATTCTGAAACACTACATGATTTTATATATCGTATTTTGTACGAGAATCCCTCCCAAAAAAATATATATTATATAGCATTTAAAATTGTCATCTTCTAATGTAATTACTCTTTTACAGTATCTCATTGTAAATATGTGTAATTTCAATTTTCAATTTATATTAAAGTTGGATTCGAATTAATTATATTTAGATTTATTTTTGAGTTCGGTTTGAATAAATATGAAACAAATTAGTCAAACTTAAATACAAATCTGAATCCGAACTATAATTTTAAAAATCAACGAATACAAATTCAAACACGAATTATACGAACCAAATATGAATACGAATCTAAAATTAAATTAAAAAATTTGTAATTATATTTTATTAATTATTTATAATTTTTAATAAAATATAAATACGAATCAAATATAAACTGAATACGAACCTGAATTTTATTATAAAAAAAAATTTTACCAGATTGGTAATGAAAAATCTTATGAACAATTGGTTAATCAATATTATTAATTATATAGTTAAAATTAGGCCAAAAGACTTATTTTCATTAGGGTTTTAATTAAAAACTAAATTTTGTACTTTAATTTTTTGAACTTTAAACATTCACTGGCGGAGACATTGGTAGGGGTGATGATTGTTTTTTTTATTTTTTTAATGTTGTTAATTTATTTTTATAATTATTTTAATATTAAAATATTGTTTTAAAATTTTGATTGAAAACAAAAATATTTTTTTGACTATTAAAATTTAATTATTAATTATTGATTTTGATAAAAAAAAAAAAGAATGTATTGAGAGATTTTGAAGCCCAAAACATATTACCAAAAATTCCAGTTAAACTTAAAATATTTGGGTCAAACCTTAGGGATGGCCGGATATTTTGGTTACTTAGTAGAATGGTTTTTATGTTCGAAAGACAGGAATTCGAATGTCGTAACGCTAAAACAAAATCACAATTTGACCTTATTTGATAAAACAAAATTGAAATGTTATAAAAGGCCAAATGACTTGTTTTCACTCAAGGTTTTCTTAAATGATCAAGTTTCACTCATAAAATTTTAAAAAATCAATTATCCATCTATTTATTAAAATTAGAGGGATATTTTTATCCTTTTTAATAAAAATAAAGAATAAATATTATAAAAATAATTAAAATATAAAATAATATTAAAATAATAATAATAATAATAAATTTTAAAAATAAAATAAAATTTTAAAATAATAGCCACTGCAACTACGATGGCTACTGTTAACCTAACTAGGTGACCGGAAACAAGTCACATGATTCCATTGACAGCTTCCGTCATCTAAAATGATCGAAAAACAATCAATTTTAAGTATATTGACTGTTTATGCCTTTTTTCGATGGCAGAGACAATTAAATTTAGTCATCTCCGTCAGATTTTTTATGACCAAATTTGATGGTTTTTGTTATAAAAAAAAAGTTAAATCTGATTGCTAATAAAATTAGGTGACCATTTCTAGTTTTTCTGATTATATTAACGGTAACCACCGTTATCGATGACGATACCAACAATAGAAACTACTTTTTTATAATTTTATTTTATTTTAAAATTATTATTATTATTTATTTTAATATTAATATTATTTATTTTTATAAAAAATACTTTAATTTTGTTAAAAAATAAAAATAAATTTTTATAATTTTATAATAAAACTTTATCGTTTAAGAATTAGACGTTTGGCCCAATACAAAAGGATCAATTTAACTGATTTTTTGTAAATAAATAAATAAAATATTATGGGGCGGGCGGCAGGCCTATATCAAGGCGGTGTCACACAAGTTGACGTCAGATATTTTAATTGAACACATATTTATGGTTTATAAAAGGCCAAACGACTTATTCTCAGCCTGGGATTTTTTTGAACGGCAATTTCTGCCTAAAAAATTTTTAAAAATAAAATATTCATTCTTAACTGAAACCAGAAAAATATTTTTATTTTTTGAATAAAAATTAAAAATTAATAAAATTAATTTTATAAAAATATTAAAAAATCAATAAATTAATAAAAATTTTAAAAAACATATATTATCACTGACAATGTTATCGATTATAGTGATCGTTATTAATCGAACTAGATGACTAAAAACTGTTATCTAATTCTATTAGTAGTGGGATATGATTATTTTAATTAAGGAGATAACTATATCTGATCACATTCATTATCTATAATGATTGAAAATGATTAGTTTCAAGCATATCGACTATTTTTAATCTTTTTTTTAATGGCATTAAAACAATTAAATCACTATTAAAGTGGTCAAATCCCATCATCAATGTAACTAAATAATTATTTTCGATTATCTATTTAGGTTAATGACGGCCATCATCGTCGTTGACACTGTTAATGGTGATGACTTTTTAAAAACATTTTTATTTTAATTTTATATTTTTAAAAATTTCTAATTAATTTTATATTTTATTATAATATTAATATTATTTATTTTTATAAAAAATATTTTAGTCTTCTCAATAAATAGAGATAGGTATTTAGATAATAATATGATAATCAACTTAATATTTTGTTTTTAACATTGCAATAATTTAATAATAAATATATACCAATAAATATATAATGGATGGTATATATTTATAACAATATTGAGTTGAAATCAGATAGAAATTAGAAAAAAACTAAAATATGTTTATTGTAAAATAAAAAAAAAAAATTGGAAAGCACTTTTCCATGCATCATACATCAACGTAATTTCCAAAAGCACTTTTAATTCTGTAAAGCAGCTCTTAAATCCTTTCTTAAAATCTTCCCTGACGGTGCCTTGGGAATTGCTTCTATGAAAAATACTCGATTTATTCTCTTGTAAAACACGACCTGCAAACAAAAACACTTTTAATTTTCAAACCGTTTATAAATAATAATAATAATAATATTATTATTATTATTATTATTAATATTAAAAAGGCCAAGCGACATATCCTCACCCCAGATTTTATTGAAAGATAATTTTTATTTTTTTAATTTTTCAAAATTAAAAATGTATTTATTAATTAATATTTAAAAAGTAAAATTATTTTAATTATTTTAAAAATATAAAATATTAAACTAAATTTCATAAAAAAATAATAAAAATATACAATATTATGTAAATATTAAAAAAATTAAGAAAATATGAAAATTTTTTAAAATATATTGAAAATATAAATTTTTTTTATAAATTTAAAAAACAATTACGGTCACTCATGCCAATGACGATGCTTATTGATAATAAATCCAAGTGATTGAAAACAACCATATAATTTTAGACTGTTCCATTTGACGAAGACAGTAAATCTAATCGCTTTTACCAAATAGTCGTCTTTAAAATTAGATAATCATTTTTTATCATCTGATTTTAGTATCAATAGTTATTTTTTTTTAATTTAAATATTTTTTAAATTTTTAAAAAATTTTAAATATTTTATATTTAAATATTATTTTATATTATTTTTTAAATTTTTATTTTTTAAATAAAGATATTTTACTTATTTTATAAAAAAATAATAAAAATGAAAAAAAAAAAAGATTAAAAACAAGTGTTTGAATTTTAAAAGTCAAAGGAATACGCCCTTGGGGGTTAAAAAAAAAAGAAAAAAGGAAAGGTTGAAAATGTACCTGTTTGGCAACAAATTGCTTGACCTGATCCTCACTTATTTCGGAGCCATTTGCTTTGACAACGAAGGCCACAGGAACCTCTCCGGCTTCGTCGTCTTTCATCCTGTAAATTACAGAAATTTAGTGAATGCAGCTCTGCGATCTGACCCAGATTTGAGTCCAGTGACTTACGGTACAACAGCCGCATCGCTGATATTAGGATGTGTGAGAAGCATCGCTTCAAGTTCAGCAGGAGCAACTTGAAATCCTTTGTATTTGATCAGCTCCTTCAATCGATCGACGATGAACACTTCATCATCATCATCGATGTACCCGATGTCTCCGGTATGTAGCCACCCTTCACTGTCTATCGTTCTCTTTGTGGCCTCCGGGTCATTCAGATATCCTGTTGAATTCATGATTATTTAAATTATTCGTCCTAATTTGGTAAAAGAAATGTTACGTACTGTCCGTACCCTTCATGATTTGATCCCCGCGGATACAGAATTCCCCGGCCTTATTTTTTGGAAGGGAAGCACCGGTGTGGGGGTCGATGATCTTCATCTCTGCATTTCTAACAACAGTTCCACAGGCTCCCGGTTTGATCGGAAAAGGCTGTTTTGCAAATGCCAAACCCATTGCTAAAACTGGACCTGCCTCTGTCATTCCATAGCCCTGTTGAACAATTATGGTCATAAAAAGTCATGAAGGAGCTAAAATGACAAAATTACCCACAATTACATAAAGTCCAAGTTTTATCAGCTTTCTTCATAAAATATACCAAATCAAACGGGGCACGCCACAATATTAATCAACACAATTCAATTCTGCCGTCCTTTGTCCAATTGAATTGGTCCTTACTGACATTATTAATCATGTCACGGTCTAAGAAAATTTACTTTGGCCGAAGTAATTTTTGTTCAAAAGACTCATAATTAATTTGGAATTTTTATGACATGAATATTAATAACATCTCAGAGCCGTACCTGACCGAAAATACCCTTAGGAAATTTGGCCCTCACAGAATCTTCAAGTTCCTTCCCCAGCGGAGCAGCCCCGGACTTTATGATTCTGACCGACGACAAGTCATACTTGTCGACGTCCGGGGACTTCGCGATGGCTAGAGCAATCGGGGGCACGATCGGCGCCACCGTTATCTTATACCTTTGTATTAGTTGCAACAACGAATTTGTTTCAAACTTCTGCATAAGCAAAATGGTCGCCCCGACTCTTAGACCGCAAAGAAAAATCGAATTCAACGCGTAAATATGGAATAACGGCAACACACACAGGATCACATCTTCGCTATGGTAGTACAAATTCGGATTCTTTCCGTCAACTTGTTGCGCCACGCTTGTCACCAGTCCTTTGTGTGTTAACATCACTCCTTTTGGAAGCCCCGTGGTGCCGGAGGAGTATGGTAACGCGACGACGTCGTTGGGGTTGATTTTAACCTCCGGCAAATCCTTCTCATCGGCTTTTGTCAATTCAGAGAAGTGTAAACACCCTTCGGGGGCTGCATCAATGCATATGATCTTGACGTCTCGTTTTTCGGATAAGCGCTTAACTTTGTCAACGTAACAGGCTTGTGTTACTATGAGCTTCGCGTATGAGGCTTCGGCTTGTTTTGAAATCTCAGCCGGCGTGAAGAACGGGTTGGCCGCAGTGGTGATTGCGCCGAGATGGGAAGCTCCAAGGAATGATAAAATGAATTCAGGGAAGTTGGGGAGGAGCAACATTATAACGTCGTGCCGTTGAATGCCGAGCTTGTTTAAACCAGAGGCGATTTTGCGGGCGGTGAGTTCGACTTCGGAGTAGGTGTAGACGTCGCCAGTGGAGCCATTGATCAAACAAGGACGTGAAGAAACTTCAGAAATGTTCTCAAAGCAGTATGAATGGAGAGGTAGATGATTTGGGATGTATATATCGGGGAGTTTTGAGCGAAAAACGATAAGTTCTTCTTGCGGCTTGGCTTGAACTTCCATTGATAGAAGGTATTGAATCGGAGTTGCAGAGAAATCGCAAAGGTGTACGATGAATGCCTCAGAGAAGCTAAGGCAGGAGTGGTGGGTATTGACATTGATATAGGAGCTGGATAAGTTGGTGAAGGTGGTTGGTGGGGGGAGAAATGAGGGATTTTGAAAAGTTCGGGGGGGTAGCACTGGGATCAAAAAAGGTTATTAAAATAAGAACAAGCAAGGTGGTTGGTGATGGTCTGAACCTGAAACGAGGAGTTGGGTTGGTAGGTTAGAGAGGTGGAGGGCAGTAAGTGGGGGCAAAGTTTTTGGTGGCAATTTGACTTTACAATACAACTGGGGATAGCTTCCAACCCACCACGAGCTGATACATCTTGAAGAAAGTTTTGCCAATGTTATTTATTTAAGAGATTTTGACCTTTACCTACTACACCCCAAATGGTGGATTGGATTTTGCTTGCTTCCTTTATTTTAATACTGCAATCATGGCCCAAGTCTGCCAATATTTGTTGGTCAATTATGAATGGTTTGCTCAGCCCATCATGGGTTAGGTCAAATAACCACCCAATATTTTAATAACAATATATTTATTTTTAACCAAGTTCATTCAAGGTTTAAATTTTATTCATCTTGAAACACATTTTTTTTGCATTGAATAATCGAACCTAGGGCTTGTTTGATCAAATTGATAGACCTAATTTTATTTAGTTCTTCGGTGTATAATTATGGTTTTTAAAACTATTAAAAAACATATTAAAATTTTAAAATCTTTAAAACACTATAAAAAAATTTATACAAAATAATCTTAAGCTTATTTCTCTTAACAAAATCGTCTACGAAAATTAATAGTTACACAGAAGTGATTGAATATATAGAGGTGATATATGCAAAACTTGTAAGGATAATTTTAGAATGGGGTTTGGAATGTGTTGTTTTTTTACTTGTTGAATAATGCATATACAGTATATACAAAATTATGTAGTATGATTGGTGTTAGGTTACCCAAGTCACCAACCAACTCATTAGATTTAAGGATTAGGTGTAGAGGAATGATAGGTATTTAAATTGATATTTGATCTGAAAGTCAATGGCATGATACTTGAAAAATTATCATTGCAAGTGAGCAAGGCCTGCATAAGTGGACAATCATTAGATTATTATTAGTATTGTTATTATTATTTTATTTGTTTGGGTGCTCAGGGGATAAAAGGTCAAAGACTTAATTCTCTTTTGGAGGTTTTCTTAAATGATAAAATTTCATATATTAAATATTAAGAAATCAAATATTTATTTATTTATTTAATTCAGTTAATATTTTTTTTAAATTATTAAAATACTTTTAATTAAAGAAAAAATAAAATAATTAAATATTAAAATAAAATACTTGTAAAAAAATTTAAATAAAATTTAAACGTTAATAAAAATATATTTCAAATTTTAAAATTAAAAAAAAAATTATCATTATCAGTAATGTCTCCAACGGTGATAATCGTTGCAAACCTAATTAGATGGGTTAAAAAGACTATTTGATTCTAATGGTTATAAAATCTAGTCATCTCTATTATTGATAGTAACCGAAAGAAGTTGAAAGTTATCAACCTTGTTAAAATTGGTCGTTTTTGGTTTTTGCCCAATGAGACAATCAAATCTAGTCATCATTTAAACCAAGTGATATTTCTGACCACCTAATTAGGTTTGCGACAGTTACAGCTACCAAAGATGTTGTCGTTGACTATGGTCCTTTTATTAATTTACTTAAATGTAAAATTTTTGAAATATATTTGTACTATTTTTAAGAATTTTTATTAAAATTTCAATATTTAATTTGTAAATTTTTAATATATTTTAACATTTTGATTGTTTTTTATAAAATTTATTTTATTATTTTAAATTTTTATTTACAAAAACAAAAATACCCTTTTGATTATTAATATTAAATAGATAATCATTAAATTTAACAGTTGACTTTAATTAATAAATAAGTATTTAATTTTTAAAAAATTGACGAGTAAGATTTTATCATTTAGAAATATTTTAGGTGGAATTAAGTCTTTTGGCCGGGATAAAATGAGTTTAACCTAAATTCGTCATAAGAAAAAAAAAAAATCTAAAAATGACCTATAATAAATTAAACAATTGAAAAAAATATTTTAACTGTCCCCTTTCTTCAATCTCCATCCAACCATGTCTTTTACTTTAATACCCCCAACCAAGGTATGAATTTAGCAGTAGTTTTTGTTGTATTTGTTTTTAGAAGGTCATAATGTTTCTATATGTGAGACAACTTCTTTGAATTACATAGGCATACACATTTTTATAATTTTTATCCAAATAAATGCGGACATAAACACAAATATATTTCATTTTTAAACTAGAACATAAAAAAAATTCGATTATATCTATAACTCACAAAAATACACTGAGAGTGAGTCTTGAGATTTTCACTTGTAATTCAAACTGATTTTAATTCATATTCATAAAATTTGTTCTTATATCAATTTAGCTGTATCTGTCTTATCACACCTATTTGTCAAGTATGCTAATGACACAATAAAGGTTGAAAGACTTATTCCCATCTAATGTTTGTTGGAACGATAAAATTTCATTCGTCGAGTTAAAAAAAAAGTAATTGTCTACTAATTTTTTATAAAATTATTAAAAAGATAAAAAATACCCTCAAATTAAATACTATTTTATTGTTAAAATTTTATTAAATATTTTTACTTTAATTTGTAAAATAAATAATAATAAAAATTGTATTACTGTAAATATAGAAGGGTTTAATGATAAATAATTATTATTTAGGTTAAATTATATTTTTTTTAAAAATTTTAGAGAGGTTCCTAAATTTTAAAAAGTTTAAGAGTGTTTTTTAAATTTCAAAAAACCACTCAATTGTTTCAACATTAAAAATTACACTTAAAAAACACAAAAAAATAAGATAACTATTGGGGTAATATGTATATTTTTAAAAATTTTAAGAGCTTTTGAGAATTTGAAAAAAAATATTAAGGTGCATTTTGAAGTTTTAAGAATCATATTAGAAACTTCAAGGTTATAAAATATTTTTAAAATATATGAACGAATATAATAATTTTTAAAACAATAAATAAAATTACATTTTATCCTTATTAAGTTTGAAAAAACAACATTTATATTATAAATATATATTTATAATAATATTTTTGATAAAATTATGTAAATGATTTTTGATTATTAAAATTAATAATTAATTTTTAATAAATAAATGAAAATTTGATTTTTACCATATGTTTAATAATGAATTTTTAACAAATGCGATTTTACCATATGACAGTCTTTCGGCCCACAAAAAAAATAAGCTTGATTGGAAGTTTGGACCGCCTAAAGCCATAGCCTAGAAGTCTACCCCCAGTGGAAATAGGCCCGAAACCCATTAATTATTTGAGAGATTGAAGAAGAAATGATATAAGGAATATTGTCAAGTAAAGACACCCAAGGTTTCTTTAAATAACATTTTTATCTAAAAACTTTTAATAAACCAAATACTCACTCACTAAGCAAATTTTTTCAAATTTTACAAACATTTTTATTGGAATTACTAAAATATCCTACAATATAAAAATACTTTCTAATAAAAAAATAAATAATATTAATATTAAAATAAATTTTAATATAAAATAATATTAATAAAATAAAAATAAATTTATAAATTTATAAAAAAATTAATAAAACCTAAAAAGGCAACCACTACCGTTAATCTAACTAAGTAGTCGAAAATAGTCATTTAGTTCTATTGGCGATAATATCTGGTTGGCTTGATGCTGGAAGCAACAAAATCTGGTCACCAAATGAAAGAGATAGCTAAAAACGGTTGACACACTTGAAATTGACCGTTTTTAACCTTTTTTTATGGTGAAAATAACTAGATCTAGTCACCTTGGCTATTAAGGCTGCTAGATCTGATCGTCAATGGAATCAATTGGTTGCTTTCAACCATTTGAAGATTGTCATTTTTAATTTTTATAAAAATTTATTATTTTATTATTTTATATTTTAATTATTTTTATAAAATTAATTTTATTTTTTATTTTTTTGAAAAATACAAAAATATCCTCTAACTTAAATTTATCGATTGACTGTTACATTTAATAATTAACTTTATTCAATAATGGGTATTTGATTTTTGAAAAGTTTTTAAGTGAGAATTTATCATTTAAGGAAACCTTGGGTAAAACTATGCCGTTTGGCCTAAATTAAAAGGTGAGAATTGAATCAAAGAGTCTTTTGTGTGTGTGTTGAGACAGTGATTGGATTAGTTCTTTTCATCTTGTTCGACAACAACTGCTTCTAGATCTAGAACATCAAGGTCGTAGGCTAAAACCAACCTCTAATCTCTATCGACATCGACAATTGCTTTCGAATTTATAACTTACAACACTTAGGAAGAAATTTATTGGTGTGTGATTGTGTAGGATGGTGCGAGAGTAATTTTATTATAAAGTAATAGCATACTTATCTTAACAATTGTTTGAGTAAGTTTTAGACATATTTATAATTTTAATTGAATATATAGTTTTTTTACCCCTAAAACTGAATAAAGATATATATTAAATTATAACAAAATTAAATTATAATAAAATTAATATTAACATAATAATATTTTAATATATAAGAAAAATATGGTAATTATATGATATTTATAAATATTATCTCTTCTTAATTAGTTTTAACATATATCATTAAATAATATTATTTTAATACGTATAGATAAAAAATTAATAATATTATAATTAATTTAAATTTAATTATTTTAAATTCATGAATTTAATAAATCAATTGTGGATAAAAATTTATATAAAATATAAAGTTAAAATTTTATTGTTGTTTCCAATAACATTCCCATAATGGCAGTATACATCCACCTACTTTTCATGCACTAAACGGGAATAATAATAATAATAAATAAATAAATAAAACAGACCCTTTTTTCTATTATTTATTTAATTTGGCATGGGCCCTTGCGCTTCACTTCAAGAAAAGGAAATAAAATGAAATGAAATGGTTTTTTATTATTATTCTTCTTAGCCGCCAAATGCAGAGATATTTACTGTGTCCCCAATAGTGGAAGAAATATTAGAATTACATGATTCTCCTTTGTGGCTTTATCTTTGTCTTCTAAGCTTACTGTAAAAGTAGAAGTAGAAGTGAAAGTATAAATAAATCAAATAAATAAATAATACAACCAAAAGGAAGATCCTTATGTGGATTGCCAGGGCCCAAACAACATATGCTTGTGTCAGTAGGTGTCATCCATGACCTTTTCATAAGGGCATTTTTGTCCATTCACAATTTTAATGAAAAGACACTGAAAAAATAAACTGTCAAATTCATTTGATTGAATGACGTGCCCCTTTTTTTTCTCATTTATTTAATTATATTTCATATTTGTTCAAAAGATACCCTATTTCGGAATATTTTCGAATGATTGAGTGTTTGAAAATAGAATATCCAAATAATAAAAAAGATTTTAACAAAATAATTCGAGCGATAAAATGGTCAACCTTATACCATCTATAAAAATGTTAAGTATGACTTTGAGTTGTCGATAAATTATATTCGGATCATATTTTTTATTTTATTAAATCAAGTATAATTGAGTCATTGTATTTATCCAGAGTTTATTAGTTCAGTGTGGTTAATGGTTTTAGAGATCAATTAATTATTTTCGAATAGGTTAAAAGAAAAAAAAAAGAGTCAAATAAATCGAAAAAAACATACAGTTAAAAGGTCATAAGGTATCGATTAGACCAAATTTGTCGTCATAAAAAAACAATAAAAGGGTATAGTCGAAAATTACTAATGATACATCAAAATCAAATTTGTGACTTATTTGATATAATAGATATGAAATCGATTTTTTGACCCAAAACTCTATCTATTTAGATTGATCGATTCAATTTTGAAAAAATGATTTGACTTAGGTAAAGATTTTTTGATTTTAAAAAAATATAATACGACTTGATTTAACTCAAATAAGAGTCTCTCAACTTTAGAAAGAAATATTTCCTATTAGAGGTACAAAAAAGTTTCTATATTTTTTATTGAAGATATTACACAATACGACTAATATTATTTGTTTTGTTATATTTCAAAATAAAATAATTAATTTAATATTGATTTAATATCTTTGACAACAAATAGGACAAATTTAGTCTTCTTAAATAAGAAATTTTAAAATTTTGTTTTTTAATAAAAATAAAAATTTAATTTTTTTAAAAAAATAAATTTTAATAATTTTAATTTAAAATGATATTTAATATTTCTAAATATTATTATCCTAATCTAGAAAACTAATAGTTGGTCTGTTTTTATTTTTTAAAATATAATAATATTATTATAATGTTAATAATAATAATTTTTTTTTATTTTAAATAATTTTAAATGTTTGTAGATTTTCCGTATCAAATGTTTTTGGCTGGTCAGATTCCGAAAAGACAACACTTTATAAAAGATCAGATATTTACATTTTATATATAAATTTATATGTATGCCAAATCTCGAGCCCTATCTTCATAATTAAAATATATTTCAATAGGTTTTTTAGGGGTTATCTGTTAAATTGACCAAAACTAAAGGGGTTATCAATGAATTGATCAATTCTTTAAGGGTTATATTGATATGGTCACCACATTAACCATGAATGAAATTATTCGTATATAAACAAATTTTTAATTCATGCTTTCAATTGAAAGCGTATGTTATGAACGTCTATACTAAAAACAATCATACATATCGAATTCCAATGAGATTTTTCGGTAATTTCATTTATTTTTCATAATTAAATAAGGCCAAGTGACTAATTCCCACCCAAGGTTTCCTTAAATAACAAAATCCTATTCATAAAGTTTTAAAAAATCAAATACCCATTTTTTATTTTTTGAAAAAACTAAAATACTCTTTAAAAAAATAAATAATATTAATATTAAAGTAAAATTTAATATAAATAATATTAATATAAAATTTAATATAAAAATAAAATTAAAATAATAATAATAATTAATAAATTAATAAAATTTTAAAAATAAAATAAAAATTTAAAAAAATAACTACCGCCGTCGATGGCTATGGCCGTTGTTAATATAACTAGGTGATCGAAAACGACTACTTGATTTTATTAACAACCGGATGTGGTCGTCTTGATGACGGAGACAATCAAATTTGATTGTAAAAAATATGACAAAGACAACCAGATCTGGTTGCCTTTACCATCAGAAAAGGTCAAAAACAGTTAGAATGTATGAAACCATCTATTTTCAGCCATTTTAGTTTTTTATTTTATTTTTGAAATTTAATTATTATTTTATATTTTAATTATTTTTATTCAAAAAGACAAAATTATCACTTTAATTTTGGTTAAGGGTGGGTAATTGACTTTTAAAACTTCATAGGTGGGATTATGTCATTTAAGAAAACCTTGGGTGGGTAGACGTTTGGCCTTAAAACAAGGGAAAAATGTTAGTGTGTCATTCTTTATTATGTTTTATTACTTGTAATGTTGGGATTTATTCAATTTTGCATATATTTCATAAGTTTTGATATATGGTTTCTTTGGTTAAGTTTTTTTGTATGAAATAACTTGAGTTATTTATGTTTTTTTTTTTTTTTTTTGTATTTTGTTAATAGTTTTGTGTTTAAATAAATTTAAAATTAATTATTTATAAAATTGAGTTTAAAAACAAAATTTGGCTTAATTCGTCACCATGTGTGATTCACAGTCACCATGCAAGTCACACATGGTAAATCAGATGAAGATGGGGTTTAGGGATATTTTTCAAATATTTTTTTTTTTTTATAAATGTAATATGAGATTTTTAGATATTTTTCAAGTATATGTGGTATGCATGGTGGGGGCTTTTTAGTATTTTTAAATTTGTAAAGGGTTTTAGATATCTTTCATCATGTAGAGCATGTATGGTAAGGGTTTTTTTATATTTTCCAATACACATGTTTTATTTGATATATGTTACAAGCATAGTGGATTTTTTTGTTGTTGATATTTTCCACTTTGATAGTTATTGATATTCCCCATAAGGGGAGTCGTAATTGATATTTTCTATTTTAGAGTTTTAAACATGTGTTTTTATATTTTCAAACGTATGTGAGAAACTTCGCTCATACCTCTTCAAAGAGAACATGATGAGGAAAAAGTTAGAGTTAGTGCGAGACTTTTGCAATTTAGTTGTTGGCACTGGCTACAAATTTGTTATTGGGCGTTCTTACTAATAGAATGAATTCTGTTATGACTTCATGGACATCTAGCTCATCGGTGATTGATCACAAGTGGAAGAATAACTCAATCATCATTTGGATGAATATAACTTGATTGATCACTCAATGAATCGACACTTTTGACATAAATCACTTGATGAGTTATGGTGTGATAATAGGGATGCACCTATTGATAGCAACCTAACAGGTTCATAACTCTTGCTTGTGCATGGAATTTGTGAAGCTAGAATTTCTTTACGCTCCACTAGGTCTACCAATCTTGTCTTTTGACTATTGTTAAAAACTTAGTATTGTTGCATAACAATTCCATGAACAACCATGTTTGAAGACTTCCGTATATGACTCGTGATCTAGTCCATGACCTGAAGAAGTTAGTTGATTGGTACAAGCATATGTAACTATGAATGTCATTTAAAATGTTAACACAATAAGTAATTATAAATTAATAAAAACAAAATCATAATAGATATGAAGAATAATATAAATGATATACCTACATGCATTATTTCTTCTCTTATAGAATTATCTTTGTAGGGTGCCCTTAATGAACTCAATAAATATTGTAATTGATAACCCTTGAGCATATTTGATAAGTGCATTGAATAACTTGATGATGTTGTTAGTCATGTTGTCATATTGTAATCTTGAAAAATATGCCTTTGACCATCGTTTGTAACTTATGCTATAACATTAGGTGTGGGAGCCCTTGTTATAGATCACTGTATACTATTATTTATTTATTTATTATTATTAGTCTAATTATCATTAACCTATAGCAAAAATTCCTACAGTGAAAGTTGTTGCTGAATTTAAAATGTGCATGCAGAAGCTTCAAACACACAATAATAATACTGTTGTGTAGAAAATACTGCACATATGCTGAAAACCACTAAATATCTTATTATTATAACACATATTATACATATAATACTTATAAATAGTATAGTACACATATTTGCATGATATAAAACTGTACAAAAGCATGTGAGCCATCAATATGCTATCTATTGCATAGCAATATCCCAAAATTTCCAACTTTCTTGTATCCCGCTCATACCTATAGTTAGTGACCTGCATGAAAGGAAAATAAAGAAGGGTGAGTGATAAAATCACTAATAAACGTTTCCTATCTTTTATTACAAACAAGTTTTAATCTCAATCGCTTTTTGTGACTTGTCCTTTTATATAATTAGCTTAATATTCGTTTTGTTCTCTTTTTCCGTAATAATATTATTATTTGTTATAGTTTTGTCTCTATATAATGTTGATTTTCAAGAGATGTTATACATGACATGATGTGAGTATGCTAATGTCATACCAATGCTGAAAATTATAAAGATTTGCATTTGGACTTACTTTTTTGAAAATATTTTCTAAAAATAATAGTTATGATCCGAAGATCTTAAACATATATGTATATATATATATATACTGATCAGACTGATGAATACAAAGATTCAATACTCTGACCGTGTGAGTTCGATTATAATGAAATCTACTAATATATGACTATTATTTTCTCAAATGAAATTGGTCAATGACCATATCCTCTATAATAGACGTTGATTTTTCTCTCTAACAGGTGTGCAAACTTATTAATGTCCCCTCGTATTCACCACTAACTGATATTTGGAACATCATATATTTTATACTTTAAAATATGCTATTAGATCCTTAGATCTCTTTATGCAAACACTAGTATGACATGCTATATTATATGATGCTAATCATGCATGATATCATGTTTTCTCTTGGTATTATTAAGTTTTGTAGGCTTAAAATAGCTTAGAAATGTTTTATGAGTTGTTTTCTACATTTAGCCTATGCACAGGGCTGTGTAATACGTGACACATGGTCGTGTAGGAAGAGACACGAGCTGTACGTGAAGTCATGCAATTGGTCATGCTAGTTTTTAAAGTTTTTTCTTAAATATCTTTGGCTTACTGCATAGGCGTGTGTTGTGAGACACATGATCATGCATGAAGTTGCATAAGTATGTCCCACACTTACACGGGTATGCAACAACTCATTAACTCTCTCGTGTCCTATTTACGCAAGCGTGTAAAATTGGGAATAAGCACACGGTTATGTATACTACTAGCATGGTCATGTCTACAGGTTTTTTAGCTATGCATGACTACCTACACGATTGTGATATTACAGAAATGAGACTACACAGTTGTACACATACAGGTACACGGTCATGCACTCAACTCAAATTCTGTAATTACACATCTGAAAACCCAAAAAGCTCAACTATTCCTACTTAAAGCATATGCAACTCAATCTAATGGTTTCAAAAGTGTAATACATCAACCAACAACATATATATTCCCTTAAACTCACCACAATCATGCCAAATACACTACATTTCTCAAAATAAAGCATCAAATATGTATACAAGAACATATATCAACATTTTTAAGAAATCATCTCATCATTCTTCTTTTAAATCATTTTCTCAATATCTTAGCCAATTAAAAAAGTATCAAGCATCCAGTAAACATCATCAAAACTTATCTAATAAAAGAAACATGCTATGAAACAAAGTAAGAGAGGTAAGGAAACACTTACCTCTAGCCATGATTGCTAAATCTCTTTCTCTCTAACTGGTTCTGGTTCTCTAATCTGGTTAATGACTGTTGGTTAATCACTAATAGCTGCTCTCTACGATGCACAATCATGCACCGAAGGCATACAATTGTGTGTCAAAAAATCTTGGATTTCTTTTCTCTTTTGCATCATACATAGAATATTCTCCTAATAATGCTCATGTACATGTCACATATAGTTTGTACATGTCACATATAGTTATTTTAACTTTGAACTCTTTCAATACTAATTTCTATTATAAAATCTTACTTTTTATCCTGATTTCAAACCTAAAAGATAATTCTAACCTTAGGATATTACATTACAATTGACATTATTAAGTGCCTATATTTTGTAAATCTAACAATCTATATGTTTTGACAACTATTCAATATAACCCCTTACTTGGTTTGTTCTTTTGTATTTTACTTTGATATTTGACTTGAGGAAATGGTAACTACAACCATAGTGTGCATCTAGGAATACCTTAGCAACTATAGCTATGATATTGGTATGTCAATATAAATTTATTGCCAACTCCAACATTGGACCAATACAATCTCTTACTTTGCTAAGGAATCAAGTCCAAGATTTAGTTTTTCTCTTACTTCCCACATTGAAAGCCAATGGGTAAATTTAATTATTTTTATTATTGACTGCAATGATAAATAAAGTTTGAAGATATCTACCACTTAATAAAATATTGTCAATGCGAATTGCTAGGTGAATGTTTATTTACAACACCCAAATTGAAAAATCCATTGCCATGAAAAAGTACTTAAAATGTTGCTCATTGTCCCTTTCAATATTTCGACAATCTCAAGATTATGAAACGCTAAATTATAGTTGTAGTCAAGTAACAACATGAAAGACCTTTGACATATCTGTTAATGTTTGTAATGCCCAATTTTTTGCAAGCCATGTATGCATTATATGATATATCAACTTTATACCTGTGAGCCATACCGACAATGATTTCTTTCGATCAATATACACGATCAATCATTAAACACATTGTCTTTAATATTTGTCCTAATGTTTGAGGTCATGCTTGTCTATGATGTTATATTATCTAATCTTTTAGTTATATGTAGTAAGTATCCATACGACGAAGTTGAAAATAGTCACAACCTTCCACTTTATCGTTTGTGCACACCATTTATATTAAACCCCCCATACAAGAAAAGTATCATCTAACCCTCTAAAGTATTTCTGTTGGAACAAATATCATTTCAATCAGTTTCATCATTCTTGATTTTGAAATATACTTTAAACTTATCAAATAAATTCAACGCTCCAAAAAATGATGCATAATTATCAAACAAATAATATTTTGAGTTAATGTTCGCATAAGAACTTAAATGTAATGAACTTCCTTTCTTCAGTTTAAAATCACAATGTTGGAATTTGAATAGAAATGTGAAAATGAGAATTTTCAAAGTTTGCAAGATTTAGTTTTAATATTAATTTGTATAATGCATTAATGTTTATATAAAAAAGGGAAGGAATATTTTAGTATTTAATTTTGGGTTTTGGTGATATCTATCTAACCTTAAGGGGGGGGGGGGGGGGTTTGGTTACATGTAATATTTGATTACCTTGGTAATTTATATTTTACTATTTACAAATATAAATAGCCAAAGATTTGGGTAATTTGAGTATTATCTCTCTTAGGTATTAAAATATTACTAAGATAATATTAAATTTATTACAATTTTATCCTACTATTAAATTTTTTTTGATAGAATTACTCTCATTTTCAATATTTCTCTAATGGTTTCAAGAATAACAATCATACTCTTAGAAAATAAAACAAATAGGGGTATAAATATCAAATAATCATATGTTTAGAGATAAATATAAATTTTAAAAATTTTAAAATTTCAATATACCTTCAATAGTTGAAAATGACAATTATATCTTCAAAAAACAAAATAAATTAAATTAAAAATGTAAATATCTTTAAAAATATTAGGGGTGAATAAAATTTTTACAAGGTTCTTTAAATTTGAATAAAATTTGAAAGTGTTTTTAAAATTTTAAAATACCTCTAATAGTTTAATAAATGATAATTACATTTAAAAAAACAAAAAAAATTAAATAAAATTTATAGATATTATATAATCATATGTTCGAAAATAAATTTTAAATTTTAAAAATATTAAGGGCATTCATAAAATTTTTACAACCTTTTTAGTTTGAAAAAAATTATGGAGGTGTTTTGAAATTTTTTTAAATTTTGATATATTGCCAATATTTTAACAAATGCCAATCTCATTCCAAAAACACAACTATATTAATTTATACACAATCAAACAAAACAAAATAATTATTTATACACGATAATTTATTTTAGTCATAAATTTTCATTTGTCATAATCAAAGGCTATCCGAACCAAATACATCCTGAAGAGTTCAACGTTGTTTACACCCCCTAATTCTGGTCATTTTAACTTCTTTTTCTTATTCGAAGCATTAAATGATTTTTTCCAGGACGCTAAGACTTTAGACTACTTTTTCATAATGGTGCGAGCATTCTCTCTCATTGTAGTAAAATTCAGAAAAAAAAAAGAGTGCGTACAGGTCCAGAGTTACCTATTTCATGAATAATTTTTTATTTCTTTTAGGGGCTAGTTTCTCTTGGAATAATGGAAAAGGAACAAAATTGAATCAGAGGTAGCTTTTAAAAGTAACCTCTTTCTCAGAATGATTGTGTGGCTTAACTGTGTGAAATCACCACAAAAATCAACCAGGAATGTAGTGGCCCTGCCTTCCAAATTGTTGTCAATATTAAAAAAGTCAGCAGTAATAATAAGCATAAATCTTCAGCAATTTATTACAAATTTTGATTATGCAATTATATCATTCCAAATTATCATAATCCCCAAATTACAGCAGATGCCAGTTGAGAACCCACCATACAATAAAAAATAAAATAAAAAAATCAATGTCAGCATGCAAGCCTATTCCAGACTATTCATCTATTTGGTTATCACATTTGAACACAAAACAAGGTAATCAATCCTCCAAAACAGTCTCAAATCATTAACGAGATGGAAGCAAATATGCATAAATTGCTTCCAAAAACATGTTTTCAGAAAGAAAAATATGTTATTTAACATCCTCAAGAATCAAGGGATTAATAAAAACCGTGAGGTTATATCCTTCCAAAATTTTCGTCTAACTATACACACAGATCCATGAAATCCCAGAAAATCTTTACCCATTTTAGAAAGAAACATATATATTGTTTAAAATGGCAATAAAAACTATTTTTATCACAGCTATAATGAGATTAACCAGGCATTAAAGTTTAGCATTCTGACAATGAACAAGATAGTGATCAAATCATCCAAAACAATCTTATACAAGAAAAAGGCAAATATAATCCAACACATAATGAACTGAGCAAAGCAAAATGTAACCAAAATTGGCAAGATTTCAGTACCCAATAAACCTAATCCCCTTAAAACCAATCTCCAACAACTCATAACGTAAAAAACCCAGTAACAACTAGGGAAAAAATGGCAAAAACTCGGCCATAATTAACAGTAACTCCTTTTTCTGGTAAAACATGTGTCCAAAAGACAAGATTGATTGATTCATTCGTTGGTTAATTTGATTGAAAGTTGATATTCATCATCATCATCATTCATCCAATATCCATACTTGAAGCGCTCCCATTAATTCAATAACCCGATTATCTAAACTCCCCTAAAAAACAAATCCCACCTCATCCCATCATACCAAACAATATTAAGATAAAGAAAACAAAATCAAGATTTAACACCCATCCATTTCATCCATTCATTAGAGTGAAGCAAAACTACTAAGAAGAGAGCGGGCGTGGTGGAGGCAATAGTTGATGAAGATTCTGATTCACATGATTCGGCCCTCCTCCTCTCAATATAAATGGATGCTGCAACAACTTCAAAGCCGTCCACCGCCTTCTGGGATCCCTCTGTAAACAACACGCTATAAAATTCCTAAACTCCAAGGACGCCGTTGGCGGCGCCTCCGGTGGAGGAGACATACATATTGCCATCATCAAACTCGCCCAATCCCCTTGGCGCCCCACCGCAAATGGAAAGCTTCCCAAGTAAAACTCCAATATACTCACCCCCAAACTCCATATATCTCCGGCGTATGCGTTGTACTGCCCCTGATTCAAATCCGTATTGATCCTTTCCGGACTCATATAGGCTATTGTCCCCACTGAAGAATTACACGGATCCATGGTTTGAGCCAAGATTCTACTCACCCCAAAATCGGCAATTTTCACAACCCTACTTGAATTTATTAACAAATTCGAAGGCTTTATGTCCCGATGAACAATGTGGCGTCGGTGTAGATACCATAATCCACTCAGGACTTGTTTAGCGAGATCTGAAAGTAAGTGTTCGTCTGCAATTCGTGAGCCTTCTAGAGAGCCGCCGTCCATGAACTCCAAAAGGACTTGGATTTCGCCGTTGTGATCAAACATGTCGTAGCATTTGACCACGTTGGGGTGGTTGACGTCGCGAAGGATCTCAATCTCCCGCAAGATCTGACGGCGAACGGCGTCTTCGTGGTTTCCGTAGATCACTTTGAGGGCGAAGACGCGCGAGGTCGGCCGATGAACGACTTTGTAAACGGTACCTCCACATCCGCTCCCGACTCGGTTGAGTCGCTCGAGTTCATTGAAACTCGTCACTATGTTGTTGTTCTGACTCGTTGACGTAGCTGAGTTGGGCGGAAGAGGAAGCGGCACCGCGAGAGCCGTGTCCCGTTGAGGAATTGGTAGGGTTAAGTCCGACCGCCGCCGCGGAATTCTCCTGTTACCCGAAGAGCCCGAGGACGAGGAAGACGACGACGGCGCTCCCGTCGCAGACCCTGGTGGTTGAATCGGGTTCATAATCAGACCAAAACGAGTGATTTTTCTTGTGTTTTGAAAACCTTTTGCTCCAATTCACAAATCCAAGAAACGAAATTTAAAGACCCAATAAAACCAAATTTAGGGTTGGATTTGCGTAAAATTCATGTCAAAACAAAAGACGAAACAGGAGCAGCCGAGTGAAAAATCGTTGAGAGAACAAAATGAAAATGAAGGACTTTTAAAGAGAGAAATAAATAAATAAATAAATAAATGGGGGATAAGATGGTCAAGTTATATCAGAGGTTACAATCAAAAGAAAGAGGGAATCAGGATTTCAAAGTGGCTTCACGTGAAGGATTCGAAAGGTGTACATCACGCGTTTGTTTGATTGGGGGTTGGGGGAGGGTGATTTGTGATTGCTGGAAATGAGAGTGGGAAAGTATGTGAGTGGAAAATTATGTGAATTTATTTATTGGGAAAATTTGATAAGTTGTTGCTGATGTATGTATGTATGTGTTGTGGGTTATGGTGACAATTTTCTTATTATTAATATTTTAAAAATAAATAAAAATTATTAAGAAGGAATTTTAAAGCAGATATTTAGGCAGGTTGGATTAGGCAAGGCTTGTCCTAAACCTAAACTAAACTGGACAAGTTGTCTTGAAAAATAATCAGGCCACTATTATTATTTATAACATATAAAATTCAGAAATGAGGTGGAGGATGCCACTGCCAGGCAGGCCTTATATTATAGGATTTATTTTAACAAAATTAAATAAAAATAATTACAAACCATCATATTATTGTCACCCAATCAATTTATTCCAAGTAAAATCCAGTTCGAAAGCCTTTATCCATATCATAAGGTCAACCTTAATTGATTGGATCGACTGATATAATTATTTTACTTACCGTTAAAAGGTGAAAGGTTTAAGTGTGAAAATACCGAATCATGATTGAATTTGTTTGAGTAAATTTTGAAAATACAAATAAAGTCGGATTTCAAACAAATTTTTTGACTTAAAATCATAATTTAGATTGAATAAATTGAGTGCAAGCAAAAATTTAAAAAAAATTACACAAATCGAGTTTAAATTGATTTTTTTAAATTCACGATCATATGATACATAAAATTTGTATAAATTTTGATTTTTTTTAACGAGTTTCAACGTTATTCAATAATTAAAAATAATTAAGAATGTAATCAAATTGTTTTTTTTTTAATCAAGTTTTTTATATCAGAAATCGGAAATTGATGCATTTTGGTTAGTATTTATCTTGAGAATTGATATTGAAATGCAGAGGACCCGAGAAATATGAAATTAAGATTTCGTTGTCGAAGAACTGTTGATTTGGTGTTGGGAAAACGACATTTTTGGATTCTCTGGGCAACGCGGTTTTCTTTAGGATGTGTCCATCCGGACAGCAGCCTTTGGGATCTACAAGGGCCATACATACACAAGAAAGGCTGTTCCAAGCACAAGAAAGTTCTTAAGCCCGAACTTTCCACTTCATCATCATAAAGTCTGCACAGTCCGGATAGACATCAGAAATTGAAAATACGGGGGAAAAAAAATAGTATAAGAGAGAAATTGCCTCAGTAAGGACCAGATAAAACCACACCACCCGGTTCTCCATTCCTGTGAATATGATCTTATGCTCTAACATATTTTGTAGGTAGTGAAAACACAGAATTTCAACTTATTGGGTTGGAGAAAAAATCTGAAAAATTAGGGTTGAAAGTCCTATGTGTCTAGTCTTCCCCGTTCTTGATGAAAATGCGATATTACCTGATGGGTTTTTCAGTTTTTTTTTAGAGATTCTTTTTCCTTGTTCCACAAGGAGACTTCATGAGGACTAATTTTAGTCAGCAATTCACACTTTTTAAGTTACTAGAGTTATTAAATCACAAATCTTATTCCATGCACTATTCAAATTAAATCAAATTAAAATTTTAATGAGCTTAAATTTAGCTTTCTTAAAAGAGTCGAATTCGAGTTCAAGGTTTGACTTAATAAACCCCCATCAAATTAATTGATTTTTAACTCAATTTGAAAAGAGTTGAACTTAAATTCAACTTGAGTTTAACTATAATATCTAACATTACAATAAATTCAGATCGATATTATAATCAAACCAAAATAAATCAAAACAACATTACTTTAAAACATATTAATTAGAATAATATTATTTTAATCGATTCAAATCAAATTTTTTCGAACTCATAAGTTTCATAATCTGAACATTCTTACACTTAAACTCATGTTCAACTTATGTTCTCAGCTTTAAAAAGTAAGTTTTCTTTTTCTTCTTATTACTTAATTCTTTTATATTCTTGCTGAAATTCTTTTTTAAACTTCATGGATTTGATGACTTCAATTATGAGAGAAACAAAATTATTTAAGGTAGACATTTTTTATGTAGCTTTAATCTTGACTAATTACATTTATTTGAATTTATTTTGCTGCAAAGGAGAGCCTCTTCTGACTACATTGCTCAATAGTACATAAATAAATGCACACAGATTCCATACAAAGTAGAGATATTGGAAGCTAATCTCAATACATTGGAAGAAAATCTTGTCCTCCCTAGAACTGGATGAGTAGTTAAGGCCTCTGATTTAATCAAAGAGGTAAAAATTTGAGAGACTTTGAAGATTGGTAGGGTTGGAAGGAGGTCCCAGTTCAGAATTTGGTCACAGGAGAAAAGACTTAGATTTCTGGGACTTGAAAAGGAATTAATCAGCAACAGTTTGAATGTCTTTTTGTGCAATAGTAATGTGAAAAATTATTTATTTCTTTATTTTTCAATATAGGTTGCCATCCGAGTCAACATGGGCAAAAAAACTTGCTGCAACTATGAGGTAGCCTAGAATAAGCATCAAACCTTTAAAATAGTTTGCTGTCCCTTCCTGCAACGAAAAAGGCAACAACTAAGAAGTGGTGCATTGCAAGTAGCCATGGCAGATTCTCCGTGATTATGAAATATTTAAGCTAAAACCCCTGATGTATTGTAATAGAATAACATTGAATGTAACAAGAAAAAAACTATCTAAAACTGCATTTCTAGGACTGGAGGAGAGGCCAAAGTCATATCAGACATAGTAACAAACCTGCAACATAAATGCCACCACAAGCACAGTGATAAAGAGGGTAGCAGTCTCAAAGAGTTGAAAATTTAAGTCCATTGGTTGTCCCATGAACCACCCAACAACTACACAGAAGGGTATCTACAATTACGAGAAGCACTATAGTTGTTAGTCTTTTAAATTTACCAAAAACCAATCAACTTCTGCAATTTTCAAAACTCAGAAGTCTTCCACACTCCAGCAGATCTTATAAATGTAAATAAATTGCTTTGGGTTGCTTAAGGTTAATAACAATTTAGTATCTTACCACAAACATTGATATCTGAGTAGATGATCCTATAGCAACTCCAAGCGTGATGTCCTGTAGAAACAATGCGTTTGATCAATCATTTATTTAAAAAAGAATGAAAGAAAATTATTATATCTCCATTAAGCAAAGTAGTAAACTGTCTATGCACTCACAAGCTTATCCTTCATGGCAAACATAATTGCACTTCCATGCTCAGCAGCATTTCCTACAATTGGAAGGAGGATGACACTAATGAAAGACACAGACATGCTCCAAGAGTCAGATGCGCCCTGCAGAGAACCAGAAAAGCAGTTATATCAGTGATTTTTGGACTATTTACTGATGATGATTTAACGGAAATAGCTGAAGAAAGGCAGAGAAAGATGTGGAAGACAAAGGAAAAGCAAAAGGAAATAAGAGATGGGAAGAAACTGGAACTGTAGTTAGAAACAAGCTCAAACTCCCAACTTCTCGAGCTAACTTTGTTACTTCAGCCCATATAATACACTAATTAATTATCTATGCATCATGACTGAACAAATTGTTTTGTCTACATGACATTTCCTACTACAAACAGATTGTTTTGTCTAAATGGCATTTTTTACTATAAATGGAGTTAAAAACATCCAGACATAATATGTGAAATTTTCTGTGGCGGAAGGGTTTTTTTTTGTTGTTGTAGGGAAATTTGAGCTGGCTGCTGCAAGAAAAGGGTATAAGAGATCAAATGAAAACTATGATTCAGAATACGGAGAAAATGAAGAACAGGAGAGGAAAAGGCTTGACAATAGATTAAGATCCTGAACACAAGCTTGACCTCCAATCACAGTAAGATCCAAAGCTTTAATGCATGATAATTAGACAACAGACATAAACAATGTTTTACCCAAAATTTCAATATGAAGATACAGAAGGTAAAAGTTAGATACAGCATCCTAAAACAAAATCCAACAAAGAAATGAGGACTTGCGTATCTTCAATCATCGTCTTCTTCTTTGTTCTCTTATTATATTCTTTCTCTTTGTAAATCCCATCCCTTCAGGCTAAAAAGTAATTAAATGTCATGGACAAAGACCGGGTTTCATAATCCCTGTAGGCAGAGAGAATCTTGTTGAATAACAGAGAAAATTTCCTATTAAAATTTGGTCAAAAGTCCTAGTTAAACTAACAACTGAAATTGGTGAAAGGGATGAGACAGTGGTATGGATGGCTATTACATAAAGTTCAACCAACAAGATAATTTTTTAAACTTCCTGTCCCCTTTATTTCTTCAGACAAAAAAAAAAAAAAAGAAAAAAAAAAAGAAGATGATCTGATTTTGGGTACTTTTGTTTTGTTTTTGGCTACATTCCATGAATCTGGTGAAGTTCGTATATATATTACCATGCATCCCTCTCCTATTCAATTCATGTAATAATAAAATAACAAATAAATTATTCTTTGTATGTCACATATGATAAAATATGGTTTCTAATTTCTAAATCTGTAACTTTCCCAATATTTATGATAGTAGTAAATAGAAATAGGAAATTTTAGGAACTTCGTGAAAATAGAAATTTCAAATACAGTGACTACTAAAGAGCTTATGATCAGAAGTTCTATAGCAATGTCATTCTAGAATCATACTTTACTAATCCTTTGACTGCCACTTTTGAGGCATAATACTGGCCCACTTCTGTTATCAATCACACTTTCAGCAGTTTTTACTACTTCACAAATTTGAAAGTGACATGAAGCAACTGCCACAGTTTTGTAACACTGAACTAATTCATCTAAACATGTCAGAACTTGCTTTGATACAAGCTAATGCTAACTGAGAGTGTCAAGTTTTTATAGCATTTCATCAACCACTAAAGAGGCAAATACTTTTTAGCTTGTTTTCTTTTCCTTTCTAAGACAAACAAATAGATTATGCAAGGAGAAAAAATAAAACAGAAATTATCTGACTAAAATGGCAGGAATAAGAAGATTATAGATTAAATAAAATGTGAAAGTCAAGACAAGAGAGAGAGAGAGAGAAAAAGATAGACACATAAAAAACGGATAAAAATAACCGAAAAGCTCAGAAGGGAGGGAGGGAGGAAGGAAGGGGAGCATTTTCTCCATATATTCTCAAACTATAATGTCACTCTAATCCAATATGACTGCAACCAACATTTCCATTTGAAATGCTGGAAAGACAATAAAAAGACGACAACAATCTTTTAGCAGTAGAAATATTTTTTTACTGGCAGTTCAAATAAACTTTTCAAGTAGCCATTGCCCACAGCTACTTCAATATCTTATTTTAATTTTTTATATTTTCCAATAAATACAACACTAGTTTTATTCAATTATTCACATAATCACTCAACTCTTGAATCTCTCAACTCTAAAGTCAAGCTCACATAATCCCTCTCAAATTTTCAATTATTTCTGTTTTCATTTTATTTTAATATTTGTTCAATTTAGTCAATCATATTTCCATTCTCAAAATCATTTCAAAATGGATCCAAATTCAAATTAATTTAATTTTTTTGATTATTTTAGTAATGAGGAAAATTCATACTTTGACAAAGACCCACAGTCACAACTGTAACTACTGGGAAAAAAAAAAAAGGAAATCAGAAGTCAGTGGTTTGGCAGCATTTCAATCAAACAAATTAAAATATTGGTGGTAAAATGGCTTCACGCACATTATCCAAACATTGTGGTTTTAGTTAACATGTGAAATTTAGGAAGACACCAAAAATCTCCTTATGCATATCAATGATCATTGCAAAAAATTGTCATGATACTTAAAAGATAGCAACAAATTTTGTTCACAAGGTCAAGATCAATATATGAATTCTCTTTTGCTAGTCCATCCACTTATGTAATAAGTGAGATATCTTACTTCATATATAGTCAACAAAACATAAGAGACTATATAACCAGATACGTTATTGCAACTCATTAACCTTTTTCATTTGGTGATGATAATATTTTAGAATGCTTTATGCAAAGTAGTATAAAACTTGCTTTTAAAAGAGTTCTTAGTAATATATTAAGATCTGATATTGTTTAAAATTATGAACAAATGAAATTAAAAATTATAAATGAATTTAGTCAATTTAAGAAAGTTATTTCAATGACTTGATATATTGATTTTGATTGGCAATTACAAAAGAAAATTATTGCAACATATTGACAACAATTTATAAGTATTAACAAACAATGTCTTTGGACTATCCTCACAAAAGGTAAACCGATAGGCTCAAGCTTTTCTTTGATGAATTTACAAATTATATAAATATTGATTATTTTTATTTGAAATTATGAGTGAAAATGATTAATTTGATATTCTTGCATAGTAGAAAACACATCAAAAAACTTATCTTGTAGTTTCCGCCATGACACATTAATTAGTAATGCCTCTAGAGTCTACTGTAGTATCAGAATATAATTCATATAGGCGAATTAGTATTGAACGACAGAAGATCAAGTTTACATTTGAGTGCTATTGAAAGTATCATGTGCATGAAAAATTGGGTGATGACATATTTTAAGATACAAAATCATGTTACTAAAGATATATTAGAAGATTTTAAAAATTTAGATATAACAGAAATCACAATGCATGACACTTCTAATGCGTAAGAGTTTATTTTTCCATGTATTATTTTTTTATTTTATTGGTTAGAAATTTTTTTTATCATGTAACACATTTTTCTTACGTTATAAGTGAGAGCATTTTAATAAAATTTTAGAGATGCTATCCTCATTTATTTAAAATAATTATGAAAATTAATCATTTTTAAAATTAAAAAAAATGTGATTATTGGTGGACGAACCCGCAATGCATGCGAGACAGCCCGCAAAAAAGCTCATGGAGGCGCGACCCACCATGTTATAAGTCGTGCCCCAAACCTTCGAAAAATGCAGGCTATCATGTCCCACCATGCCAATTTAGGTACAGGCCAGCTCGACACAACCCTTGCGGGCTCTAAAACACACTTTAAGATGCATATTACCTGGATAGCATCGACAAGGTAGGCTGATAAGACAGAGACCCAAATAGTCAAAATGGCAAGCCAGCCAATTGCTTCCCATTGCGTTATTTCAGGAGCCTCATCCCCATCAGAATTGCCATCACTGTCTCTCCCCTACAACAAATATAAAGGTTGATGATTTAGCATTTTGATATGCCTTAGGCTCAGATTTCTAATATAAACTGAATGACATCAAGGAATGGATTGAAATGTAAGAAACGAAAACTATGGGAATACTGAGGTAAATATATTAAAATCAACAACAATCCGGTTATAATTGCATACCGAATGTCCTTGGACAATATTAGCGTCAATAATATTGTAGCTCGATAATATTGTAGCTCAAATTGAACAAATGTTAAAAGACCCTGACTATTTACTATTCTGATAGCGAAATAGCACAGCAGCCATAGTAAAATATGTAGCACCTTCACTCACAGCCATGAAAACTAAAACATTATATAGAACAAAAGAAGGAACAAAAAGTTGTAATCAAACAGTGGATCTAATGGTTTGAACTTCACTATAACATCACTCTTTGTGATGTTCAAAATCTTCAAGGAAACATCAAACTTTGAAATTTAAATCAACATTATGAATGAAAAAAGAAATAAAACACTATCAAATGAAAATTCCATTCAATAATACACATGCTTCTACTCCCAAAGTTGAAGATGGGGAGGAAGCTAACCTCTTCAATGGGCTTATAAAGATTAGGTTGACTTTTTAGTTGGAAGAAAAGGTAGCTAGCATATGCAATCAGCATTATGCCACTGCTAAATCTTGAAAGTGAAAGCTCTGACTTGCCAAAATGCACCTCAGTATGTGTGAAATGAAGCACGGCTGGAAACATAATCCCCATTACAGCCATCAAAAGCAATCCAGAATTCACTACAGCAGCAGCCTGTAACCAGGGTAATTCCAATTTAATGTAAATTATACTGCATAGGAAGATATGAATGCAAAAATGAACTTTATTTTATAGGAAATGCTTCATACCTTATTGAAAAACTGAATCTTCTTCCGGTGAATGATTCCCCCGATGAAGAAGGAACATCCAAGAACTAACAACATATTTGATAAAATGGATCCTAGCAATGATTGTTGAACAACCCGTATCATCCCATTCTTCAATGCATAAATTGATATTATCATTTCTGTAGCATTGCCAAATGTGGCATTCAAAAGCCCCCCAACTGCATATCCAATATAAAAAACTTCCAAGTTTGTTCAAAAAATTTGAAGGCATAAGGTCTTAAGAAAGTAAAACTATCAAGGGCTGAGGAGAAACAATAAAATTTTATTCAATGGACCAAGAAAGCGATTACCTTATTTGGTCAATACCCAACAACTTTAAAAGAATGGAAAATAACAATAGATTTTGATAGAAGGCTCAAAATTAATTGTTTGGTATTTTCTTAAATCGAATTCATTTTATAATTGAGGTATCATCATCAAAATTTTGCATGAAATACATTAAACCAATAAAATTTGATCGGATACAGAGCTACCAACATATATTAGAGAAAAGGTACTATGAATATTATTCTCTAAATTAGTCACATATTAGAGAAAAGGTACTATGAATATTATTCTCTAAATTAGTCACATAGATAATGAATATTATTCTCTAAATTAGTCACATAGATAATTAATAAGTATTGACTTATATAAGCCCTTTGGATTGTGAGTAATATAGAACAGATAAACATAAATGGAGAGCAGATAACAAGATGAACAAGTACTAGCATTTTTCTTTGAACTCCCTTCATAAAACTTTCCACACATCTAGATTTGAAGAACAGAAATTAGCTTTGATTTCAAAACATATACCCCTATATAGAGAAATATTAAAAACTTCATTAGATTGAAAAATTATTGAAAATTATTGTATTACTCTCCAAAGAACATCTACGCACTTCCCTTTATTTCTCGTACCTCATTGCTTAAATCACCATACATACCAGTAATGTTATATTATTTGCATGAACAACATGGGTAATTATACTTTATCAATCAGCAATTATCAATCATCATCCATTCTATCTTTAAGTACTCAACCAAAAGATATAATAAAGGTTAGTATTATACCTGTTGGTCCAGTGTAGAAAGCAAGCTGCCTGCAGCAGCACAGTATGCAAATTTGTCTATAGGCATTATCCAAAGCCAAATAGTAGATAGTAAAACTCAAACGATATTGACAAATCAATGCTTACTCAGTCAAATATCCCAAACGTTCAGCCAAAGGTGTTATGCCCAACAAGCTGAAGAAGAAGACCCATCCCTAAAATATAAATTATAATGAACATCAAACAATGAAAAAATTGAAGAAAGCCATTATGAATCATAGAGGATTGAGATTAAAGACAACAGATGTTTGGACATCTATAGCTTGATCAAAACTCATCATATAATTGTTCATAAAGTCACATTTATCTTCACAAAAGTAAATGCAAGAAAATAATGGTTCTTTCTTCAACATATCCTAACTGTCACCATTATATTTTCAAACTAAAAAATCACTAGATGAGAAAATCAGCAGATATGACGAGTCCTTACATGCTTTCCAGCAAAATAATGTAGCAATACTGCCAAGGGACCAAAAGGTAATAACACGTTAATCTTTGATTTAAGCATCACAATGTAAACACTAGGGACAGGCCCAATTTGTATTTGCTTAAGAGTCCAAGAGTAGGCAAAATGTCCCCCTGAGTACATCTGAGTTGCCTCACAACCAAAAGCATGCACTTTCCTTGCAACTGGTGTTGAGCTGAATGGGATTTCCTCATCAGATTCAAGGTCTACCTTCTCCTCTACAGGCCCCATCACCTGCATGCATGAATATTCAATCGGTCAAATAGAAATGCAAAATCAAGAAAATTCACCATGGAAGCTTGAATAATATATATTGTATTTCTTCGTACAAATTATATTTCCTACAAATATAAAAATTCACTCTATGACACAGGACAAGCATTGATAGTGTTGCTATATCATTCACAAAGACGAATATAGTTGATATCATTCAACGAAGCAAAAGATAAATAAGAAAACAATGTTTGTATTGCACAAATTTGTCAAGGAAGTTCAAATCTGAATTTTACTAAAGAATTTGATTAATTGATCAATGAATGGAAATTAACTCGTACCCCTTTAAATAGACTTATTTTACTTAACTAGACTAGGATAACTTAAGCACGTAAGGAAAACAAGTTTAATTAGAAATAGGAATCTTAATTAATTCCAAATTCTAGTAAACTTGGACTCTAGGAAATAACTTTAATAGACTATAACTGAAATTGAGCTTCCCAAATAAAGAATCCAAACTCTTTATTACATTAATTAAATCAAAATAAAACTCTTGACATCTTTAATTAAACATTAAAGATCCATTTCCATGACATTAAGAAAGTTAAATTAAACTAAACTCTCCAGAACTAAAATACTTGACTCCACACAACTTTGATGCTCCATTCACACAGTTTTTCCCCATAAGCAAGTCATGTCACCATGCCTTGTCCACATCACTATGCTTGATGCCACGTTACTTGCCATATCATTGTCCACCCTTCCTCCGTTTTACTTTGTATCTTCAATGCCTTTAATAATCTCTGCCCTACCACCCTATTGCCATGGTCCTTTATTATTCTTCCCCACTAGAAAAGAACTCACCCTTGAGTCATCAAATCCAACACATTAAAACCTTTTGAATTTCTCATCTTTTCACAAAAGTCTGCGAGGTAAGCATTATCATTAATTTTTCTCAAAATCTTATAAGCCAAATAGCATTTTTGTTCAATTTCCCATGTTCTCATGCACAGCTATAGGAAGTCTCTCGTTTCCTAGAAACACCGCAACTTCATCTGCCAAATTCGAATACTTGTTAGCTCCTTATGCTTATCAATGGTAGCTTTGTAACCCAAATTACTTTCTTCTAGGGCTTTTCCACTTCTATAGAAGTATAGCTCTTGGCCAAAACAAAAGCTTCATGACAATATCCTTTTCTCATAGGCATCTTAACTAAGTCCATAACATGTCTTGGGATCTTTGCATACAAAATAGCATAAGGACTCTTACTCGTTGATCTATTAATGGAATTGTTGTAAGTGAATTTGACTTGTGCTAAGGCAAAGTCCCATTGTCCTTTCTTCATCCCACAAATACATCTAATTAAGTTACCTAGGAATGATTAACCGCCCCTGTTTGACCATTGGCTTGTAGATAAGGAAACTCCATGTAAACAAACAACTTCCTTGAAAATAATTTTACAACATGATGAGCATTGATTGTCTTTCTACAAGGAATCAAATGTGACATTTTATAGAATTTATCCACCACCACAAACACCGAATCATGTCCCCTTTCAATTCTTCTCAACTGTAAGACGAAATTCATGGAAACATCATCCCAAGGTGCATTAGGGACAACTAATGGCATATATAACCCCGTGTAAATGAACAACCACCCTCATTTGACCATTGGTTTGTGGATAAGGGAAACATTAGATAAGGGAACTCCATGTGAAAAATAATGTTACAACATGATGAGCATTGACTGTCTTTCTACAAGGAATGAAATATGACATTTTATAAAATCTATCCACCACTACAAACATGGAATCATGTCCGCTTTTAGTTCTTCGTTACCATAAGACAAAATCCATGGAAACATCATCCTAAGGTGCATTAGCGACAGTTAATGGCATATATAACCCCATGTTTTGCTATTGTCCCATACTAACTTGACAACAACACTTTTGGACAAACTCCCCCACATTTCTTTTCAATTCAATTGTAGCCAATAATACCTCTCCTCCAATTTGGCTATAGTCTTATCTTTTCTCACATGTCCACTCAAATCACTTGAATGCAATTCTCTAATTATTTCATCACTAGGAAGCTCCTTGGAATACATAATTAAATTCTTTTGAATAAATATCCATCCTGAACAATAGATTCACCCATAGGAAGATTAAGTAAATGATTATTCCACACCATGCTGAAGTCTTCATCTTTTTCGTATAGCTCCTAGAGTAGTTCAATTTTGGGAACTTCAAGAGCAATCTTGACTAACAAAAGTTGCTCTTTTACTCAATGCAACTACCACTCTATTTGTTGCACCCAATTTATGGACTATTACATAATTAAATCTCTCAAAGTATGATGCTTATCTTCCTAACATTCAATCTATTTGCTTTTAGGCCCTAATATGTTGGAATGCTTGGTGATCCGAGTAGATAATGAACTCCTTTGGTAATAAGTAGGCCTCCTATGTCTTTAAACACCTACATAACGCATAGATTTATATTAATAAGTGGACCACTTTTGTCTTGCTTCACTCAATTTTTCACTAAAGAAAGCTATCAGTTTTATCTCCTATGAAAGCACTCCACCAATCCTAATCCCAATCCACCAGTATAACATTATGATAGGCACCTATAAACTATAAGCTCTCAAACAACCCAATTGAAATAAATGGAATGGAAATGAAATCTTTCTATTAAATAATGATAGAAATTACAAATAATAGAAAATTGAAAACACAATCCTATCAGCTTCTAAGAGGTCAAAACTTTGCCTACACATATACTTCCTCTAATTTGGTGATGATCATCTCTTAATAGAGGTAATCCAAAGGGTTCAACAACTACATGTTCAAACTCATCAGGTAATCCTTGCACCTCTTTAGTGATCACTTTCTCCTTTTGTTCTCTCCATTAACAACTAGAGCTAGGGCAATCTTGGTTTCTTTTATGGTGTCTAGAAACTTCTCCTTCTTTATAGGTATCGAAATCAGAGCCTTATCATCCTAGTTTGGAATTTTCATGTCACCCTTGTTAGGAATCACTATAATTCTTATTTTCTTTCACCTAAAAGAATAAGCATTATCACGACCTTTGCGAGTAGAATCCACAGCATATTGCCAAGGTCGTCCTAAGAGTACATGACAATGATGACACACATCCATCGTTACTACACGACTTTGTAAGTTTTTCCTAAAGATTAGGGCAACCGAAATTGTTATACCACTATGCCCCTTTTAATCCACCCAAATTTATAAGGGTAAGGGTGTGGCTCAATCTTTAGTTTTAGGTGACCCATAAAGACTTTAGATACTAGTTTTCCACTACTACAATCATCAATCACTAGTTTGCACGCATTAGAATTAGTAAAACACTTCCCTTTCAAATATCTTTTTACATTGTGAATCATCATTTTGTGTAGGCACATATATGAGTCTCCTCACCATAAGCACAAGTTTGTCCCCATCTTCTTCTGCCACCTCATCATTTCCTTTATCCTCTTTAATGTCGTCATCATCATACTTGTTCCTGCTCTTCTCATCATGACATATTAACAAATTTTCTCTTAGGAAATTTGCTTGATTTTTGCTCAAGTTCATTGCACTAGAAACACTCCAAACCCTTGCTCAACTCTACCTTTTTTTTTCCCTTGACTTCAGTTGCTTTCAGCTTGGGTTCTTGTGTTTTTACATCATTTCGAATGATTAGTGTCTTAACCTCAATCTCTTGTCACCTATTATTAATAATACTTCATAGCCTTCAGTTCTTCAAAATCCTTTTAGCCAATATAGAGAAGTTTTGAGCTTGATCCACAAACCATATACTTTGCATTTCCAATTGATCTTGAATGAATTAGTTCAATGCTCCACCTTGTACATCCAATCAAGGAATTGTTCAATGTGGACCATCCCAATGAAATTAGGAAGATCAACCTTGAGTTCGTAGGATTCACAATTTTGATAAGCTTTTCTCCCTCTAGCTTATGGCTTTGAATTGTAGTCTCCATTAGATTCTTCCACTACTTCATGTTCGGGTTGTGTAGGACTCATCTCCCTTCTCGATTTCCTTCTTATAGGAAGCATGGGAACCTCTTCTATAAATTGGTTCTTATTACTTTTGACGTTGACATGTCGGTTAGAATCTCATCCATTCATGTAGTTAATCCTTCATGATTTCAACTAAGGTTGCAATTTGTTGCTCTAATCAGTCAAGACAATCTTGATCTTCTCCTTGCTCAACCATCTCAAGATAGGGCTCTAATAACACCTGATGTGATAAAACTCTAAAACCATCTTACGTAGGACAAACATTGATGGGGTTGTGATATCGTTCACAAAGATGAATATAGTTGATATGGTTTAACTAAATGAAAAGATAAGCAAGAAAACAATGCTTAGATTGCACAAATTTCTCAAGGAAATTCAAATATGAATTTCATTCAAGAATTGATTAATTGATGATGAAAATTATAAAGACTCATACGCATTTAAATGGACATATTTTTACTAAACAAAGATAACTTAAACACATAAGAAAAACAAGTTCAACTAGAAATAGGAGTCTTAACTAATTCCAAATTCTATGAAATTAGGACTCCATGAAATAACTTAAATAAACTTTTACTAAAATTTAGCTTTCATGAACAAAGAATCCTAAAAGCTATTTATTACATTAATTAAATCAAAATAAGACTCTTGACATCTTTAATTAAACATTAAAGACTTGTTAATTAAAATTCCATGACACAAACTCAATGATATTAGGAAACTTAAATTAAATTAAACTCTCCACAATTAGGAAACTTGACTCCACACATTTTCATCCTTCCTTCACGTGGTTGTTCTACATAAGCAAGCCACGTCACCATGTCTTGTCCCTTGTCATGCCATTATGCAAGATGTCGGGTCACTTGCCACATCATTAATTGTTGCCACGTCATTGTCCACCCTCAATCCTTCTTGCCTTGCATTTTCAATGCCTTTAATACTTTTCACCCTACCACCCTTTTGTCATGGTCCTCCATTACTCCACTAGGTTGGAATGCTAATACCAATCCATGGTGCCATTGAAACTACAAGAGTTTTTTTTTTTATTTAATTTTTAAAAAGTATCTTAGGATTTTTTAGGAAATGAAAAAAGGAAAGAAAGGAAATCAACCATCTCAAGCTAGTCAAGAAGTCAAAAACAAGGTTGACTTTTTGAACCAAGCTTCTCCATTACAAACTAATAGTGTCATTCTATTTGATATAATCACAATAAGTAGTTTTTCCGTGCCTAACTTGTATACAAACACCCTTTGATCAATCTTTTTTCCCCAAACTCATGCAATTTTAGGTCCACATCCAACATATAAACTTCATGAAAAGATCCGTTGTGGTAGGATATTTTTTCTGTTGTTAAGTTTTGAATATATTATGGGGTCCTTAACTACTAACTTAAGTAATGGTATAATCAAAGTAAGGCTTGGTTGAGATTAAGCCTAGCTCGGATTTTTGAAAGAGTAAAGTTCATATATAAAAAGTTAACTACAATCCATTGTAATTTGTCTAAAAACTCCCAACCTTATTGAACAGTAAAAGAACATTTGTGTTGTCATTCTCTTCTCAAAAGAACCAAAACAATTCAAATCATTTTGTGGGAACTTTAATAAACTTATACTACAATCAGGCAATTAACTCTCTCTTTAATTTATCGTAAAGGTTACAACTAATTTGCATATAGGAGAAAGATTAAATTTTACTTTCTACTTGCATGGAATTTTTATAGGATTTGCGTTCTCAATCTTACGATACAATTTTGAAACTCTTTTTCCCTAATTGTTGTTAAGCAACCAATTGTACACAAAAGGTTAATCTTTGAAGCATCATAACACAACTTCAATATGTTCTCCTTTATAAACATTAACACATTTTCTCTACTTTGTTGTTGTCGTATTTTAGTTTCATTTTCATATAGAACACTTATTTCATTGATAATGCTCATTGACAAGATGTATCTCCTCTCTTCTATTAAGAACATTCTCTTTTGCCATCAACTAGGCTGCTCAAGAAAAAAAACTGTCTGACCAATCCTGAAATTTAACCGAAATTAAATTTCCGGCTACACATCCAAAATTAAATTTCTGGTAACCATCCATATTGAGATCGACATTTCTATCTATTGGAGTCTTTCTATTCCTAGCTCGGATCACGCAGCAAAGGAGTCTCTTAGAGCTTAAATAGTATGGTTAAAGCTTCCCCAAAAACTAACATTAAGCTTAAGAAAGATGCTTTAGAAAGATTAACAAGTAAGTCATTTCACAAAATCATAACCAAAAAAATACCCTGAAAAGAAGAGACATCAAACGATCAAACCATACAAAACACTTAAAACCATAAAAATAATTCAATAAACCCAGCAAGTAACAGCTCAGTCGATCACAAATCCATCAACGGAAGCAAGCAACTAGACAGACATCCAAAAAGCAGAAACCGAAACAAGTGGAAAAGGAGTCACCTTTAACTGAGAAGAAGCCAAATATTTGATCTAAAAGGGTGAAAGGAAAATTATTAAATGAAGCGACTGAATCAATTATTTCAGGCCAAAGGACTATTTCCCACTCATAGTTTGAGTGGGGAACAAAGTCTCATCCGTTTAAGTTTAAAAGTTTAGATTTCCATTCCTAACTTAATTTTTTATTATTTTTTTATTAAAATTATTAAGTTATCCTTTTAAAAATTAAAAATTTATAATAAAAATATAAAATAATTTTTAAATAATAAAAAATTTTAAAATTCAAAAAAATTGAGATCGCGATAATAGAACCGGATAACCATTTCAGGCCATGCAGTTTCCGGAAGAGGTAGGATCTGGCCTTTCCGTTGATAAAGGCAGTCAAATCGACCGTCTAAAGTTTTTGAAGAATGCGGCGGATCTGGCCACCCTCACGCCCAAAATAAAGAACGGGAAGTAGTGGAATTAGGGCCAAGGTAGGCCCTTTTCACGGTGGGTTTTGAAGCTAACGCTGACGAGGCGACCCAGGTGGTAAGGAAATGGCCACGGATTTCACAATATAGTACGACCCACGCATGGCCAAATCTTACTTAAACGGTAGAAACGCCTTAATTTTAAATTTTAAATTTTTTTAAAAATATTTTTTAATATTTTATATTTATATAAAATTTATATTATTAATTTATAAAATTTTAATATTAAAAAGATAAAAATATCCCTTATTATTATTGTATATTTATTATTTTTAATATTAAAATTGGATTAGGGGTGAGAATCTAAGATTTTAAACTTAAGCGGGTGGGATTTTGTCCCCACCTCAAACTATAGGTGGGAAATAGTCCTTTGGCCCATTATTTTGAAGTGTCGGGCTTTGAGTTGAGGGGACGGCAGAAGGAAAATTCTTGAAAGAAGCAGCTTTGCCATTAAAATTAAAATTTCAAGTGTTTAAACAAATGCAATGGCCCCTAGGCTGAGTGGACTGGAGAGGATAATGGTGACTTACGTGTTCCTCATCATCAAGTACAAGGTCTTCATTTTTTTGACGCCAAAAGGACCCAGGGTTTCACTAAATCACTTGGCCACCCATTAAGTTTGAAAAGCCAAACACAACCCCCCTCAAAATATTTTTCATGCCATTTACTAAACATCTTATATGAAATGACCAAACTATCCTTAATTTAAAAAAATAAAATATAAAATAATTTTAAAATTAATAAAAATTTATATTAAAAAAAAATTAGAAAAATCGACTACCGCCACCACCAGTGGTGGCTACTGAAAAACTCACGTCGGTACGTTCTGTGAGTGGTCCGCAACATTACACAACTCGATGACTTTCAAGTGATCGACTTCGAGATCGGCGTCCTCACTGACATGAACCACCCTAACGTCGTCAACTACCACGCCAGTTTCGTTCATCCCAACGGCGACATTCAAATCCTCTTCGGCTACATGGGCGGCGGTTCCGTCAGAGGCAAAATAATCGATCAAGAAGACCACCTTTCCAATTTTACTAGACAGTTATTAAGTGGGTTAACATATTTGCAGAGCCGTTTCGCTGTTCATACTGATATAAGACCGTCGAATTTACTTACAGATTCAAGAGACAACGTGAAAATTTTCGCCAAAGTTTCAATTCTTGCAATCTTGACGACAAAATTTCCGAGTTATTTCGGGTTTAATAATGATGCTAATTTCTTCGCTGAAGATATACTTGGAGCGAGCATGGTGGAGATTTATGTAGGAATGTTTCCGTTTGAAGGGCGTAGAGAAACATTTGATGCGCTGCGTTTTGCTTCGTGGGAGTTCATACGTTTCATTGCTTGTTGTTTGGAGATGAGCCGCGGAGAAGGTGGACGGCGGCGCAATTGACGACGCATCCATTTATAGCTGGAAGAAGAGTACGGTGAATTGGAATCTTTATTCAACTGGGTTTGACTTTGATCCAATGAAAGGATCACTGTGTGTCTTTCACAAGAAAATGGAGATACGTTTGACTTCTTTTTGTTATATTAGTCAATGCATGCATGTTTTTCGGGCATGTTTTCCTGCCAACCAAATAGCCAAAGACCAAAGGGAACTCATATACGTTAGGGTAACATCACATTTATGCAATTTATTTTATAACAAACTGTGATTACAATATAGTTATACAAAATAATATATACACTCCAAATTAAGGAGTATAAATAAGAATTCAAATCTTTAAGTCTCACCAAATTAAATCAGGCGCCAAGAAAAGGTGCATGAGTTGATACAGGAGGGCCGTACGAATATCTCCACTCTCCACAAGCTAAGCATCTTTCTGATTCGTTAGTATTCTCAAGAGTACAAAATTTGCAAGACCACACCTTCAGCTTGGAGTCTTTGTTTTTCTGGCTACCACATGCTTCACATACCAGTGCTAATGGCTGCAGCAGGAAGTCAGTGATCATTAGAACGTGTGAATATCGGTAAGAGCAAATGTGCTCATGTGCAATACACTGAGGGGTGGGGAAAGGTTCATGGATGCAGAAAACATATCTTCACATAGGTATTCAATATATTCTTTTTGCTACAAAAATTTAGTTGCAATCATAATATATGGGAAGCTGTATCAACAATAATTCGATCCTTTCATATCTTAAAAAGCTGAGTTCTAATGTGCCAATAACCTTCCTTGACAAAGCAGCTTTTAATGAATTATTATAAAATCTTATTTCAAATGTGCATTAATTAGAATGTGTAAACAAAGATGTGCCACTGATCCTGATCCATGTTAAATGGAACTAAAGAAATTCAAACGATATATCTTTATCGCATCTGATAAACTAGACTTGATATAAAGTAGATAGATTTAATCAAGATAATATTCTCATCTTCTATTGAAAACTATAGATAATAAATATATGTTTATAGTTTACTTGAGAGCAACTATGAACACTGCAACAAATTGATTACCTGATTTAATAAGGTACATGTCAGGCACTGCCACATCTGTTCAACATTTTCTGCCACCAGACCAGGGGTTGATTCAATGAATGATATTTGGTCAAGTCTGCCATTACAAATTGCTTTTGTTGTTTGAGAAGTTCCGGTAGAAGATCCAATATTGTCCTCATTCTCCAAAGTTTTGGATCCACACCAGGAGTCGTCATGCAGTCTCCTTTCAGCAGCCATGGCAGCAGCCTGTATTGGGCTGAGTGCTGCCTTGATATTGCTATCACCACCAAGACGGTTAGGTCCTGATGGCAACATAGCCCCACGACGTGCCCTATTCTCTGCTGCAGCCAGAGCAGATTGGCGCAGTGCTGACAATGGGGGTTGGTGGGAGAACCCACCCAATCGTCTCCCAGGAAGATCAAATCCTTTCCCAGTCCCAGTAATCCCTTTAGCCATCAGTTCATCACATTCCTGCAGAAAACAGAAGGGAAAATAGGAAATAAAGAACAGAATCAGTGCCACATCAATTTAAATCAACAATTGATTGCAATCTAATCTTCAGCAGGATGAAATACCATCAATTGTGATGTGCATGTAATCAGTGTCTGAAACACCATCAAGCATAGGGTGCAGTGATACAATCCTATCACAAGTTCTCAATGCTCAAAATTTTGCCATGACGTGATCACCCTTGAAACTCAACAGTCAGCTCTGAGCCTTTGCATTGAACCAGATATTTTTCAATGCAAGGGTGGTGTTATTGTATGTATGCTTATTTTGAATTTGTTAACGCTTCTTTGTATTATGATTACAAGCTTCTTCTGCAGTTATTCATTAATTTCACATGCTCATCTCCAGACCAAGCAATAATGTTTACAAAGGGAACAACAAGATAGCACATATCGCAAGTGTGAGACCTACTACTTAGCTGGAAACTACAATCTTAATTCATCATATCCCTTAAAATAGTATTTTTCCCATTTTCCTTATTCAGTTTTATGTTGCATACCAAGATCAGTTTGACATTGCATGCACAAGGATACTAATGATGTTTGACTATGCAAAAAAGCCATGAACATAGAATATTTGTGTGGACCGTTTTCAAGGTCATAATTCGAGAAAAAGTCCAACACCAACAATAATGGATTTCAACTCCATAACAACCTTTTAATACTGACAGTACTATACAAATCATATCAATGCACACGAACCAACTGAGAAACAGTATTATTTGTGCTACTATTTTATTAGCATAACTAATAAATTACTTAAATGAAGAAAAGAAACACACACCTTTCTGATTTCATCCAAAAGTTTATAAAAGTCAGCATTGTGAGGTCCATATTCATTGTGGCAGAGCTCATGAAGCATAGTATCAAGTATCTGTTCATAAGGAAAGAAATCCCAGTCCCTATCTGGCCTCCGCAGCCTCAACTTAACCTCAGCACCTCCTCCTATGTTCAGCCCCAAAAGAGAAGGATTGGATGGACTACAAATTTGATGTTCTGGATGAGAGCAATAAATAAGGAAAATTTTATGCCAAATAGAGGCAGATGTGGAAGTCCATACCAGAACTCAGAAAGAATTTTGACTTTCCATTTACGTTTCTGCATTATTGGTTGCACCTGCTTGGCTACTTTTTCAAGAATTTTCCGTGCTTCATCTTCTCCAATCCTTTTGAGAGGTTTAATCTCCCAGACCTTGTTAAGATAATTAAGATCCATCTAGAAATGGAAATTATTACTGAAACCAGCAAGTGAGCTACAAGAATTTGTATGCCATGATAGGTATCAGTGTGATAAAATAAGAATTCATGAGCCTGATTATAGAGTGAAGAATAGAATATAATTTGTAAATCCAGTAGGACAGGAAATAAACGAGAAGACAAAATTGAGATAGACCAAGAAAAGAAAGGAAAGAAAGCTAGAAGAACATTCAAAAAAACCTAAAATAAAAACATAGGCAAGGCATTTTACCCTGGTTCTACTCACAAAAGTGAATAGCAATTACCTTATTAGAAAAAAAGAAATTAGCTAACAATGTCTAAACGCCTAAAATCAAATTACATTCTAATATACCTACTAAAGTTTAACATCCAGAACAAATAGATTACGTAGCACAATAGACAGAAGTCAGATTCCATGTGCTAAATTTATTTAGCTAAGAGGGCAAATAAACATAAGTTAATTATGGAGAAAAGAGAAAAAAAAAAAAAAAAAAAAAAGATCAGGAAGCATCAACACACAACTTTTCTCTCATTGGTGAGAGTTCTATTTCTTCCAACATAGGAAGGTTGTAGACATTTTGACACAAAATTGAAGGAGATAACATCAGGGACAAAATCAAACTAAAACGTGGATCAGGAAAAGTGGACAAGTATAATATTGTGGGAAGTATAGCAGGATGTTGAAGGGGAAATCAAATTCATTTCATGCGTCAAATATATATTACACATACATATGCATACATAGATACATGCATTTTTGTAGTCCATTAATGAATTTTTTTCTCAACTATGAACACAAATCTTCTTGAAATTGGGCAGTTCAGTTTGTATGATTTTAAGGTCATGCCACTAATTTAAAAGTCAACAAGTCAACATCTTCACGGAGAAAACTAGTGATTTCCCCCTGAATATATATAACACATCACCTGCTATACTTAATACAATGTTAACCCAAAACCTGTAGCAGATTGTTAATCCTCTGCCCTTTCCTTAATTATCATCTATTGCAACTTAATTATTTTATCATTTTAGCAGTTACTCAGCCTCATTTTCTACTGCAAACCCACCCTAAAAATCTCCGTTGCTCCCTTTTATAGAAGTTAATGCTTTGGTTGATCAGGAAACTTCTATTAAAAAAACAAAAAATACTCCAAAAGGATTCTTCATATTCAAGTTCCTTTAAAACCTAATGATTCACACAACAACAAAATTACGACATACACAGACGGTCTTAAAGTGTAGGAGAAATTCGCATGCACCCATTAAAAAAACCTTGCTTAAAACTTGACAAAAGTCTTCTTAAAGTTACACTTTCGTAACTAAAAACGAAATCAATGATTGAAACTAGCCAATAACTTTCAACTAAGAAGAATTTAGACTTTGTTGTATGGTTTTAATACGGCAATCCTGTTTTCTGTTCTGCAGTCACCCAAACAGAAAACTAAAGGAAACCCGTTTAAGACGAAGTGACAAAAAAGTTAAGAAATGATTAAAAAGGGGAAGGATGGAGAGTTACCTGAGACTGGTTGATTATCTGCAATAGAACCAATAAGAAAGCTGGAGGAGAACGGGATATACATATTTATTTATTTATTTATACGCATTTGTCATTGAAAATAAATAAATAAATAAATAGCCGATGAGAAACTCCAAAATCACGCCATCCAAAGAATGCCACGTCGTATTTCATTTTTGCTGGAAGGAAAACTATAACATAATAAAGGCCAAAAGACGTATTCCCACGCAAGGTTTGCCGAAAAAGCAGGTCCTGCCCTCTAACTTTTGAAAACTCAAACAACTATTTATTGACTAAAATCAACAGATAAAAATTAATGATCAACAATTAATAATTAATAGGCGGAAGAATATTTTCATTTTTTTGATAAAAATAATTTTAAAAACAATAAAATAATTTTTATAAAAATTATTAAAATAAATTATAAAATTATTGAAAATTTTTTTTAAATATATAAAAAAATTAAAGGCCAAACGACATATTCCCACCTAAGGTTTCCTTCCACCCATGAAGTTTTAAAAAGCCAATTACCCACTTTTAAACAAAGTCAAAGAGGCACTTTTATCTTTTTGAATAAAAATTTAAAAAATAAATTTTATAAAAATAATTAAAATATTAAATAATATTAAATTAATAAAAAATAAAATAAATTTTACAAAAATAGCCACCATTACTGACAGTGTCACTAATGACAGTAACCGTCGTTAACATAATCAAGTGATTGAAAATGTCCACTTGATTCCATTGATAGCCAAATCTAACCACCTTAATGGTCGATAGCCTTAATGGAGGAAGTAGTCAGATCTGACCCTTTCCGTCATCTAAAATGGTAGAAAATAACTAATTCAAGTATATTTGTCGTTTTCAGCCTTCTTTGATGGCAAAGGTAGTCAGATCTGACAGTCTTCATCAGATAGCTACCTTTGCCATCAAGATAAATAGCTTTAACCTCCAATGAAACCACGTGGCCGATGCTGCTCACCTGGTTGTGTTAAAGGCAGCCATTGTTATCGATAATGGCAGCTGTTTTTTAATTTTTATTTTATTTTATTAATTTTGTATTATTATTTTATATTAAATTTTATTTTAATATTAAAAGTATTTATTTTTATGGAGAGTATTTTGGTCTTTTCAAATAACAGGATAGGTACTTGGCTTTTTAAAACTTTATGGGTGAGATTTTATCATTTAAGAAAACCTTGGATGAGATTTTGTCGTTTGACCAAAATTTAAAAATAAAATAAAAAGTAAAAAACAGCTATTACCACTAGTAGCATCGTTGGCGATGGTGGAGATTTATAAAAGAACTAAGAGGTCATAAATGACCTCCGTGTGGCAGAAGAGGCTAGATTGACCTCTTCCATTTTTTATAGAAATGGCCAGAAATGTGGCTAGAAATGGCCGAAAATAGTTAGTCTTTGCCCAACAGTCATTTCCAGTCCTGGTTGATCTAAACGTCTCCACCAAAACTGGAGGAGGTAGATTTGACCTCATTTGCCAAACAGGATGGCTATATCTGAACTCCCCGTGAACTAAGAGACTATTTTCGACCTTCTGATTTGTTTATCGGTGGTCACCACTGCCAGTGATGCTGTTAGTGGGGATGGTCACTTTTTTATTTTTTTACTTTTTAAAAAGTTTATAATTTATATTTAAATATTAAATTATATTTTTATTCTATTTATTTTTTATAATGAGGATAGTTAAATTATTTTACCAAAAAGTTCAAAAAATATGAATGAAAAATGATCAATTGATAGATGTTTGAATTTTTTAAAATTATAAGATGAAATTTTGTTATTTTAGCAAATTTGGCCCATAATAAATTAATAATAAAATTAGTTATGCTATCTATTAATAATATTAATATATAATTACTCATTATTATTAATAGGCCCAAGGGCATATTCCCACCTAATGACTTTTTTAAATAAAATTTCACTAATTAACTTTTTAAAATTTAATTATTTATTTATTAAAAAAATTAATAATTAAATTTAATGATCAATGGTTAAATATTAATAATCTATGTATTATTATCTTTTCAATAAAAATAATTTTAAAAATATTAAAATAAAATTTATAAAAATATTAAAATAAATTATAAAAATATTTTAAAATTTAAAACTAAAATTTAAAAAATAAAAAAATCATTGTTGTCCTGATTTGGCTACCCCATTTAATGGAGGCAATTTATCTAGTCACCTCGAAAACTGTATGACCATTTTTAGCCACCTAAGTGGTGACTTTTTTTGTTTATTTTTATTATATTTTTTAATATTTTTTGAAATTTTATATATTTTATATTTAAATACTAAATTATATTTTTAACTTTTAACAAGGATATTTTTGTAATTTTATAAAAAATATTAAAAAAAGATAAAAATAGTTAAAAAGCAGGTGATTAGGTTTTAGTAAATTAAAGAGTAGAATTTTGTCTTTACGAAAAACTTTGGGTGGGAATAAATCCTTTGGCCTTATTAATACATATAATTATAATAATGTTACCGTATTATTATACTATTAATAATAATACAATTTTGCCCAATCTTAGGTCTTTTGTGATACCATTGACTCATGTTATCTGGATTGCACATGAAATTGAACAAGCATATTGAAGTATAAACAATATAAACAGTGAATAAAAAAGATCCGAGGGTGATCTTGTAAGGTGCAAGTTGTAAAAGAAGTCGAAGATGAAGAATTGCTAAAGGTTAAATTTTAAAAGTTTGACGAACTGTCTTGATACTCTCAATTAAAGTTTAGCTATGATTAATTACCTAACAATAAAACTAGATCTTGTTTCGTGTATCTAAAAACCGTAAAGTTTATATAAAAAAACTTAATAGATTATTAGATTAATGAAAGGCTTTAATTATTTGATCAAATTTCAATTTTTATTCAAAAGATAATTTTATACATTCAATGAGGCATTTTTGTCATTATATTAGAAAAGGGTAAATTGGTAATTTAATTTGAAAACTAATTGAAAGTATTAACAAGAATATATGGGTGAGTATTTAGCTTCTTCAAACTTAATATTATGGGCAAAACAAAATTCTCTCATCGCACTTCGACTTCTTTGCAACATCTTCCTCAACTTTCGTTTGTCACATATTCTCTCTTCACTCCGCTATCTCTCCATCTCTTCTCTCATCACTTTCATATGTTTGCAACATCTGCTTCCATCTTCATTTCCTGTGTATTATCTCTTCACTTGCTTGTTTTTATTTTGTCCAAAACTGAAGAAAGTTGAAAAAGAACAAAGTTTAAAGGTGAGAACATGTTTAACATGTGAAATGCAAAGAATACTTTTGCACTTTAGGCTCATCATAAAAACAAGAATTAAATTGTCTTTTAATACAAAAAATATGTAACATGTCTTATATGTTTGAGGTTTAAAAATTCATAAAAATGTGTTTAAAATAAAAAAAATTATGGCAAACATGATTTAAATGCAAATAATTTGCGTTTTTACTAACTAGGTGTCAATTAAATTTTAAGAAATTATGGATTTTATCCAGGTTAAGACTAACTTATTGACTCCCAACCAATGATTGTAAGTGAGATTAAGAGTACCATTTGGAAGTAACAATACTGAAGGACAGGCATCATTGGTAATCAAATATTGTAAATTATGAATGAAGAAGATGTCGAGAAATTGAGATTTTCAAGCCCAACACGTATCTCACACTATGAGAAAGAGAAACAACTTCCATTATTCATTGTTGTAGGAAGCAAATGTAATAATGGATAAGGATAACACGTTAACAAAGTCATGGTAGTAGTAAGAGCAAAGTCATTGTGATAAACCAAGAGGATGATTCCCAGAAATAAGGTAGCAATGGCAACAATGGATAATGAGTCAAGCATGAATAATGACAATAAGGGTTAATTGAAGAAGATAAAGGCAAAGATTTCCAGATGTTGTTGGTGAACAATTTGGTCAAGAAACAACCATTGAAAAAATAAGGTCTATCAAAAAATGACCGACAAAGACATTCGATGAAGAAGAAACCAAAGTGATACTTGTTTGTTATTAACAAAGAGAGAGTGCAAGGCAATATTCACAATTATCGATCTTGGTTGAAGGGAAAGAACCACTTGTCATCACATAAAGAAATGAGGAGACCAGTAGTGCTATGACATTACTAATAAAGCTAAAAGACCAACCATCGAAGGAGAGAGTCAATGACGACGAAAAAATGAGCAAAAGCCTAAGATCTCTCACACGATTGCAACTGAAAAAAGAATAAAAGTGTTGAAAAGGTCATCGAAGACGAAAAGTCATTGGAATGATTGGAAAAAAAAAAGTAACATCAAAGCTAATCGTTAGGAATAAGAGAATATTTCCTACTTTAATACCACCTAGAATTGTGAATTTAGCATTATATTATTGATGAAAAGTTATACAATATTTATAGGTTGAGTATAGAAAAAGCATAATCCTAATATTAAGAAAATATAAAAACTAATAACATTTTTGTTTGCTGATGAGGTAGCCCTCCTCGAGCTTTTATTTCTCTTTTCCTTCATTTAATTAAGCCAAAAATACAATTTCCAATTATAATTTAATGAAATGACAAATTTTCACTCATTAAGATAAATAAGTAATTATATTTATTGTTTTAAAAATTATCATATTCGTTTATATATTTTGAAACTATTTGATAACCTTAATGGTTTGTAATTTAATATTTATAACTTTAATTTGCTATACATTTTGGGGTGTGATTATTATCTTTAAAACTATTGAGGGACATATTGAAATTTTAAAAATTTCAAAAATATCTCAAATTTTTTAAATTTAAACAATCACATGTTAAAATTTAAAAAAACAACAAATTTTTTTAAATTAAAAACACCTAAAATTATAAAAAATTATATATTAGTCTAAATATGTGTCATTTTATCTAAATATTATGATGGTGATGTATTTGAGATATAAATGTTATTTTTAAATTTCCTAAGGGTAAATAGATATTTTTTCTATCTTATTGAAAAAGTTATCATATTTACTCACATATTTTGAAAATATATTATAAATTTATCAATTTATAATAAGATATTTACATTCTTTAACTTGTTAGTTTTGAGGTATAATTATTATTTTTGAAATTATTAAGAGATATATTAAAATTAAAAAATTTTTAAAACACCCTCAAATGTTTTCAATTTAAAAAACTACTTTATAATTTTAAAAATCCTAAATTTTTTTAAAAATTAAAAAACCCCTAGAATTCTAAATAATTACTTTTTGCCCCAACATATTATTTTGTCCAAATATTATGATAAAAATGTGTTTAGAATATAAATGTTTTTTTAAACTTATTAAGGATAAATATATAATTTTTTAATATTATTTTAAAAAATTATTATGTTTACTCATAAATTTTAAATATATTTTAACCTCAATAATTTATAAAGTAAATATTTATACCTCTAATTTATTGTTTGTTAGATATAATTATTATTTTTTAAACTATTGAATGATATTATTAAAATTTTAAAAACATCTTAAACTTTTATTAATTGCAAACTTATAATTTTAAAAAAAATTGGTTTATCCAAAATATATAATTATATATCATTAATACTTTTATTTAAATATTATAATTTTATTATTATTTTTAATTCTAATTAGTATAAATTAAAATAAAAAATTCTAATAAAATTTTAAAAGATAAATATTATTTAATCAACAATTTTATATCATTTTAATAATTTTATAAAATTAATAAATTGATAAAATTTTGATTTTTTTAACTTAATAAAGTTTTTGAAAACTAAATATTTATCTATTGAATAAATTCTTTTAAAATTTATGAATATTTTTATTAAAATACTAAAATACTTTTTAATATAAAAATAAATAATATTAAATTATATTTTAATATAAAATAACAATAATAATAATAATTTTAAAAACTTAATATAAATTTAAAAAAATATATTATCATCGGTAGCATCATTGATAGCAATGACTGTCATTAATCTAATCAAGTAACAAAAAATGATTACCTAATTAGGTTAACTGTAGTCATCGTTGTTTGTAATAGTGACTGTTTATTTAATTTAATTTAATTTTTAAAAAATTTTAATATTATTTTATACTTTAATTATTTTATAAATTAATTTTATTTTTAAAAATAATTTTTTAACTATTTAAATTTAAAGGTTTGACTATTAAATTTAATGATTGAAATATAAATTTAATGATTAATTTTAACTAATAAATAATTATTTGATTTTTTTAAAATTTGTTGGTAGATATCGTTTAAAGAAACCTTTGGCAGGGACATGTTGTTTGGCCATAATTTAAACGTAAATGCTGTAAGAGAAAGGGTATAAATAAAATATTATTAGGCACAAAAGTCATTTAATATTAAAAATAACAAATCTGGGTCAAGCAAAAAGCCAAAAAGTGAAAAATAATTTTAAAAATCTTAGCATGTTCGTAGGACAGCTAGGCCCTCCCCTAACTTTGGTAGGTATGGAATAGTGATCAAGATTTGGTCTAGGTTCATAGCTGTCTCCGAAAGGGCCAAAGCCATAATCAAATTTTATTTATTAATTTTTTAAAATTTAAATATCTATTTATAGATCAAAAATAATAATTAAATTTTATAATTAATAATTAAATATTATTAATAAAAATATATTTTTATTTTTTAGTAATAAAAATAATAAAATGATTTTATAAAAATATATAAATATTAAAATAATAATTAAATAAATTATAAAAATATTAACAAATAAAATAAAAAATATTAAAAAATCACTATTGATGGCTATAATGATCATCTAAAATTGAATTAAATGATTAGAAAATGTCACTTGATTTATGAGACAATCAACACTACAAATGGTGATAAAAAATAGTTGTTAGACACAAAATTAACTATTTTCGATCATTATTGATGACAAATATGATCAAATATAGTCGTCTTTATTAATAAAGGTGATTAGATCTGGTTGTTTTATAAATCAGATGATCATTTCTAGTCATTTGATTTAATTTTAGGTGGTAACAGATGAGAGCAGTAGTAATTTTTTAATATTTTTATTTTTTAAAATTTAAAATTTATTTTCAAATTTAAACAGTAATTTATATTTTATTATAATTTTTTATATTTTTGGTGAAAGTATTTTGGTGATTTTACACAAAATTTTGACAAATTTGGAAGAAAAAATTATTGACACATGAATATTTAAATTTTCAAAAATTGATGGCTAAATTTTTATTATTAAAAAAAAGTCTAAGGTGGCCTTCCAAAAAAGTTAGCACTACCTAATTTTATTAAAAAAAATAATTTTTAATTTATTTATAAAAATCATTATTAATTTAAACATTTCAAAGGTATTTATGTCATTTATTTAAATATTATAATAAATATGTATTTGATATGTATATATTAATTTTTAAAATTCACTAGAGATAAATGAATATTTTGCTCATCTTATTTCATAAATAATTATATTCACCTCATATATTTTGAAAATATATTATACTTTTAATAGTTTTTAATATTACATATATACCCTTAATTTATTGTGTTCTTTAGAAGTGTGGTTGTTATTTTTGTAACTATTGAAAAACATATTAAAATTTTGAAAATACCCTAAACTATTTCAAATTAAAAAACCCTTTAAAGTTTTCTTAACATGCTTATATTTTTAAAAATTATAATTACTCTCAAATATAAGATTATATGTTATTGGCACTTATTCATATTTGTACTAGTAAAATTATTAATTATTTTAAATTTAAATTAATACAAATTAGAGAAAAATATTTATATAATTTTGGAGACAAAATATTATTTTACTTGAAGGTACTATTGTCTTTTTAACAGTCCAACAAAAAATTTCACAAAATTTGTTAACAAATTTAATACCATAAGTAAAAATTGATTTTTTCAAACTTAAAGAGTGGACATGTTATTTCATCAAACCTTGGGTGGGAATAATTGGCCTAATAATAATAATAATAATATTATTATTATTATTATTTTGTCATAATACTAACTATAATTTGCCATACTTGACGGGGAAAACGTTAAAGTATTTCCGTACATTTGTCTGACCAAAAATTTTGTGGTAAATAATTTCTACGGTCTCTCTGCAGTATAAAGATCTCCACGGATCACCCATCTCTCTCCAATGCGTCATCTCTCAAATCAAGTCCTTTCCGTTTCAATGGCTGCCTCTGTTACTTCTTCTTCCTCTACCAAAACCTTCTTCACACCTCTCTTTTCCTCCTCTCCTTCACCTTCTTCCTCACGACTATCTTCCCTCCTTTCCTTGCGCCAACACTGCACCTCCCTCAAGCTCTCCTATTCTCGCTGTAATTCTCATTCATTATCCGTCAAAAACGCCCTGAAAACTGAAGACATCGTGTCTTTTTCCCACTTCGATAAACTTGAAGAAGTTGTTTCGGGAGATAGACCTTCCATCCTGGTATCCGAGAAGCTTGGAGATGCAGGAATTAAGGTTCTGAGTGGCTTCGGGAAAGTTGAATGTTGTTATAATCTTTCTCCTGAGGAATTGTGTGCGAGGATCTCCAAGTTTGATGCGTTGATTGTGCGGAGTGGCACCAAGGTTACTCGACAGGTTTTTGAGGCTGCCAAGGGAAGGTTGAAGGTGGTTGGACGAGCTGGTGTTGGCATTGATAATGTGGATCTTCAGGCCGCCACGGAATTCGGTTGTTTAGTGGTTAATGCCCCAACCGCCAACACTGTGGCCGCCGCTGAACATGGCATCGCCTTGCTGGTTGCCATGGCCAGAAATGTTGCTCAGGCAGACGCCTCCATCAAATCTGGTAACTTTAATTTTCCAAGAATAATGATGTAAGAATCTTAATAAAATAATATTATTTAATATAATATTTCGTTTACTAAAATGAATTCTTTCTCGATGCTTTAAGGAGAAAATTTGATTGCTTGATCTTGATCACAAAAAAAGTTATTTTATATTTCAAGAAAGTTATTTTTCTGACATAAAATGATAGTGCAGGGTCGATTTTCCACTTTAATTTGTTTACTATTTTGTATTTTGTCAGTTGGTGCTTTGAATTTGAATTATTTACCATAAGTTGGTTTCATAAATAGTTGGAAGGCTAAAGGAACTTTTCTCACCCATAGTTTGAGGCGGGATCAAGTCTCACCCTCTAACTTTTAAAAATCCAGATTTCCACCCTTAGATCAAATTTAATAATAAATATAATAGTAAATAGTATTAATCCAGGGGTATTTTTGTCCTTTTAAGATTCAAAATTTATAAAATAATAAAATAAATTTTATATAAATATAAAATTTTAAAAATTTAAAAATATATTAAAAATTTTAAAATTAAAAAAATAAACTAACCACAGCTACCGATGTCGACGGTGGTGGTCGTCTTCAGCTACTTGGTTCCAGGGGAGGCCAGATTTGACCTCCCCATTTGGTGGAGGCAGCCAGATCTGGTCATCGAAAACGGCCAAAAAAGGTCGATATTGGTTCTAACAACCCTTTTCGACCACTTTTTTGGTGGAGGAGGCCAGATCTGACCTCTTCCTCCAAAACTGGAGACGGTCAAATCTGGCTGCCTCCACCCTCTCCTAGAACCAGATGATCGAAGATGGCCACCTGATGTCATTATTGATGGCCATCATGCGGCGATGACTATTTTATTTTTTTAATTTAAAATTTTTAATTTTTTTTTAATTTTTTTAAAATTATTTATATTTAAAAATTATTTTATAATTTTATTATAAATTTTAATTTCTAAAAGAGTGTTTTAATCATTTTAATATAAAAATTATAAAA